>JAODUO010000970.1:0-187500 GCA_025642075.2 Ridgeia piscesae
TTCCGCCGGGTCTTCTTTACCAGGTTTACCAGCGCGTTCAGTTCTATCTTGAAAATGTTGGCCCTTATCGTTGCAACCGAAATTCAGCTATTTCTGAACGAAAATCATGTTCGTGCACGAAGCGGATGTAAACATCGCGACGCGCCACCTGGCGATTATTTTAACGGAATTTTAAATACAGATTTGCCCGATCTGAGGCTCAATGAGGCTCAATGAACCAAACATTAGCCACGTCACACATCAGTCAAAATGGCGCGACTTACGAACTTTGATAGAAAAGGTGTTCAGATTTTTTTTACTAATAAGCCACTGACTTTAAAAATGTGATTACCATTCAGAATAGTTCGTTTTTATTAACTCTTTCACGTGCATAGCATGTAACTTTTCCCTTTTGGTTCCCTTTAACTAACAAACTTTAACCAAAACTACTACTCAATATATGTCCTGTACCACTTTATGAATAACCTTACCACAAGAATAATACTTATCAATCAATATTTCCGTTTGTTTTTCAAATTTTATACACCACCAATTTCAAACCTCTACATCCACCAATTTTCCCGCCGTCAATGAGAAGAGGCTTCCAATCGACTCGATAGGCGTCGCTGCGGACTATCAGAATTCCCGAATTTCCATTAAAAATTAACGCAATATTTTTCAGAAAACAGTTCAAACTATATATTTATGTCGTAAAACCGATACTATATTGTTGGTGACATTTCAAAATAAAACATCCAAAGAAACTAAAGAAATTCTCCCCGTGCGCAGCAATTAGTGATCCCCAAACACATCATTTGAATCAGAGCTCTGCTCGAACCTCGATAACGGCAAGATGACAGTCAGAATTGTCAGATTTGTTTTGATTCTAATTGCCTCGCAAATGTTGGCTAGCGGTAAGTGGGTCATACTGTATATTAACATCGCGAATTTCGCCATACGCAACGCGGCAGTCGCAAAAATGTCAGTGGGTCACGATACATGGCGAGACTCCGCTCTACTGGAGCTGATTAGGGACAGGATACAAGAATAATATTCTAACGATGGATGACAGTTGTAGCTTCCGACTGATGAATACTAGGAAAATCAGGTCTTAAATATCTTGTGTTATACCTTTCTTATCTTAAAGCTGCTCCCTCCACTCATTCGCGTAAAAATCGTTTGCTTCTAGCGATTTTTAGTAATTTCACAAACAGCGGAGGTATCAAATACTCCCTAATGACTGCTTAGTTGGTTTATGCATACATGTTACTTTTTTCTGAAATAAATATGGAACTATTTCGATTTTCGTTTCGATCGAAACCGATCGAAACTCTGTACGAAACCTAACTATGGAAATGGAGATTTGAGCGGAAGACGCTTGAGCGTTCACGCGAACGAGACTTAGGGGGCGAGATTGACCTTCACCCTGTCGAGTTGTTTACGTTTAGGAACAGCGAGTTTAGGCACAAACATGATTTTTATATGCCACCAACACGGCAAATTAAGCAGACAAAGACGGCATCGACGCACGATTGCGATTGGGAAAGAATATGGAACTAAGCAGTGAATAGCATGACTTCGGAACAGTGACAGTGCCCTGGCTTTGCAAGCTACGGACACCGTGCCCGTGGGCCGGCGAACTTTCACTGACTACAGTCAACATGCAGCGTTCGCACAGATGTTCTTCCAGGTAGGTTAATAATTACGAATTGCTCAGCTATAATCACGTATATATATATTTAGGCGTATGAGTATACGTCATTGATATTCCTGTTGTTTTTATTAAATTTATGTTATTGTTTACCTTCAACCTTAGCGCTTATTCAACCAATGCAATGGTACGACAAAATACCAAGTCCAAGGTATGGCTATGCTACGGGTATGACTACGCCAGGCATAGACTATGGCCTATACTTAGATGACTACGACATGTCAGTGATTGATTATAATACTGTAACTATGTAATGTTTATGTCACATATGGTATGTAGCGGTTAATATCCTAAGGCTAAGATTAACTAGGCTTAATTAGCCTAATAGTAGCTATAGGTATATAATGTAAATACATTATAAGTGATCCGTAACAGTTGTACTTAGGCCTTCGTTATACTTATTCATAATGACAATATTATACTATTATAGTTATAATAATAATTTAATACATTATGCAATGATGATAATTTAATACATAAAAATAGGTATATACATATTATTTTAATTTATTAGTAACATTAATGTAATAAAATAACAAGATATTACTTGCATTTGGAAGCCTGGGAGGTGAGCGTTCATAATATTGCAAGTTTTTCAAGTACATTAAAATTCAAATGTGTCACATTTTCAGAACTTGAGGTATCATCACCATAGGGCATGCGGAAAAGCTCATCACCTCAGGTAAATGAGTATTGTAATATACATTAATTTACTCTCTCAACAAATCTTTTATAAAAATTGTACAGATGTATGTCATTTGTGAATCCAAGGGGCCTGGGGCCCTGTGGATGTGCCTCCTACATTGTAGGAATTTTGTATGCCTGCAAACTTTTTATAATAGGTCAATGCTAATGTGCCTCAATATTATTTGAAATATGATCCAGCTTAAGTGATTATAATAAGTTGTGGCATTTTCCGATATCACCACTCCAGATGAGACAGTGGAAGCTGAAGCTATGCGGTATCAATAAAAATGTAGACTACACAATTTGGTTCAAAGGCCAGTAGAGGTTTTTTGCCCTCAAGACGATTTCTGAATCTGACCCTCTATGTGATATTTTATTTGTCTGTATTAATGGTTGGGTATACTTGTTAAATGTTATATAAGTAAAGACATCATAAGTAAAAACTTTGTACCAAAACTATTTCATGAAATTGACAAAAAATAATGGCAAGCACAATATAAGTATAACCACAGGTACAATCACTGCAATTGATATATGTATTTATTTCATCAGATAACAAGCAAAGCAGCAATAAAACAAATTGAGAACGTGTTAGGTAAAACTAAAAAAGAGTTACTTTTATCAATATTTGTATCATCGAGTATCCAGCACATGGTATATCAAATACTAAATAGTTCAAAAACATGAATCCCATTCATTAGGCTTTCAAATTATGCCTTTCACTGAGAATGCATTAGCTTTAGCAAACATGTGCTTAATTATACATGTCATGGAATTTTTTTCTCAATATTATGAAAGAATTGTCGTACTAAAACACATTTCTGGAAATTTACTTTTGCAGAGAGTTCACCCATAACACACACACAATTGTTACAGAAACATGCTGTAAATAGATATCATATACATATTATGTACATATAATAACATTATGTACATCACTTTGACCATGTTGGATATTGTGCTTTAGAAATAATAACTATATTACATAAAGTAACTAGATTATACTTTTTTTAAATCAGTAGATATAATGATTTTTTTATTTAATGCTAGAGATAGTGGTGAATACTTTTCTTTTGTACAATTAGTATTTTCACATATTAATTTCAGTGTGGCAGAATGTTTCCCACATTAGTAGAAATGTTCAATATAACAGGTCTGAGTAATGTATATGTAACATGTGGGCATGCACATTTTATAACATGAATAAAATATTACCATGGTATTGACTTTGGCTAAGTGTGTCGTCACATATAAAATATCATACATGTCAGAGCCATGTTAATTGTCACTTTGTTTCTTGTATAGGCAGATGCGGATGTACAGTAAATGCCAGGAAGCTGGTATGCAGTATCATCAAAGAGAGTGAACTCACACAATGTCATCGATATCCAAGCTGATGTAGTTCACTAAAGAATGTCGAACCTGTCTAACAGTGTCGAGAGAGGTTGACCAAAGATATCCACCGTTCCATCACCAACTGCAAAGCTAGTCAGGCGTCACAATATTCGCATGTCAAGCACACATTCAAATACTTGACATTTAATATGCAGCATCTTGCACGGCTCATGGTTGTATAATCTTGTCCACAAATACAACTGTCCTGTATAGCATATTAACTTGTTGAACTAGTGGTAGTAAGCATTGTTCAGTTTCTTGTTGACCTGTAAAGAAAAGCATGTATTCAATTTCAGTAAACAAAAAACATGCATCATGGTAGTGGAGTTGGGAGTAAATAATAATGCCATGTAATAACTATTACATGGTGTACACGTCTTCATTTTTGACATTTTTTGTCAAACATGAATATGTGAGGTTGTCTGGTCAAAGCAAATATTGGAAATGACAAAATAAGGTTACTATGATGCCAACAGCACATTCCCTCAGAAAATATTCAAGCATTCATAATATGTATGTCTACCTTCTTCAACACTATTATTGATTTTTTGTTTAGTCATCGCTGCAGTATTTCCCCTGCTATATGAAGAGTGAGGTGGACCACCTGAGTGTTTTTCTATGCCAATTTCCTCAAAATATGCCAGGATGGCCACCTCATAGGTATTTCTTGCTATAAACATGTTTACATTTGTAGCTGTGCATTTGTGTCCTGTCCTCTCTATTTCCCAGGAAATAAGTTAAAACATCCTTCAGAATGCACCATTTTGAAGGTAATTTTTAAAAGTTGATCTACGTAGCCATGCCCCCCCGACTCACATAGTGTATGTGCATTAATGTCTGTGTTGACACACTGGGTATAATATGCATTATACAAGACTAACAAGAGCAAAGGTCATTCTAGTTTTCCATGTTCAAGATAATATGTCAATGAAAACAAGGTGTATCTAAATGGACATATTAAAATATTTTGATAATTTATACGTTGTTGATTGTTAAAATGTTTAAATTACTGGATTGATCAGATGTGAGTCTCCCGCAGACTACGTATCCTCCCGGCATCTGCCATACCCAGGTGACTGCCTTAATCTTAGCCCCTCTTCTGCCTTGCCTCACTTTTGCATTGTAGTGTGGCCTGTAGCAATATTATAATTCGAATATATTATGCATTCATATAATGCTGTGATGAAAATATTGATAAATATTTGAAAACAGCTGGCACGTGTGAGTTGAAAGGTACCAGGTACATAGACTACAGCCAGGCATCATTGACAACAATGGAAACAAGTGCAAGAATGTTATATGTAATACTTGCATGATATAATAGTGTACACCTATTGTATTAACATTTTAATCAATCATCGCTGTCATAAAAATCTAAATTATTTTGCATAAAATGAAATGGAAATAACAACATTCAGTAATAGTACTGAAATGTGAGTCGCAAAACACTGTTTTAATAATTGTGAGATTAATGTAATTCTCCGTTTGACGTTCTGTTAACGAGATAACGGATGCTCCCCTTAAAAATACAACGCCTCTTGCCCGACCAACAAGAGCCTACTACCAGTCCCCCAGGTCAATTTTATTTATCATTTCGTCCCTACAGTCATATATTCTCTATGGATATGTACTTTCGCAATTACTAACTTAACAAGATTCTGCGTAATCAAATACAATACCGGTACATATCAACACAGATTGTGTCTGGCTGAGTGATGCCGAGCGATATTGATGGTGACTGTCAACTCAAATTGGCTTGCTTTGTCAGCGACACTGATATTCTTACAAGTTAGAGAATCCGCGTCGAGTCAAGGTTCACAAGAGTGGATTAGCCCCCGACTACTCGCTCTTGTTGCTAATTGCGTTAATGCACTTAATGCGTACCTTCATAGAAAAATCACTTTGCCTTTGGAATCTTAGTCATGACGCGCAAAAGCACGTGCGATTTGATATTGTGCCGCAGTAGGTCGATCTCGCACAAAGCACGTGACCGAAAAAGCAAAGGACGTCGACAGCTGCTGATTGTTTCGCCAGTTATACCCGGTGTAACGGCGATTCTTTTTTATGATAAAAAAATGACAAGTACGCATTACAATTTTTTACTGAATGTGCGTACTAGTTAAACTATTAACACATTACACATCTGTGGCCAATTTCATAAACCGTACTTAGACTACGCGTTTACTTAGCGCTACGCAAGTGCGTAAATTCCAATTGTTGCGTAGCTAAGTAGTTGCGTAAAACTAAGCTACGCGGGTTTCATGTAGCGAACTTAACCTATTTCTTAACTATGTACGGCCGTAAATCTGTCACGTGGTAAGAATACCGTCATGATGCGGACAACCCCCGGGATTCCCCTTCCCACAGTCCTCCTAGAATGATGGAAGCCACAAGCGACACCGGCGTTCCTACAAATAAGAGAGAGGAAGGCCAACTTCAGTGACGAAGAAGTGAGTTCCCTGCTCGAAGAGTTTGGCGAGAATGCGTCAGTTCTCCGGAGCAGGCTGACAAACTCCGTAACGAATAAACGGAAGAAACAAATTTGGGAGGAAAGTAAATTCGCGTGGATGAAAAGCGTTAGTCTACGCATCATCTCCGCTCGTCGCTACCCGAAGACTGGAGGTGGCAAGAAGGAGAAGGAGCCATGGTTCGTCGACCTAGTGCTCGACGTGCTCGGAGTCGACACTGCGCTTATTGAAGGCATCGTCGGTAAGTACGACTAGCATAAATTATCCGATAACAGGGTCATTGTTCAATGACACTGTAGTACATTGTTGCATATTTCTGTCAGTTGAAGTTTGGCATTGTCATTACTATTCATAATAATAAATTATTTACTTTTGTCTTACATAAGTATTTTAACAATACTATTTGGTTATAATTATATATTGAAGCATATTGTTAGTCACTGACACTGTGCGGGGTTTATAACAGCATGACTAATGACTAGTCGTCAGTTACAACCAATTCCCCACGGGATGGTGGTTGTTTTCTGCAGGATGATGGTGAGGGATCGATCCTTCTTTGACTTTGGCTTTGCATCCTGCGGCGCCGGCTCAACGCCAGTAATAAATCATGCTTATACCTTAACAACTGTGCTTGAGTTGTTCTATATAAATTATCGTGACTGTCATTCGTCAAGATGTGAACTTCTACTGCAAATTACTTACCGCATGTAGATCCTTAAGAATCTGAGTACGTCGTTAAATAAGGAATCGCAGACGATTTAGGGTGTGAATGCAGTTTCAAACCAATAAGTCTTAATTATTAGTCACAAGTCTTGTTACGAAATATAGCACTACTTTTCATATGTGAACATAAACCAATTAATTTTTGTGTTTGGTATTTATACATATAGGTGGAGGGGATTCATCAGACCATGGTCTGTTTGGAGAGCTTCTCCTGACGCAGTCTGATGAACAAGGTGAACATAACAATATTACCTCTTGTGTGTATAATATTGAGTCATTCACTATCACACGGTGAATGTGGATTGGCACAATTGGTTAAATAATGACACAGTTTATAAAAGTAATCAATTGAATTTCATTAATAAGGAAGAACAGCTACTCTGTAATATAATTACTTACTTCATGCTTGATTAGGACACATGATAATAAGCCAGAACAGTTTTTATTGAACTGTAAACAATAAACAGGCATGACATGAAAACATAAATTCTTAGTATTTTGTAAGATGTACATGGTTTCAATTAGTCGTAAGAAAACCATTGTTTCTACCGCAAGTGTAACATAAATGGTTGTTATTCAGAAGCGTCTCAGGTCAACACTCAGGTCGACACTCTTGTCAATGCGGTGGTCATGGCAACTGATGACAACACGATGGTGGTGTCCACTCCCGCCGACGCGATGATTCCATCCACCCCAGTCGACACTTTCCAAGCTGATGACGTGGCGTCGAAGCCGGTCATATCCATGCTGACACCCCAATGACAGGTAGTCCCACCAAGCAACACTCATCTGGCGAACACACAAAAGAGGGGACGTGCACAAGACAACTACCACGATCTGGTGACAGAGGAGAGAGAAAAGGTGAAGCTGGAGGTGGCAAAACTAAAACTAGAGGTTAAGAAAATTAAACTTGAATGCAAATTGACTAGTTTGCTTACCTACAAGGAGACGCTGCTAGTTCAGAAGCTAGAGCGAGAAATGGGTGTATCGCCTAAAGTGAATGACTCTATTGGGTCAGACATTGAATCAGACGACTGAAAAATGTTTTCTGTAAAGAGACTGCTATTGGTTATTAGCCTGTGAAATGTGTCATTGTATTAGTGCCAACCGTAGCGACAATTCAACAAATGCACCCTTATAATTCAAATAAAATATGTTAGTAACATAATATGATTTGGAAAATGTGTGTACCCGCTGAAATATCGTTGCACCAGTCTGTCCCGCTTCGCTCTGCCTGTTACGGTTGGAACGCCTCCTTCGTTGTTGCCATCGTTGCCGTCATTGTCGTCATCCACTGGATGGTCATCTTCATCAGGCACTGGCAGTCTCAGCTTGACAGCAATGTTATGCAACACGATGCACGCCATGATAATCTGGCATGCCTTGCCAGGTTCATACCTAACAGAAAATGCAATGTGACACTTACTGCGGAATAAAATCACACGATGTTTGTGTCCAGTCACCGTTGTATTTTTTAAATTCTAAAAGTTGATGTGACAAACATCTGGATATGTATTTGCTAAAATAGTGTTTTATAAGACCAGTACACAGTAGCAATAATAAATACAGACAAGTTAGTTAATAAACAGTTGTCACATACTGGAAACAACTACAAGAGCAACATGTCCATACTATTCATTTAAGTAAATAAATTGAAATGTGGGACCACAGCTGATACTGTATAAAATTGCATACATTACAGATGGTATAATAAATTGTCATGTTGTTGAATAAACGTATGCCCTAGACCTGTGTGCAGACAGCTCCAGCCGGTGTTTTTTTAAAGGAAACTGACAGTGTTCCATTAAGCAAGGTAGCTGAGTGTAAGTAAAATATTAATAGAAATACTGTGGATGCTTACATCTTCATTAAATAAAGTTTTTTGATGCACGATTTAGTGTCCTTTGTCCCAACTGACAACATGCATAAGATAAAATACAACCCATGAAACAGTAAACAGTTTACTATAAAAGAAATACGTGTACCTTAAGCCTGTGTGTAGGCAGTGCCACCTTCTCTTTAAAATTCCGTTGCATCTCTCTATGATGCAACGAGTAGCGCAGTGGCTATCATTGTAACGCTGTTGCTCGGCGTTTGCGACGTGTATATAAGGTGTCAGTAGCCAGTCTCTCAGTATGTAGCCGCTGTCTCCCAGGATGAAGCCTTCCAGTGGGCGGGGCATCGTTTCAAACTTGGTAAACACTGGACTCTCCCTCAGGATGCGTGCGTCATGGACCGAGCCCGGCCAACGAACAACACAGTTCATGATGCTGGCATCGGCGTCACATATCAGCTGCACGTTAATCGTGTGGTCATTTTTTCGGTTCACGTATTCATGCTCGTTAACGGCCGGAGTAGCGATCTTAACGTGCGTACAGTCGACGCAACCGATAACGTTTGGAAAGTTCGCCACGGCATGGAACACGACTTTTATGGCTTCCGTCTCGCGTTGTGGGTGGAAGCGAACGTGTCTCGGCACAAGTCGAGCGAAGGCTGCAGCCACTCGGTGTATAGTTCTAGAAATGGTTGCCTTGCTGACACCAAACAAATCACCAACTACCAACTGGAAACTTCCACACGCAAAGAATCGCAACGCGATAAGGACTTGGAGCGTTGGTGTCAGCGAACCTTTTCGTTCAGCAACCGAAATGTTGTCATCGACCATATCTACAAGGTTCATGATGTCAGCACGACGAAAACGGTACCTCATGAACAATTCGGCGTCGTCGTAAATTTCGAAGGGGTGTGACCTGTCCCTGAACACTCGCTCTCGATGTAATCCTCTTCTTGCTCCGTTATTCAGTCGATGTACATGTCGTAATGCCGCCATTTTGAAAGTGTCTAAGAAGTACTTAGTGGATTTACGCAATGGGGGTAGGTGGCGTAGGCTAAGTAGTACATAGCGTCTATTGCGTAGTCTAAGTAGGGGACATGAAACGCAACATTGTCTATGGTAACCTTCTTAGCACTAAGTAAACGTTCGTAGCCGCTAAGTAGGCTACATGAAACTGGCCCCTGGTCATAAAGGAACCGGTATGGCGATTAGCAAACGAGTGGAGGGAGCAGCTTTAAATGTCCGATTTAATATTGAGTTTACCACGCTATCATAGACATATCACGATTTACGTAATGCAGATAATAAACACGATTTTAGGCCGTATGTGGCGTTTACGGGATTTGTATTTTACATTGCTGTATGTTGTGGTTTCGATAAGCACTTATATCTGACAAGTTGTCTAAATGGACATAATCATAACACATGCATACGTTTGTCCCAAACACGTGGTACTGCGCGAAAAATGGCACTCTTCATTATTAGTCAAGATCGCCAAACACAAGTAGTACTTGCCGCGGCTAGTAATGCCATGGGTCGATTAAAATTAATGATTTCCGTGATCGTTGTCACCGGCAAAGTGTTCCATTGCTTCTGCTTGTAATAATCCTTCGGACAATATAACTGAAACACGCTATTTGGGAACAGTTCGATTATTACAAACAAAAACAAAACAAAGTCCTATATGTTAACATGGTCATAGAGAATATGGATTTCTTGCCTCCAACTGCCCCCAGCCTCGTTTTCGCGCGCGAGACTTACACGCTCTATAGTTTCAGTTTAATTACAATATATAGAGTTGATTTCAATTTATTGGCGCAGACACAGAGAAAGCACGTTTGCATATATTCAGCTTAGGTTTAGAATTTTTTTATTTTAGAAACGGATGATCTGAGGGTCTTAGCGATATCAAAGAAATGTAGCTGATTAACTAAGTATGTCGGTTGTTGAGTAAAAAGAGTACGGTATGTAACAGTAGCCAATTTCAATTTAATTATGTACACAATTGGAAGCCAATGTAAATGGTAGTGATAATATGTGAAACTTGCATGCATGTAGTGCCTATCTAGCGTAGTAGCGGCTAAAACTACGATTCCATATTTGCAGATGCGTCATGCGGACATATTTCCATACTTTCAAAAACCGGTATATCGCTAATTATATACCAAAGATAGAGGTCATCAAACTTTGACCCGACTTTGATACCTGACGAATTTCCAGGGATCATAATTCCACTTCTAGGTGACCTACAGATGTGATGTAAACCATGTTAATGCTACCTATTTAGACAGCAATTCATCTACCAGTATTTTTTAAACATAAAAAAATGGTTAGACCATTGACCAAACCTAGCAAAAATATGTCACATTTGATTTCGCATATTTTTATGTTGATGCATATACTATTTATAACAAGAATCTATACAAGTTTTATCGTGCGCAATTGAATACTTCGGGTGTTATGAATTTAAAAACATTTGTTGCTCCGCATTAATGCTGAACTATAGGCCAATAAGTATAATCACAATGCTCTGTTAGCATGCATACGGTGGTTAACCTTCTAAATGTTGTTGTTGGTGTTATCACCATTACTATCCAGTATCCACACATTGATGTCATGGGCTAATGAAGCTGGTGCGTGCGTGCGTGCGTGCGTGCGTGCGTGCGTGCGTGCGTGCGTGCGTGCGTGCGTGTGTAAAACATCGTGCCAAACATTTGACGAAATTGACTTGTCCAGGATAATTGTAAAGTAAAATGTTGTGTAATAGTTTACAGTCATTAATGACAAATCAACCGTATTTTTGGTCAATCTGACCATCATATTGTCTTGGTCAGGTCATTTTGATGACCTATATCTCTGATGTTAAAAATGTCTAGATAGAAAACATAACTGTTTGATCTACCTGGTGACTTTCTAGATGTCATAGCTTGTCTCCATATGCCATATATTTAATGGCTTTTTGTTGTCTCTGCTACATACAGGTTTTCGTAATACTTATACAAATACCAGGAGATACAGGTATTTACTGTATTTGCAGGACATTCTTTGGTGGCAGCATCCATTTGCATACTGATAGATTAAGTGAGAGATTGTGTTCTGATTACACCATTAAAGCAGCATCTGCAATTTTTATGAAGTACATATACGGTTCAAAATAGAAAGTCAACTAAAATGATAGATTATTTTATTTATGCACTATCAGGTCAAAATCAAGCTAGTTTGCCAAATGTTATTCCAAATTAGTATTTGTTTTTGATTGGGTACAAAGAGAGAACTTTATTGTAGATTTAAAATTATACCAACGTGTAGGCTGCATAGGAGACAAGAACGAGATCTGGAAAGTTGCCAGGTAGCTACCATTATGCCAAAGTTTGATGGTCATATTGACATGGTTTGCAACATACACTTTGACTAAACAAGTTTTTCTTCAAAGCCGAAAATTATGAAACGGTAATCATTTCACCCAGATTTTGGCATATGGGTCAGAATACAGTACTGGTACACACATTTGTACATCTCACCAATACATTCAAATGCATAATTTATATTCAAAATGTGTACATTATGGAGCAGGAGGTAACTGGCATAATGGCAATGGCAAAACTGGGATAACATTATGGCTAAGAGATGACAACATAATGTTAATATGTAAGACAGTAGGAAATATGGACACAAATTAAGATAAATATGACCATGACATACTGATTAAACTTAACTTGAGAAACGGTAAGATCTGTGTATTAGATATGCAGGAAATGTATTATACTCCATAAAAGTGTAGGATTCCCCTAAGTGACTAATATATTCACCATGCTGGTTGAGAGCAGTTGGTAACATTTGTTAAATATATGACTTTAGAATATGGTCACCACCAGAGATATATTGGCACCAGCTAGACGATAACATTACCAAAGAGCTTTATGGCTAAAACAAATATTCTTTCAAGGTACAATCCAACAGAACTGGAGAAACTGTAAGATCTATGTATTAGATATGCAGGAAATGTATTCTACTCCATAAAAGTATGGGATTCCCCTAGGTGACTCTAATACATTCACCATGCTGGTTGAGAGTAGTTGGTAACATTTGTTAAATATATGACTTTAGAATAAAATTATGGTCACCACCAGATATATATATATTGGAACCAGTTAGAAGATAACATTACCAAAGAACTTGATAGCTAAAACAAATATTCTTTCAAGGTAAAATCCAGCAGAATAAGCTTAATGATTGAAAATGCAGTGGAGACCAAAGCAATGTGTTACATGGACAACGTGTACAAGTGCTATGTTCTGACCAATTATATATTGTATATTAAGCACACCAGCATATTTGGATTAAGATATACATTAGTGAATAGTAAAGGTGATAACAAAACAAACTATGACATCCAGAAAGTCACCAGGTAGTCAAGGTTATATGAAATAGTTATGATTTCTATCCAGACATTTTTAACATCAGAGATAGAGGTCATCAAAATGACTTGACCGTGACTAAATAATGGTCAGATTGACATAACATATGGTTGGTTTGTAACATGCATAAATATGAACTAAATCGAACATGTTATCCTGCACAAGTAAATTTCACCCAATTGTTTGACATGATGTTTTCCACCTACACGCTCACACGCATGCATGCATGCATACAGGCACACATGCAAAATACACCAGCCATAATGACATAAATGTGTGGATACTGGATAGTAATGGTGACAACAAAACTCTACGACGTTAGCCACCGTTTGCATGCTAATATAGCATTATGACCGTACTTATTGGCTTATATTTCCGCATTAAACCGGTTTAAGAACTGTTTTTAAAAATTCATAACTCCTGACGTATTCAATTGCGTACGATAAAAGCATCTACACATTCTTGTTATATATGTATGCTTCAACATAAACATAATCAGCGAAATCGGAGGTTACATGTTTTTGCTAGGTCAGGCGAAAGGTCAAACCGTTGACAAAAATATGTTTTAACAATTTTGGTAGATGAAGCTTGTCTAAATAAGTAGACAATTATATTGGCTTTAAGATGACAACAACATCACATATGTAGGTCATCTAGAAGTGGAGTTATGACCCCTGGAAGTTCGTCAGGTATCAAGGTCGGGTCAAAGTTGTATGACCTCTATCTCAGGACCTGAAGGTCAGATTGACCTAAACATTGGTGCGACGCATAGACTCATGTTCATAAAATTATAAACCCACCAAATTTCATCAAAATCGATGACGGTCATGTAAATTTCACCCTGATTTTGATTGATTCAATGTCACATCAATCATTCAGTCAGTATACATAGCTAGGTAGTGTAGCAAAACTTACAATTTTTGTACATAAATGTCAAATGAAGGTAGATCGGCGCTTAAGGGGCCCACTTTACCTGCCCTTCCCCCTACATTGAAATATTAAGGTGGTTGGTTTCTTCGTTATGAATTCTGGCGCACTTGATCGGTCACGTTTGCTATCAAAATATATCGCAAAAACCTGTTTGCCTCATTTTAATGTAACAACAATGATGTGGCTGCAAATTTGTAGACATCCTCGCTCATAGTATACGACATAACTGTCCAAACATTAATACGAGATCCAGCAATATATACTTGCTGAATCAGAAACTATGACAGAGCAAAAACCGATTTGGCGATTATATTACGCGTGTGTGTTTCAGTTGACGGGACGCGCATTAAACGTGCGAAACCAAAAATTACAGTCACTGCAGTCTTGGTAAGTAGTTGTCGAGTCGAATCGGAACGCAATGCGCACATTACCTAGTCTTACTTACTGACTAACTTAATTACTTACTAAATTAACGCAGTGGGGATTTAATTACCCATCGGGTATAACGCCCTACTAATAATGGAAAATATTGTTCTCGCCATAATAGAGTCGCTTCATCAGTGTAGCATGCAGGCATGTGACACTCGTTTTCCCTAGGTGGAAAGCAATATCCAATTCAAAGTCATTATTTGGTGTACTCGTAACATGTGGCCTCCGAGGTCAGATTGTAACCAAAAGGATCATGGAAAACTGACGTTTAAATGTAAACATTGCTTTATCCGTTGCCCGTGCATTAAGTCAAAACATGCTCGAAAATTCCGATTAGACAGGGAATGTTTCAAACTACTGTGAGTTCGCCCCTAACATGAATACTCACTTACTTACTATCTTACTGCCGGTCACGCAGGATGGCGTTTAGGGCAGCGACGAAATTCCTCCACATCCCTTGGCTATCTCGCGATGTGCCCCAACTGTGTTCTACCTCCTTCTTTACTATTTCCATTGTTCGGTGCTATGATGTTTTCGGACGACCCTTTCTTTTCCATTTATAGTGGATTCGCTTAGGGGTATGATCGTGACACGCTGGGCCAAAGCACCAAATTTGGCACAGTTGTAGATTAGGAACACAACAATTTTTTGATAGAGCTGCCAGATTTTAAAGTCCAAGGTCAGGTCAAGGTCAAAGAACAATAATTATATAATCATATTACCCAATATCTCGAGATTTTAATGCTATTTTTGATAAGCTCATTTATTTACGGACCCATATCTTCCCATGGGATGATTATCTAATTTGCATCAATTCAACATGGTGACAAATGAGCAAATCTATAAGTATCGTTATTCTTTATCAGAGCAATTTTCACAAATGTTCTAAAACAAATATTATGCACACATATACCTTATCGACATATACAACTTCTGAGATGGGGCTGCCCAGATTTAAAGGTTATGGTCAAGGTCAGACGAAGGTCAAAATACTACATATTTAGTAATGCATATTTTATCATATACTAACACTACAACAATGCCTGTATTTCAGAAGGTTACAGGATAAGGTTATAGCTGCAAAACTCTATTTTATATTTAGTACTACATACAATTTGTCTAAATAAAAAATGTCTGCTAATATGCTCAAAACAAATTAGTATAATTCCAATGTGCACACGTAGATGCATGCACTATAAGATTGGGTACCGATACGTAGTGCACATCTTCATTCATGGAATTTAAAACAGGAATGTGAAATGGGGGTTAGTGGTTCCTGTTAAGACTGAAAAGTCGCTATCACAGGAGCCACTCGTAGTAATTATACATATAGTTAACCTCTCTACATACGAATGTATAGTATTTTTTACTTCAATACTATTTATATCTCTTTATAGTTAAATCCACCTCCGACGCATGTGTACATGCTTCTCTGTAGCATAACTAGAAATAATCTATCCATATATGTGCATATTGAAATTGTAATGACTGTACTTTTGAATTTATACAAATTGTACAAAGTACAAAATATACACTAGAATTGTGTAGCCATAAACGTCTCCTGTAACCTTCCGAAATACAAACATTGTTATAGTGTTAGTAGATGATACAATTGGAATTATGAAATGTTTTGTCTTTTGACCTTCGTTTGACCTTGAACCTGGGTAGCCCCATTACTGAAATGGTATATGACCATAAGGTATCAGTGTGCAAAATATCTGTTGTGGTATATTTGTGAAAATTGCCCTAATAAAGAATAACGATGTTTATATTTGTCGGCCATTTTGAATATATGCAAATTAGATAATCATCCCATGGAAAGATGTGGGTCCGTAAATAAATGAGCTTATGAAAACATTTAAAAATAGCATTAAAATGTCGAGATATTGGACAATATAATTATAAAATAATCATTTTTGACATTGACCTGGGCCTTTAAAATCGGGCAGCCCCCTCTAAAAAGTATTATATGGTCCCAAGGTAAAACTGTGCCGAAGTTGGTGCTTTGGCCCAGCATGTCATGATTCCATTAAAATTTGGACCTCAGCGACTACACTATTAGGGATCCAACGCACTATTGTTCTGATGGTGGATGTATCTTCTTTTCGAGTCATGTGACCCATCCACTTCCTCCGTCTTCTGGAGATGACGGATCGCATGCTAAGAGAACACGGGTTTGAAAACTATGCTACCTGGTCACGATTTGGGCATTTATTTATCACACTGCATTGCTCTACTTCACTTAGCTGTATGAATGAGTATCTGGCTATAGACAATGTTGGGTGTTTGCGTATTAACATTCTTCGCGCATTCATTGCTGGATGGATGGATTCTGCCAAGAGAAGCCGTGATGGTGTGCAATGGAACAAGTCAAATATAACGTAAAGTGTAAAGCGCTCTGAGGATGGCACACCGTTTCATACAAGAACTTTCCTTTTGACTTTGATTTAGCAATCCATTATCAGTTCGATTGTTTTTGCTCCTCGCGTTTCAGACTAATTTCACGAAAAAGCAAACCTACGAAGTATCCCCTGTGACATGCTAACTCGTTTATGCATATATGTGTCTTCGTTTTTATTAAATAAACATAAAACTTAGAAAAAAGTATTCGTTATCATAACCAAAACGCGAACCACACATCTGTTTTACCACACATCTGTTTTACCGTGACTTTGAACCGTCCGTGCTGTGTCTCGATCGACGCGAATGCTAGCTGTTTACTAGTCGTAATTTTTCTGTTGTTTTGCCGTTTTTTGTTCAACAATGGGACGCCCGCGTGTGTATGCGACCGAATCGGCAAGGAAACGGGTAAGGGCACAAAGAGTCGCAGAAAGACGGAAACAACGACCGAGCGAAATCGTGTATTTGGGAAAAACGTTCGACTTGTGGAATCAAACGAAATGTACGACCGGCATTACAAGTGACATAGAGTTCGCCAAATGTCTTTTGGACAGGTTAGTACTCTGTTATTACTCGGTTTCAACCATTTTCACATTGTTTTAATATTGCGTGTGTCAGCTGACAAAAATATTTGTTTTGCTATTACATTTTCCATTCCCTAGGCCTAGCCTAGGTTCGCGAATGGACATAGCTTACTAGTGGCAGTAGGGCAGGCCCATGCCTGAAGTACAAACGGCTGGCTACCCGCACAGACACATTGCTTTTCCATATTTCAATTAAAATACAATTATACCTTTCCAACACAAATATATTGCAATTTTGTTTTCAAACACGATTCAAGTACATTGGAGTTGTAGACCTTATGTCCCAAGTCACGTATACACCAAAATAGTGTGTGTGTGTGTATATATATATATATATATATATATATATATATCCTCAAAAAGTGTTAAGTAACAGTTAAAATATGTCGTGGACTTGAAATGTTCTACAGAGAGTGCCAGCATTAGTGCTAATATATAAACAGATATATTTATGTTAAGACTAAAGTGCAAAAATAACAGAAAAACTTAATCATAAATTTATAAACATACTGTTTAGGGGAACCCCTGTTTAGCACCTATGTGATTTTGAACATAAAGTTAATTCATACGCTGCAAAATGTCATTTTTTATTTGTTTCATATACATAGGCCGTGTTTCCAGTATAGTGCTCATGTATCATGATGGGTGGTATTCTGTGTGGCTTGGTTGACTGCTGTAGAGTAATTGGCAGGCAGGTTTATTAGACTCATTATCTGTATTACTGTACCAACTAGTGGGTAGCTCTTCCCCTGCACTGAAAGAAGCTTGCATTCCTATGCCCAGAATGTGTACACAGTAGTGAACAGTAGGGTTCTTTGAAGCATATTATCTATGAATACCTGCCTTTATGGCAGTAGATAAGCTTCACTGGCTTCCCATTCATTCATTGATGCCAATGTTGACCAGCTTCACAGTAGGCCAATATTCTCTGTGCTGCCTCCTGAGCCAGTTTATCTTTTGTTGGTAATTTTGTATATGTAATTGATTGTATTTGCAAATTCTTTTCAAATACAGACCAATTATCAAATACAACTACATGCCATTTTGTTATTTTCAATTCAAATAAAAAAATCTATATTCAAATACAAATGGAAATACATATTTGAACCCAACCCTGATCCCCGTAGGCTGTTGTCATCCATAGCTGTCCCTGGCTACTGCTGAAAACAGGCTACCAGGGTAAATGGCCAACTGGAAAATATATATTAATCCATGGTTGGTTTTCTGTCCTGTGTCAGAACGGAATTTCTGATAAGACAATGTCAGAATATGTAGGTGCTAATCAACTGTGATATTTGACTACATTTATACAGTGATCTGTTACCAACCCGCTTGTGTTGTACCTGTACTTCAATTCCAATTATTGACTATTTTGATAGCTTCAACACAAAGGCACACATGATGTCAACACCACTGCAGCCATCTGTGGTGGCTCTGTCAAGCATCAGTGGTACCAAAGGCAGCTCACTGTCAGGTATCCAGTCTATTCCTGAGGATGGGTGCAGCTCGGCACAGGCGGAAGAAACGTTGGTATTAATTGTTGCTGCTATGCAAATATGATACTGGTGTGGTACATGGTTGCATGTGTTTATACAATATCGGTTTGAGGACACCAACCTCCCTATGATGTGACTGCTGTATGTCAAATGCAGTGTTGTTAAAATCATTGATGACTTATAACACTGTATAAATATATGCATGGCATACTTTTAATATTACTAATATTTTAATGCAACCATATTTGATTGATTTTTAACCATTCTGGCCATTCTTATTTGGGCGCACTTAACACGGCTTTTGTCAAACTTTCAATTTGATTTAGTATTTCATTTGCAGTTCACTTTTCCAGCTGATTTTCCATACTGTGTTTCTTGTTATCTCGTATGGATAAAAAGAGAAAATGCCAATTAATTGATTATGGTGAAAAACTCGGCGGTGATTAAGATTCACAAAAAATATATTTCATTCAATATTACACATTCAGTATTCAGGGCTGTATAGTCCAAAGGACCTCAAGACCTCTTTGGCCATTGTTGATGATAAAATTTCCATATTTATGTGTTTCTAGTAAAGCTCACCGGTTTGGTTATGTTTCATTTCAGATGCCGCATAGAAGTTGCCAATCTGCAGCCTGTTACTACATGTGAACTTGTGCATGACATTGAAGAAACTGTGACTGATGAGTCAAGTACAGACGATGAAAACACGACACTGATGACAAGAGCGGAAGACGTCACTGGCAAACCATGCTGCATTGTGTACGAAGAATGCCTTTTGAAGATTGCTAAAATGAAGGTAATCATCGTTTTTTTATTCAAAAAAAATCATTTGATGATGACAAAAGTAACTGCATTTTTAAAGATGTTTCAACCAAATTATTCATTTTATATAATGGCAAGAAAGATGTTATATTTGTTTTGATTTATTATGTTTATAATGATGTAACTATGGTGTATATTAGTTAATTATATGTTCCCATATTTACGTTACAAACACAGAAATTAATATTATGGAAATTATACATTGAAATACCCATTACATGATACACTATTTCAGGCACACCGGTGAATTGGAGGTGTTCCATCTAGTGCTGATTCGATGCCAGGTTTTGTTTGATACCGATAGATACCTGAATTTTGTTCGATACTCGATACTTACGTTGTATGTCTAATATTCACATAGAACACAGTTCCCAGTAGAAGCACAGTATGCAACAGAAGTAGTGCTGGTTCGATACCAGAATTCTTCGATATCGATCAATATATTGCTGGTTCGATACCAGAATTCTTCGATATCAATCGATACCAGATTTCTATTCGATACTCGAAATTTACCTTGTAAGTCTAATTCAATACAGTAGAGATCTCCAAAGAAACACACTATCCACTTAGAGTAAACACACAATGTTCCACTTTTAGGTAAATATATGATAACTTTAGTCATGCAAACAATGATTAATATGCAATTTACATTTTATTTAAGTAACCAAACAACAGTTTCAATATAATTGATTACTGTTGTAAAACTAAAAGGTAATTGTAATATAATATTAACACAATAAAGACAACTACAATAACATACCTAGTGACAAATATATTAATTAATTGCACTTAATTATTTTTAATTAATAACAGTACTTCACCCCATTTGTTTGCAAATACAATATAAAGCAGCTTAATTTCAAGCCAACGTGTCCTCTAAAGTTACCATCAACAAGTACAGCTGAAACATAACATACAAATAATATGTTATTGTTAAACACACCTATCACTTATAATAGTCCCAGCACAGTTGCACACTCACTGTTATAACTGTTTTTATTTTATTTATTAAGTGTATCATGAAGATAATTGTGATTTAACATCAAAACTGTATAGACGATTACAATAAAATAACACTAATTAATCATAGAAATAATATTAATTAAAATTACAATTGTACTTCCCAGTTCACAGCAATATTTTCGAATATCAAACTTAAATTACCACGTTATCAGGTACACATAACAGCCCCATAATGATTTTTCAACTGTTTTCAAGAACAGGTCGGTTTCTTCCTCTGCCAGTGGCGAACCTATTTGGCCAGTGCCTATAACAGTAGATGCAGAAAGCGTATCGTCATCGTGAATCAGTCATGTCGTGTATGTCACTTCTTGACGCTGTGGCCGCAGTAGTAGGTTCGGCAACCGATGGTGATTCGCTTCGACTGTAACTAGATGTCCACTGCTTGCTCATTGTCGAATATTTCGATAGAACAGGTTCTCGAGTCGTTGCGACGTTGGCCACGACGACGTCAACGTGTCCTTCGATGAAAGTTAATCATTACGTCTTAATCATTTCTTAAATGGTGGACAGTGACTTGTTTCGTCAAATCGATGTATTTCCCCTGCAATCTTTCGGGTGCTTTTGGCATAGCAGACACTCTTTGTTGGAAAACTGCCAAATTAACGATGAACGTTGCGTCTTGGTTGAGGGAGTTGTATACGGCAAACGGTGGCGCCACCAAACAGCAAAACAGCGCCACCAAACGGAACTTGGATAAACAAAGCTTGCGCATAACGCTCGAATAATTATTTATATTAATAATATTATTATTAAATTTCTTTCATTAATACTAGTGCGTGCAATAGTCAAGTCAAGAACTTTCGTTTGGATAACCGAAGCTAAGCGAATTATGACCTAGGGTAAGATCGCGCACAGAAAACAGTTATTATACAGACCTTACAATAAAGTTTTATGAAACAATTCACATTTGATTTTATATTATTTTTTAAACAACCACGTCTAAGTCAAGTTAAGCAGCGAAACGCTGTAGTGGTAGCTCCCGTAAACAACGACGTCATCGACAACGATGTTGCGCCTTCGAATCGACGTCGTCGAATGAACTTAACAGCAGTGGACAAACATGACATTATTTTGTGTGCATGACAGATTTGTAGTAGTCATAACCTAATTACATTTCACATTTATAAAATGTGCAGAAGAAATACAGATCATTTGCAATACTTCAATACTAATTTATTACAATTATGATGTGAATCGACTGACTAGAAAGTAATGATGATCAGTAAAAATGGCAAGTACAATAATTGCATAGTGTAACATAAAATAGTTGAAATATTTTTGCAAATAACTAAACCGATTAAACTAACAATGTTTACTTGAACAAGTTATAAAAAACATGTAAAAATGTATTACATGATGTCTTTAGAACAATACCACTACTGTGACAAAACATCCACATTTCAAGGATTAGCATGCCATCCATGTATTGTCTGCATAAAATAAACGAATATGACTAGACAATTAAGACAGGTAAACAAGATCCACATTTACTGTTACTACACAGTGTTGTTTATAATACAGTACAAAACGTTGTACAAACAAAATAAAAAGGAAATGCGCTGTAAAATATAAATTTGTCAAAAATAATGATGAATCAACATGAACATAAAAAGTATAAAACATAATGTAAAAAAATAATGCTGTTAAGAAATGAAATTGTTACAAAATCTGGACAATTGCTGTTTCTCATGCATATTCCGTACCTCACAGTTACCCCGACTACGTGGCACGAACACAGTTGGCTGCCATAGATTACCAGAAGCACAAGGACCGCCCCTAACTCCTTAATGCAGTAGTAGAAATGATGTGAGTATTTTCATGGACACTGATAGATATTAGTAATTTAGCAACAGTCTTAATTTTTTTAGACTGACACAAAACATACACATTACAATACAGATGTGACGCATATACATTAAAGAAGACTGTTGAGAGGACCATGACATGAAATGTAAATTAGTTGAGACACTGTACTCAAAGCACAATTCAAACCCCGAAACAAATGCTGTTTACAGGGCCATGATCGACAATGTCTTCAATACATGGCAGCATGACAGAGCACATAGTAGAAATGTAAGCAATGTATGACTTTCTTATAGAGAACATGTCGTCACAGTTGCAAAACAAATAAGTAGTCATGAAGATAGTAACTGTCTCTGAATTTCAGATACAAACGGATCTACAGCAAAAAATCGGGAAATTGGTATGCTATACCAATAAAAAAAAAACGAGCAATACACGTACATCATTGATATGCAGACTGATGCAGTCTGTCGCAGAATGGCAGACACCGAATCTGTGTCTAGGCGTCGCGTGTTGATGCCGGAAGATCCCCGCCGCATCAGTCGGACTCTGGCTCCCACCACTCCACCCCCAACTGCGGAGCTGGTGAGACGTCACCAGTCTCGCATGTCTAAACGTCTGTGGTCTACACAGGCTTTAAGTCCCTCAAGCTAGCCGACTGACTTGAACCCTGTGTAGACCCAACTTTCACTGGGGAATCTCTCGCGTATCCTCAGCACAACGCCGCTGGGGATGATCCGTCGTGTGTTTGTTCCAAGGCGACCATGCCGCCAGAGAACGAACTGTCTATATGCTGCATGGCATATCTTCTCCCGGGTTCTGGGCAAATATATCCGCCCAGTATGACATATTAATCTGGATCACAAGCGGCTCCAGACACACTAGATCAATACTGGAAACAAAGAAATGCTTTCTGTTGTGGAATAATTATTGAGTATTCATACAGTTGAAAATAGTCCCATGAATGACTGTCATCAAAACAGTGTTCTATAATAAGCTGCATGTAAACCTGTTGATATGAATCTTGGGAGTATTCAGTGTTTATGTTTGGGGGGGATTTATTATAGCAAATTATAATAAAAATGTAATGTCAATGTCAGTCATAAATTATATATGGTCATTATCATTATGTGAATGTATAGGTTATTATTGTATACTTGATACGGGGGCGGGGGCAGGGGCGGGGGCGGGGGCTTGCGATTCACTAGCTTCCAGGGCATCAAACATGATCCCTGGGTGATGTTGCAGAATTGCCAGCATCAACTGTCGCAGTGTTGACACACTAATGTTGTCAACTGTTTCCTGCATAACACAGAGCATGAAGGAACATTAATATTGTTGTGATTGGTGTAATGTACAGATTGGCATTGTCAGAGTATTTCAAAGTAATATGTCTATTAGGATACTTCATTGGTTTAATGATGAAATGCAGACTCAGCATAAAGGGATCTTAAATTTAGTAATGCACACTTATTTCCATCACAACATGTAGAGTGGTCTAGGGTAAACTGTACACGTTATTTCCGACCTGTGTTGTAAGTGTAACACAAACATAATAGGACGGTCTTGCACACATGTACCTGCAATGACTGCACGTTGGTTGATTGGTTTTGATCTTTATTTTAAACAAGATCTGCACACATGACTGCTTGAAAATTGAATGACTGTTTGCCGATGTACTAGAAATTGGTGTAAAAAGTTAAATATTTGGCAATATGCACATTAAACAAATGTTGGTAACTTATCCGTGGTTATTTTTCATTTGTGAAATTACCTGTGTTGAGCGAATGCGGGCTTCCCGCAAGCTGTTAACTCTCTATGTCAGCTCGGCTGAGCTGACTGCTCCTCACTCTGAGACATCTTCTATTTCGCCCATGTCTGCCGCTAGGTGGCATCTAGCAACATAAATGTATCGGCTTTTGACACAAACATCCTTGTAGTATTGTGCAATTAAAACATAAATGACATCCTATGTTGTGATAACAATACAGACATTTGTGGAATGGAAAAAGAATAGCTGGACAGTGTCTGTCGAAAAGAAAAATGATACATCACATAGTCATAGGTATATCACTAGTAGTCACAGGACATTTTAATTCATTTGCATAATACTACGTAAAACCTGCAAATAAAACGTTTTACATATCTTATAATATTTACAACCATCATAAATAATATTCACTGTAGTGCGTGTTTGACGTGCTGTTATGATGTGAAACAGTAATGTTCCCTCCCTAAAAGAGAGCCAAGTTCGTTGCAGTGCGCAGTCCATATTGCCACACGGTACACCAATTTTACGTATCGTATCTTCACGTTCTTTACTATGGCACTGACATATTCTTTCACAGTAAATACTTTTGTTTGTTCGCTATCTAGCACATGTATAATATATATATATATATATATATATATATATATATATATATATATATATATATATATAAAA
This sequence comes from Ridgeia piscesae, assembly GCA_025642075.2. NCBI lineage: Eukaryota > Metazoa > Annelida > Polychaeta > Sabellida > Siboglinidae > Ridgeia > Ridgeia piscesae. The sequence goes on from JAODUO010000970.1 coordinate 25,152, forward strand.
AAATATAATATATATATATATATATATATATATATATATATATATATATAATTACATCGTTGCTACTGGTTGAATATTGCCCATGACTGCGCTAGATAGCGAACAAACAGACGAGGCAGTGTCGCTGTCACTCGAAACAGATACAGCCACTGTATGTTTGAGTGACAGCGACATTGCCTCGTGAGTGTCGGTTCCCATCACACCAGGCATCACATGTAAACGCAGCGATTGTGTAATACTCTGAAACTGTCGTACTCATAGTTATTAGTTCAGTCTCGTGATTAACACATTGCTAGTTGTCATATGCGTTAATGGTGCCAACGGCAAAACTACACATACCTTCGGCTTCGTCTTTAAAAGCGCCACTGCCAAACCACGTGGTCGGTTTTGATGTGTGCCTGGATGGCTGATCTCGGATTCTGCACGTGACCGCCAAGTTCAAACAAATGGCGCCAGTTGTTGCCAACGCGATCGGTTTTGGTCTGCTACCCGGTGTAACGCTGATTGTTTTTTATACGATTAAAACAGAATTAATCGTTCTTTTATTAAGCAAACTGCGCTTATTACTTGACCTATTTATATGCAACGCGACCGGACATGAAAGAAAAGGATTGGCGATGTGCAAAACGATTGGGAAGCTTTAAACAAAATGTTATGATTTTTTTTACCATATATTATAATAACAATACTTAGAAGCAGATAACAGTGTGGATGGAATTGTAAAAAACTTAATCGGAATTGCCATAATCAATGGTTCATTTGAATCAATCGCACGTCTAGTAATTACTTAGCAAAAACGGGTGGCAATAAAATGATTCCCTTGTTTGATTTGTATTTGCATAAATAGGCTACATGCTAGGCTAAAGACGGATAAATTACCCCGCTAGCACTTCATTAAGTAAAGTTACACCATTATTTATCAGCCAATAGCAAAATGTGTATTAGCAGTGCTACATTACGTATGCAATGACTCTCTTTTACAGAGTTTTCCTTATGTGATGAAGGACACGGATTCCTCTGGCGTGGTCAAGTATAAAGGTTTCCAAATAGACATGTTGAAACGTGTAGCAGAGATGGCCAACTTCGATTACACGCTGTTCATCACTCCTGATAACCTTTACGGCACGATAAACAAAACCACACAAACCTGGAACGGGATGATAGGTGAAATAATAGCTAAGGTAATTGTCAACGATGAAGTGTACATGTTTAGAAAGTTACTAAATAATAAATGTAATGGATGTAAAGCCATCTTGACGACTGCATACTGTGCCATATAGGAACTTACCTTTCAGTGCCACCGAAGGACATCACGCAGCGTCATTGGCTGTTCGTTCCACGAAGATATAGTATGTTACATAAAACGTTCGTTTGTCTTTGTTGCTAGTAAAACGGCAAATTATAGATGGGCATGAATCTGCAGAAGACGGAGGTTGCGGGTTCGTACATGTTGCAAATATGCTAGGTAGTCCGGCGCCAAATCATGCAGTGTCTTGTATTATATAAATACAAGTACGTTAAACACTATGCGTTGTCTGACAGGCAACCAGTGCAGGAGCTCGAGTACAGGCGTGATATGTGAAGAGAAAGGTGTGAGGACAACCAGGCGGGCTGTCCTGTTGTGTATCTCTGGAGTTGTTTTAAGTTATATTCGGGTATATCCAGCAGCTGAGCGTTGCAGTAATCTAAACTAGAAACAAACAGCGCAATACTTAAGGAATGGCAGTTAAAAAATTACGTAAAATGTGTAGCGCCCCCTAGTGGATAGGTGGTGAATTAATAATTTGGATCAAAGAAAACGTGTAGCCATCAGACGGATATGTCGTGAACTAGTAGTGTCCAAATTCGTCTTATTTTTTAAATTAGGTTAAATGGTGTCAAAGGTTATGTAGCGCCCCCTGGCAGATATGCGTTTAGAGGTGGTCGTTAGAGTCACATGGGCGTGCAGAAAAAAACACGAACGTGGGTAATAGCACCACCTACCAATGAATCACAAATGGGTGACAATTAATTTGTAGAAAATGTTTTTGTAGAAAATAACGCGGACGTCGTAGTAAGCCAAACAAAACAGCACGAACTTCAGAGTAACACCATACCTCTTTCTTCGGCCGCTCTCGCCAGGATCGCCTCTTGATCTGTTGACTATATTTAGACCTAGTTCAAAAATAAGACACGTTTTTGAGGTATTAGTTCACGACCTATCCGTCATATGGCTCCATTTGTTTTTGACCTAATTTGTAGTTCACTGCATATCTGCCAGCGGCGCTACATGACATTTGACCCATATTTTGACCTACTTATGACGTCTCTGCTCCGGTTCCCGCTCCTCCGCCGCTCTTTGGTCATCACGATCTGTACCTACTATACTACTGGCAGTGATTGACCGTATACGTCTCGGGTGTAGTTACACTTCTTGTAAACAGCACCAACCAGTTGTTGCTGGTTATATATATATATATATATATATATATATATATATATATATATATATATACATATTATACACACATATATATATATACATTTGATGCGTAATTTTGCAGTCGTTCGTCACCAATCACATAAACTCGTTTTTATAAAAAATTGAAAAGATTATTTTTCTAAAACTTTCTGCATGTGACATGGTTTTTTCGTGAAGTTGAAATAATTAATGCTCTACGTTTTACATATAATTCACAATTATGAAAAATGAACGTACATCTTTTGCGTTGTCAATCACGTGATGTTGATAGTCGGTTTTGCAGTTGCGACACGTCTGTTTTCACGGTAAGTCATGTTCTCCCATGTTTGCCTTCTGTTTACGAAATAACAGTAACACATTACGTAATTTTACCCCGGATGATCTTAATATATGCAATGCTATCTGTAAAATTGTTCAATAGGTGAACTGTTTACCTTGCTGTTCCAGGCTTTTGGACAGTTTGGTTTACGTATTTGACGATTGCGCGGGCAATAATGCAAGTTACTATAACATCACATAGCATATTGTAACTGAAAAAAACCCATAAAAACGAAATTCCATAGTTATGCTTCTACAGAAACAGCCTAGCTTATCCGGTGCCGGTGTATTATGGACTTGCTTAATTAGCACAATTAATATTCACTATTAAATTCAGTGTCCCAGTTGGCGTCGGCATTGGCATTGTGTTATGACTGTAAATTATATTTAATAAATACAATAATAATTGATGTTGCGTTTGCAGCCTCGCTAGTATGTAAACGTGAAAGGTTTGGAAAAAATCAAAATACTGCATATGTACGACATGTTGTGTCTTTCTAGAGTCTAGTGTTACAAATTAATTTATTTGTCAATAGTATTTTAGTAATTGTCAGTTTACATGTTGTTTTTCATACATTTATAATTATTTACAGAGATAAAATGCAAAACGAGATTAAACCAGCTAGCGAATTTACAGTTGAACAGTATTTATGTTGTTGACATTGTAAGTGCTTCATTCAATGAAGCTGTTGCAAATGTTACAAATTTAATTAAATGAGAATATAGTGTGGATAACGTCTGGCAGGAATTAGTATAAGATATTTTGTATTGTGTCGGGCGAAATTTAAGACCACCAGTACACATTCGTAGAATAGGCGTAAGCATGGTTTGGTTTGTGCATTAACTGTATAATTTACAAAATGGAGGGCCTGTGAACATTTATATTATTTTAAATCAGTAAACATTTACCCACATATAAGTTAACCTTCATAATTATTGATGTGCTCTCTAAGTCATAGATAGTGTCAGTTGTGCCTTGAAAATGCGTGTCACGCGTCTATTTATAGTTTATTTAAGCTCTTAACACACATCTCAACTGGCTTGAATATAATTAGGTACCTGTCCGTAAAAAAACTGTATGACGGGCAAAATGTGATCCCGCGTAAAACCCCAGTAAGCCTGGTAAAAAGACAACAACAAACGTAACTTAGTAAATTATTTTTCTAGGTTAACTGTTAACTTTCTTTTAGTGCCCCTCCCAAAGGTCTATTGGCCTACATACAAAAGAGTGCTTTTTCAGTATTCCAACATATTATCACATCAATTGCTTTGCACTAAAATTAATGTACAGCTTCATGTATGCATAATTAATGTGAATGTGTTTATCCAAAGACCTACTTTGGTGGTGTTTTCAATTCAAAATAATCTCTACAAAACGTGGTTGGTATACATTTACTGCATGGATGATTCTATCTGATTATCAACAAAGGACACAGCAAAATGTTTTGTCAGATTATTAAGAAATAACAATTCAGAAATCTGAAATTTCAGAATTTATATGCTGATAAGATGTCACCAAAATCACATTATGTACACCAGTTACTTCAAAACGTTACCCTGATTAGCGTCCATCAACATTATTTAACAAAAGTAGACATGATTTACTGCCAGACATGAGTACATTCACTGCCAATAGATGCTAGTACTCAACCTACTAGATTTGTTGCATTCGTTTCCCACAAATTTCAAACAGTATCATTACTAATTATTGTATTACACCACAACAGGCAGGCTAGCAGTGATCTGGCCCAAGACGTGTTTGTTTTATCTAGAAATGCATTTATCTAATAATGTGCGGAAAAGGCAAAGCTTATATATGTATCTTTGTATGTGTATTTTTCGACGAGATATTCCACTGTTCGGCTCTAATGATCTAGACGCGCTGAACGTGGAAGAACTAGTGGATCAGTACGGTAAGTTGCTTGTCAGCTTAGTGGATTCACACGCGACTATGCTTGAAAAGCAAATCCGACTAAGGCAAGATACAGTTTGGTATACATATGATCTGCGGGTTGAGAAACGAACGAAACGGCAGAGAGAAAGATCCTGGAGAAAATCCAGACTAGAAGTGAACAGACAATTGTAGGCTGACCAGTGCAAGAGAGTCAATGCATTACTTACCGAAACAAAATGTGCCTACTATTCCAGCAAAATCCGTGACACAGGCAAGAATCAACAACGACTTTATTGAATTGTAAATTGCCTGCTTCATCGCAAAGTAGGAACTATGCTCCCTACCTACACGTCCGAAGCTGAAATGGCGGGTCTGTTTGCCAGCCATTTTTCTGAAAAGATCAGCAACATATGTCGTGAGTTGTCTCTCAGTCCCGACGGAACAAATGGTGAGAAACACGTGGATATCAACAACTGCTGCACATCGAAACTGTCTTCCTTCGCCCCAGACGAAATCAAGACTTGTCATGGATGCTCCACCTAAATCATGCAACCTTGACCCAGCTCCTACATGGCTGGTTAAAGACACGATCAATGAACTTCTTCCTATTGTTTCGCACATCGTTGTGACATCACTGCAGTCGTCCGTCATGCCGGAAAAATACAAGACCAGCTACATATCGCCACTACTCAAGAAGACTGGACTAAATCCGGAGTCACTACTAAATTATCGGCCAATATCAAATCTGCCATTTATTTCTAAAGTAATCGAGCGCGTCGTTGCAAAACAGCTGACTGTCTACTTGCAAGAACACGACTTACACGATCAGTTTCAGTCCGCATACCGGAAAGATCACTCTACCGAGACGGCGCTGATTAAGGTCCACAATGACATTCTATGTGCTGTCGATCGTGGTTGTGTCGTTGTGTTGGTCATGCTTGACTTGACAGCCGCTTTAGAGACCATCGACCATGCCATTCTTCTGAGCCGACTCTCACAGATTTGGGGTCACGGGCGCTTCGCTTGAGTGGTTCCGATCGTACTTGTCCGGTCGCCACCAAGTCGTTCGGATCGGAAATGAAAAATCACCCCCAAAGGATGTGACGTTTGGTGTCCCACATGGCTCTGTACTAGGGCCATTGCTGTTTACAGCATACATTACACCAGTAGGCGACATTATCAAGAAATTCGGCCTGGATTACCACCTCTACACCGACGATACACAGTTGTATGTTTCCTTCGCCTCTGGGGGAAATAGTCAACTAAACACTATGGATCGTTTGTATAGCTGCCTTCAGGAAATTGGTGAATGGTCTCGAACCAATTTACTCAAGCTAAATGAGCACAAGACGGATGTCATTGTGTTTGGAACAAAGCAAAAGTTGCCGACGCTAAAGGACTTTCGCATCACTGTTGGTGACACGACAAGAATCCCTTCATCGAGTGTTCGCAACCTTGGCGTTGTATTTGATTCCTCCCTCAGCATGACTAGTCACATCAGTACCATTTGCCGAACAGCATATATGCATCTTCACAACATTAGCCACATCAAGCGATATCTCACAATAGATGCCACTAAAGCACTCGTTCACGCTTTTGTTACATCGAGACTCGACTACGGGAACGCGCTACTAATTGGACTACCCCGTGACCAGATTAATAAACTCCAGCGAATTCAAAACATGGCAGCCAGAGTAATCACGTTTACACCACGTCGTGATCATATAACGCCGGTTCTAAAAGACCTACACTGGCTGCCAGTTAAATGCCGCATCGAGTATAAAATACTTCTCCATGTGTACCGATGTCTGAATGGGATGGCTCCCCTGTATCTGGCAAACCTGCTAAATAGACAGAGTCCAGGACGCACGCGTTCATCTGAACAACATTTGCTCGACATTCCGCGTACGAAGCTGGCCAGGTTTGGTGACCGGTCTTTTCGTGTGGTGGGACCTCGCCTATGGAACGCATTGCCCATTGATATCAAGTTCTGCGGAACTTTGTCGGCATTCAGAAAGGCACTAAAAACCCACATTTTCAAAGCATATTACTGCTGACATTTTAAATATTCAATGACATTTTAGAATATTTGTTTCAAATATTTCATCTTATCTTATTTTCACACATATGTAAAGACATGCCATCGCTTAGTGTGTGTTTTTGCATGTAAATAGAGCATTAGTTAGTTTTATTTTACTCATCGTCGTTAATTGTATATAATATTTAATTAACAGTTTTAATATGAATAATTTAATGTTTCTACATTTGTTTTATCTGAAAGTTAATTTTACAGTTGTATTTATTATTATTAATATTAGTTTTAACACGTAATAAATAGCTTTTTATTGTACAGCGCTTTGAGCATTTTTGGATATTGCGCTTTATAAATAATAAATATTATTATCTATTAAAACTAAAATAACCAGTGCCATCACGTTTTTATTTGTTTTACTAATTAACTCACCTATGTTTCTCGGATTTTAAATAGGAAAATATTCGACCAATGCCTTACATTAATCTGGGTGGAAATTGTACTGCATATTATAGTATATATCAGCTTCACCGTTCTGTTGTGTTACTGCAAAACTATATTGGAAGGTTACACTGAGTGATGAAATACTAATTCAAATAAAATTATGTATTTAAATATTTGCCGTGATGAAATATGCATCTAAATAAACCAAATAAGATGGTACTTTGTGCTGTTCAGTCATACTAACAACTGTTGTCTTTGCTCAATTGTATAACCAACATTTCTGTCAACAGGTAAACAAATACAGGTGCCTTGACACAAGACAAAGTTGGGCCATAATAAAGACACCATACAAACATGATGCATCAGGAATAAAGAAGAGACTTAATTGTTTAACAACATATTTGTAGTCAAAGTGTGATGATGTTGATGCTATACAAACCATGCAAACAACCACGGTATTGATTATATGAAATCCATGGCGATATTGACATTACGGAAGCCAGGGTGGCATGGATGGCATGCATATCACGATGGTATTGACAGTATGCAGTTTGTCTATTTACGTCGACAGAAGTATGAGCTCAAAAGGCACTGTATTTCTCGACAATGTTACGTCATGTCATTTTAAATAATTGATTTTGTCCTCGCAAAACACGACACCTATAAGAATATATACCTACAAACATATCGGCGTTATGAGTTTGGAAATATTTGGAATGAATAACAGTCACTTGTCTGCTATTTTAATGGTGTAATGACCACCAGTAACATTGACATTACGTTTTACTGTATTATGTTATAAATAAGTCGGGCGGTGATCGCAAGACAATGTTAATTTAAATTATTATCAATACACGAGCATGCTTGCATGTGTGACGCTATTGTTATAACGTACCACAACAATCCCATACAGCTTACCACTATAATCCCATACACAGTTAGCTCGGTATTTCTAATGACATATTCACCAGTCCCCGCTTCCATCCTTCTAAGCTCTGCAATGGTCTGCATCCGCTACCCATCCAACTTACTATCCTTATCTCATATTTATTTATTTCCTTGTGATATGTGGCCATGATCCATGTCATATCATAGATATCCCTGACATATGCTGTCCCCATCTGACCCTTCGTATTCAGGATGTTTATTCCCTGAATTTCAGCCAGGCACATCTTACTCTTGATGTTGTTGCTGCATCTACCCCATCCTTCGAACTCGGCAGGTCCCCCACGTGTGGCAGAATAGATCTAGTACGTTGCATATCCATCCAACCACCTCATGGTCCTCTTCCTTCGCCTCTGCAGTATCTCTCCCTGACATATATTGCATTAAACTTGGTGCGCTCATTACCCTTCATACCACTGCATCCCTCGTGAACCCACTTCGTACGCTCAAGCGAGATAACAGCAAACCTTGCTACAGATTCCATGCAACATACTCTTACATCTCTCACCTATGCTATCTGTCATCTTCGACTTCCCGGCGTTCATCTTCAGTCCTAGCTCGTGTGTCGTTCTATAGCTTCCTTCTAAGTTCTTCCTTGGTGGTTGCCGTAAGGGCAAGAATGTCTATATATATATATATATATATATATATATATATATATATATAGCAGTTCCCAGAGCAGTTCTCCTCTCGCGGTTTTTATCACTATGTCTATCTCAATGGCAAACAGCAGAGGGCTGAATACTGAGCTATGGCGCTCCACTACCTTCACATCGAAGCTGTTGCAGTCTCCCGTCCTCACCGCGGTACTCGCCTCACTGTACAATGTCATCTCTGTTCTCACCAACCACTCATATGTACATGATTTCCCCATGATCCATCTTATTACCGCCTTTGGTAACCTGTCAAACGCCTTTTTCTGGGTAGAGCTTCTTAGTTGTCAGATGTTTCGCCTGCATTTGTCTTACAATGGAGATGGCACCTATCGTTTCTTTCTATGACATAATAGCTAATCTGCATTGTATTGATCCGCACTTGTTATGTTATTACTCTCACTTCTAGACCCTCCATGATCTCTATGGCGTATTTGAGGAGTTTGTAGAGCTGAAAGAGCCACACTCTGAGCGATCACACTTCACCTAGCTCCGTAACAAATTCAAGGGTAGACGCAGTCGGAGTTAACAACTCGCGCATATTTCTGGCAATGCCATAAGCCTCTGAAACGTGAACATTCAGCATTCAGGCTAACTGCTGCACAAACAGACACAACAACGTAACATCTGCGTAAGAGACGCCATAGACTTGATTGAATAAATCATAAGATGGATGAAGACTTGGACAGGGCACACAGATGGACAATGTATATCATTCATTATGTCGTACTCGTACGAATCGAAACGATTCAGATGACTATGAGATTGTGGAGATGATCGTGGAGAAACGAACAAAACGAGTACTGGAAGGGCACCATCTGGCGGAGGTTAGAGCAAGACAATTATAAGCTGAGGCCTTGGTCCTACGATATACATTATAAATGTAGTCATATATTGAATTGTTTTTTGTAACTTAGATACCCATGTCACAACTTATAAAAAGGCGCATGTTGTTTCTGTCGTCAGCTAGGAAAAATAATTGGAAGAACCATGACCCTTTGGTAAATTGTGTCGAAACAAACATCTCAAAATGCGTACTGGATATGTTTATTGTGTATACTTTACGACCATTTGCATGTAAATATATCATGTATTTATGTAATTAGCTAATCCGATATTTTAATAAAATATTTTATGTTTATATAACGCTAGTACAGAGATCGTGTCATTAGTAGGCTCTTCGAACACTTGAATCAAAACATGCCGTATTTTAGAAATATCAGAAGAAACGTTTGCAAGGTAATCCTGTATTCTAAACCAATAGGACACGTTTTATTCAATTTGTGCAAACATGGCTTAAAAATTCGATTAGAGTATGGGTAAATTCGAAATGAGAAGGTGATTGAAAAATATATATTTAATTACATCGCCATTTCACCGGTAATTAATGTGAATAGTTTGATTTATTTTAGTTTTTGATTGTTAAAATATAGCTACCTTTCGCACACATATTTTTTTTAATCCCTTACTCTTGGCGGCTTTAGCCGACATGCTATGACAACACAGATAATTTGAATTTTTGGTCACATAACCAAAAAACAGACGAAGCGTAGGTAAGTAATATAATAACAATATCTGGTAGGTACGAATAGTTGATTTTACATGGATATGCACGTCTGTAATAATGATTATGTAGCGGTATGTTTACGCGTTTAACTGGCGGACGAATCGATTGGTGGCACTTTGACTATACTACTGAATTTATCGGTTTGCTCTCAAATCTAAAAAGAGTACCCCGTTACTGAAACAATTATTCCATGCCAAGCAAGTTTACTTCCGATTGCAGGTGCCATGCTTGATTAATATGACATGCACTTATACTATTTAAAAGAAATATCTACACCTATTAAACATTTCCTCAATATATTGTCATGCTTAAATGTCGTTTATTTTGAAATAGAAACTAATTTCTTCTGAAATTAACCATATGTGCCAGCATCATCAGAATTGTATAGCAAGCTTTCAATTATTATTGCGATCAGTTACTAAATAATGGTCTTGCTCATTGGCTGGTCCCGTTTGTTGTGCTATTTGCGTTGTAAAATGCATTGCACTTTTAAAACATTTTGTACAGTTATACTGTAATAAATTGGATAAACAGCTTACTGTGTCGTCACATAATACACACATACATATAAACGACCATGTGACATCTGATTGCGTTATAATTTATATATAGATGTAACAGTTACGAAAGGCTGTCTGCTAGTTGATTAAACTCGTTAGATTGAACTGGTATTGGTACTGGACCTGGTGTAAGTTATTTTCGCCAAATAAAACAGTAAAGCTAAATGTAACAGATTTGAGGGAATTATATCCTAAATATTTCGAGACTCGCTCAACATAAAGACATTTATCTGGAAAACTACTTTGCGAAACTCATCTACCATTAGACAATATGAAATCAGACCAGACGAGTTACTCGAGAAACCTGAAAAAACGTAAACAAATGCTGTGCGTTAAACTGCAGTCGTTCGTGCTACAATTTTTAGTTCGTGGACACGAGCATTCGTATCTTTTATTTAGCTATGCAAGCACATATACTTCGCTATTAAACACTATTAATTAGCATATGCAAGCTGTTTATAACATCGTAAAAGCAATTGTTTGGCAATTGAGTAAATGGGCATTAATGGTCGCGGTTTTATGCATTGGTCACGAACGACTGGATCCGCACGTATATATATATATATATATATAACACACACACACACACACACACACACACACACACACACACACACACACACACACACAACACACACACATACATATCATGTCAAGCAGTATTTCAGCCCGATACATGCACAACTGGGGGACATGTAGGTGCTATATTCATATATACAGAGAAATACAGTTTTACAGTATTGGATTTTTGTAATTTGAAAATATTTCCGTTTTTAGATTCATGTTCAAAATACATTATTATATGCATGGAATCAAATAATGTAAACACATTTCATGCCATCGCAGCGTGCAGAAGTAGCTGTGGCGTTGTTCGCAAGAACTGAGACGCGCAGCAACGTAGTCGACTTCACCCCCCCAGTTGCGTTGCAAGACGGGACATTCGTGTATAAGAAGGGAACCGGCGATGGCGACATTGCTGACTTGGAGGAACTCACTAATGTCCCGAACATAAAATTCGGCTTTCTTGAATCTACTATCATGATGAGAACGTTTCAACTTGCTCCTGCTACTGATACACTTAAGCACAAGATTTGGAAAATTTACGAGGTTAGTGACGTTATCTTGTGCACTCATTGGAGTGTAGACTAAATACACTGTGGCGAGTATACTAATGAATTTAAGGAATATAGACGAAATAAAAAATATAGGTATTACGATATGGTTCAACAATTCTTAAATACACATAACACAAACAAATATTCGCATTTAGATGTAACCATAAAACATTTGAATTTGACAACGAACTGTGCGCATTCTAATGTGATCATAGATACATGCATTCGAATAAAGGTACGCATTCGTATTCGAATGCAATGATAGACATACATAATAAGTATACTAATACACTCTAAGAAAAACTTGAAATGCAATAACTTAAAAAAGGTGGTTGAGTGCAGAAGTACTAAAAGCAAAACAAGATAAACGTATTTATTGAAGAATGCACACATTTGTTTTTATAAAAACGGTTGTTTAATAAGGCGAGGCTTGAATAAATGTAACGTTTATAATTTTATGGGCGTTAAAACGTATCTGGGTGACGTATCTGCGTTTGCGCGAAACAGTCGTTGTAATTAAGGACCTTAACGTTTCTAGATGAATCTCATATGAAATGGTCAACTCTCACGAAACGTCGACCAAACAGCTTTAGGGTCTCTATCGACACTAATATAACATTTGCGGAGGTAGTTGCATACTATACTAAGCGTATACGCACTGATCACATCTTTCGGGGGATATCTTGTTTGTTATGGTTGGTTTTGATGATAACTTTAGCTACTATATGTCATAATGTGTGACATTTGTGATAGTTTTCTGTAATATTTCTGTAAATGTTCATATAAAATGTACTTTATATAGCATCACAGTATGTGTGATATCCAAATTATATAGAGTTATAATGTCATGTTTTTCATAGTGTCCAAGGATTTATAAGTTAGTAAGATATGTTAAATTACCATAAAGGTGATGCCAACCCCGAGGCGCACCAGTGCTTGCTAGCAACACAGGTGCGCCTCAGGGTTGTGTTCTGAATCCATTTGTGTACACTTTGTATACTAATGAGTTTGTATTTTGTGTGGTTACATTTTTCATTTCATTTCTATTTTGTGACCATCTTTTCTTTACGCATTTTAGATGCGATCATGAGTTGTACGATGAGTATCCTTTTTAAGGACATTAAAGTGGATTGAATATATTTCAAATGGCATACATGTATATCCATTTCCGTTCCATTCATGATGATTTCCGCTTATATGAAACTCACAACAACCGATTCAGTTGCAAAGCAATTGTTCCACCTGACATGACTAACGGTACTATTATTTTGCCAAGCAAGATAACGTCGTGGAACGTCAGAACATCGTAAGTAACTTTAACCCTAAATGTTTCTTCTATGTCAAGTATTTATGAAATCTTGTGAAATCAACAAAATATGTAGTGCTTGTTGACTGCTCTATGGATGTTTGATTTATAATGTTATTAAAATCAAATCAAATTTTATTTCGCAACAACATTACATTATACAGAAGCAAACAAAAAGAAAAGTATTGTTAGTTTGTGGTCGCATGGCATGGCGTTTTCATGTGACCCCAAAACATCAACTTCAAAATTATAGATATATATATGCATTTGCATGACAACGGATTGGGGGCTTTTGAGAAATCTGAGAGGAATTTGAGACATTTTGACAAGTCCAAACGGTTTATCTTTTTAAATGAACACATTTAGTTGCTCTCTAAATATCTGAGACTTAGGCAATGCACATGGTTAATATAGCTAGGTAGATATTATTTAAATAATACAGATTTGAACTTATATATCTGATTTTGTATCTTATAATCAACGTTATTCCATAGTTCTATAAAATGATGTCTAGGTAACTTATAAGAAAAGTGTGTTCTGGGCTTTTCTGTACATAGCAAGTTTTGCTGTCTCGGAAATGTTGGTGTTAGTGGCTAGATTCTTTTTGGAAGGATTTAGGCAGTGTATGATGGTGATAGTCATACATAAATAATGAGACTTGTAATATAATGTTGATGATTAGTTAAGCAGATTATGCAGTAGCGTTAGTAAGTGATGCTATAACAGTTTCAGTGTATGTTCCGTATTTTTTATAGTTTAGATAAAATGCATATGCACGGTTTTGTATATAATCCTGGATTCACCTATTTAAGATAGATTATACTCAATCTATTTGCCCTATCGACACTGTTATTGCAAAAAAATAGTTACATCTGTACGATTCTTTGCCAAGACAATTTATAATTTACAACGTGTTATTTTTATATTTTCACCCCAACGCCTAATATTCAAAATGAGCTTGCAAATTGCCCAAATAATGCTACCAATTCAGATTTATGTGAGGAAATAGCATAGTAGAAGTATTATAACTGCCTGAATCTGAATTGTTGTTTCTAATTACACAGCTAAATTGGTGCATGCGCATGGTTTATTCCATGGTTTCACTCATTATTTTGTAAATTATCCCGATCTGTTATTATTTGCTAACACAAAACGTATATTATTGCAGATTATGACAAAAAGCGCATAAAGTCAGCCGCTGAAAAGTCACCGCTACCGAGAAGAACATGCCAAGGATCCGGAGGAATGCAGATAACATGGTTCCGTCTGGCAGCATTAACCGATCAGCGTCAGAGTTCTGCCAGGTTATCTAGTCTAGTACAACAGCAATGCCTCTAGTTGAGATCAGCGTAGATCGGTCGATGGCAGCAGTCGCTACAACCAAGCATGGGAGTTGCAAGAACTCAAGGCCGTAACTAAACCCCTTGCCCTGTATTGCCAGACTATGTGCTTACGATCAGAGAAACCTCTTTTTTCAGACTGCTGCTGTTGGGAAGATGGAGACTTCCACCCGGCATGTCATGGTTGGTTGCCTACAAGACTGGTACTGGAACAGAAGAAAGAACGCGACGGCATTAGCGATGTAGAGGTGGTGAGTGCGCATGAAGGGAGAAATGTTGTAGTGGCATTTGAAGAGAGCGAGGCGGTGAACATCGGAAGGGAAATAGGTTATGACCGCACCTGAAAATTAATATGTGATGAAGACACACGAAGAGAAAGAGGTGGCGCACGCAACTGAAGATAAATAATTGGTGAATGCCCCTAATAAGAAAGACGTGGTGATCGCACCTGAAGAGGAAGATAAGGTGAACCCATCTGAAGAGGAAGAACCTGACCGTAGATACAGATGTGGTAACGTAACGGCAATGGAACAGATTATTGGTTATAGATTTTGTTACTGTTGGCAGTCACGTTGCTGCAGTGTAAGGGCGACGCTGGTATGTTGACCGATTAGTAAAAAAAAGTGGATGATATGTATGATGTGACATACGTGACACCTTCAAGTGGAAGTGGAGCAGTTCTGACCAGGGGCGGGTAGACAAGGAAGATATTCGTTTGCATGTTGGTGTTGCCAGACATCATTATGCGTAAAACCCAAAATTATCCGGGCCAAATATGACCACTTGACTCTCTAGCAGTGTCAATGGATGACAGTGATAGGAAGTAAAGAATTCATCCATAGTCAAGGAATGTTTTGTTGTGACGAATAATTAAATGAAATTTGGGACTAAATATATTTCCTGGCTGTCAAATCGTCTGGATAATTATTTAACACAAAGGTGTTCTCATTTATTTTTGTTCGTTCTCTCTCTTACTTCTGTGCATGCCAATAAGTTGTAAACGACTGGGCTAATTCCTGTTAATTAAGGAGCATAACTGTGTATTAGTCTATTTCCAACTGTCGGATCGTTAGTTGAAGTCATTCCACAAAACAGCTGATCATATCCCATCTACTGACAAACTTGTGAAACCGTGGATATGCATGACACCTTGAGTATGCATCGTTTCCTCAATGATTATGCACGTTGACTCGTTCTTCTAAGTCTTTACCACAACGTTTTTAATTGGTGCATGTGTTCAATATTTGTTACATAACTATAAAGAAGTATTTGCGATTTATGAAACGTTTTGTCAATTATCTGTTAGTCATTGTGAACCCATGAGTATGCCTTCTCCTCCTGGGGAGTGAACATATTTTAGTAAATTAGCACATTGATATCTACAGCAGATAGGGTAGAGTGGTGATTAATCATATCACTATATTTAATACATTGCGGTTGATCAGTGTTCCACTTTCGTAGTTATTCTATTGTGCGTATAAACTGCAAAAAAACACCAACATAACACCTTGGATATGCATTCTTATAACCCCTACAACTTTGTTAATAATTACTGCATCAATCCAACACTTCTAGCTGTCCATGTATGCATTTAATTATGGTCACTGAGTTGCCCTAGTAATGGTACATAGTGACAAGAGGTCATGATTATGAAATAACAGTTTTTGTAAGGGTGCAACACATGTTAACTCTGTACTCGTGCAACAAACACTTTTCTCAGAGACGTTCACTCCGTAGCACATATACCGATTGTGTATAGATAAGAACTGATATATTATATAACAGGTAAGTTATATGTTACATAACTACAACACTATTCTCAGCACAGTGATACGCGTGCATACACACGGTTTCAAGCAGCCTCCACACATATTTTATACGCATGTCAACATTTTAACTTTCTGGATTAACTTGCCAAAATGCCTCCACGCTAACTTCAACATGTCGTCTTTATACGACATAAAATATACAATTCTACGAACACTTAAAGCTGCTCCCTCCACTCATTCCCGTAAAAATCGCTTGCTCCTAGCGATTATTAGTAATTTCACAAACAGCCGAGGTATCAAATTATCCGTAAGATTGGCTTAGTAGGTTTATGCATACATGTTACTTCTTTTTTCTGAAATTAATAAAATAAATATGAACTATTTCGATTTTCGTTTCGAACGGTACCGTTCGAAACTCTGTACGAAACCTAACTATGGAAATGGAGATTTGAGCGGAATACGCTTTAGTCTTCACGAGAACGTGACTTGGGTGGCGAGATTGACCTTCATCCTGTCGAGTTGTTTACGTTTAGGAGCAGCGAGTTTAGGCACAAACATGATTTTTATATGCCACCAACACGGCTAATTAAGCAGACAAAGACAGCATCGACGCATGATTGGGAAAGAATATGGAACTAAGCAGTGAATAGCATGACTTCGGAACAGTGACAGTCACAGTGCCCTGACTTTGCACGCTACGGACACCGTGCCCGTGGCCCACGGCGTGGGCCGGCTAACTGGCACTGACTACAGTCAACATGCAGCGTTCGCACAGATGTTCTTCCATATAGGTTAGTAATTACGAGTTGCTCAGTTATAATCACATATATATATATATATATATAGGCATATGAGTATACGTCATTGATATTCCTGTTTTTTTTAAATTAAATTTATGTTATTGTTTACCTTCAACCTTAGCGCCTAGTTATTCAGCTAATGCCAAGGTTCGACAAAATACCAAGGTATGGCTATGCTACGAGTATGACTACGCCAGGCATAGACTATGGCCTATACTTAGATTACTACGACATGTCAGTGATTGATTATAATACTGTAACTATGTAATGTTTATGTCACATATAGTATGTAGCAGGTTAATATTCTAAGGCTAAGATTAACTAGGCTTAATTAGCCTAATAGTAGCTATAGGTATATAATGTAAATGCATTATAAGTGATCAGTAACAGTTGTACTTAGGCCTTCGTTATACTTATTCATAATGACAATATTATACTATTATAGTTATAATAATAATTTAATACATTATGCAATGATGATAATTTAATACATAAAAATAGGTATATACATATTATTTTAATTTATTATTAACATTAATGTAATAAAATAACAAGATATTGCTTGCATTTGGAAGCCTGGAAAGTGAAATTTTTTCAAGTAATAATAATAATAATAGTTTATTTCTTAAATAGCGCCCCATCCAAATAATTGTTCTGGGGGGCTTTACAATGATTAATCCTAAAATAATGATAATAAAAATACATATTAATAACATAATAAATATATATATATATATGTGTGTGTGCCTCAATATTGTTTGAAATATGACCCAGTTTAAGTGATAATAATAAGTTGTGGCATTTTCCGATATCACCACTCCAGATGAGACAGTGGAAGCTGAAGCTATGCGGTATCAATAAAAATGTAGACTACACAATTTGGTTCAAAGGCCAGTAGAGGTTTTTGTGCCCTCAAGACGATTTCTGAATCTGACCTCTATGTGATATTTTATTTGTCTGTATTAATGGGTGGGTGTACTTGTTAAATTGTATATAAGTAAAGATATCATAAAGTAAAAACTTTTTACCAAAACTATTTCATGAAATTGACTAAAAAATAATGGCAAGCACAATATAAGTATAACTACAGGTACAATTACTGCACTTGATGTAATGTATTTATTTCATCAGATAACAAGCAAAGCAGCAATAAAAAAATTGAAAACATGTTCGGTAAATGTAAAAAAGAGTTACTTTTATAAATATTCGTATCATCGAGCATCCAGCACATGGTATATCAAATACTAATTAGTTCAAAAACATGAATCCCATTCATTAGGCTTTCAAATTATGCCTTTCACAGAGAATACATTCATTAGCTTTAGCAAACATGTGCTTAGTGCAGAGATGGGGTGAGTGCATTTGAACATGCAGGAGTACGAGTACTCAGAAAACAAATGTACTCGAGTACGATTACTTTACAATATACACGATTACTTTAGAATGTAATCATGATTACTTTCATGATTACTTTAATGAATATTAACATAAAGGCGACTTTCATGGAATCCCTAGGTGTCATTCTTGTTCTGTTGTTGTGTCACTAATGTTCTAACTGATTACTGCTATCCACTATACAAGTGTTATTATTATTATTAATAATTAGACGTCTTTCTCAGGTATTCGATGAATCATTTAATGCTGGATTAATAATTTAATTTATGGTTTCTGAATCAAATAGAAATAGGAGGCATTTAAGAATTTCAAATACACATGATCAAATACATTACAATAACAACACTTCAAAACCAGGGGGGCATATTCAAAAGAGTATCCAATTCAAATATGTAGTATATCAGATAGGTCCAGACATGGGGTCAAATACATTTGTATTTGAAAGTATTTAAATACTTGTGTAAGTATAAATTTGTATTTTATGTTTAGGAATTAAAAGTATTTGTATTTAAATACTTTCCTAAAGTATTTGACTTTTTCAAATGTTTTCAAATACATTGTCAGTATCAATTTTTTTCACTGTCACATGTAATGCCTGCCAAACTGATTACCTTAATGCACTGCAACTTCACCCAACAGTGCTAATTACTGTATTACTGCATGACATGTATCACTAAGCCAGAGATGGAGTAATCGTACTCGTGTACTCGCACTCATACTCGAGTACGAGTACTTTTTCAGTACGAGTACTCGTACTCAAGTACGAAGGAAAGTAATCGTTCTCGTACTCAAGTACATTACCAAAGTAATCGTACTTACTTACTTCTCACGATTACATTTTTTCATATGAACAGTTGCAAGCAAATATATTAGACAGATAAAATGTCAAATACTTTAGGAAAGTATTTAAATACAAATACTTTTAATTCCTCAACATCAAATACAAATACTTAAAAAGTATTTAAATACTTTCAAATACAAATTTATTTGACCTCCATCTGATATACTACATATTTGAATTGGATAATCTTGAATATGCACCCCTGGTTTTGAAGTGTGGTTATTGTAATGTATTTGATCATGTGTATTTGAAATTCTTAAATGCCTCCTATTTGATTCAGAAACCATAAATTAAATTATTAATCCAGCATTAAATGATTCATCGAATACCTGAGAAAGTTGTCTAATTATTAATAATAATAACATCTGGATAGTGGATAGCAGTAATTAGTTAGAACATTAGTGACACAACAACAGAACAAGAATAACACCTAGGGATTCCATGAAAGTCGCCTTTATGTTAGAAACAGGATATTCATTAAAGTAATCATAAAAGTAATCATGATTACGAGTACGAGTACATTCTAATGTAATCGTACTTGTTCTCGAGTACATTTGTTTTCTGAGTACTCGTACTCATGCATGTTCAAAGTAATCGTACTCGTACTCGAGTACATTTGTATTGTACTCACTCCATCTCTGGCATCCAGCACATAGTATATCAAATACTAATTAGTTCAAAAACATGAATCCCATTCATCACAGGCTTTCAAATTATGCCTTTCACAGAGAATACATTAGCTTTAGCAAACATGTGCTTAGTGATACATGTCATACATGTCATGGGAAAATTGTTCAATATTATGAAAGAATTGTACTAAAACATATTTCTGGAAATTTACTTTTGCAGAGTTCACCCATAACACACGCATGATTGTTACAGAAACATGCTATAAATAGATATCATACATACTATGTACATATAATAACATTATGTACAGCACTGACCATGTTGGATATTGTGCTTTAGAAATAATAAATATATTACACAAAGTAACTAGATTATAGTTTATTTAAAAAAAAAACAGTAGATATAATTATATATATATATATATATATATTTAATGCTATGTATCTTTACACCTAAAAAGTGGCTAAACTAGTCAGGGTCCTTGTCACGTGGCTGAGATTTACATGTGCACTTGCGATATGTTTACTCAATTCAATGAAGCGTACTGGCTAGAGATAGTGGTGAATACTTTTCCTTTGTACAATTAGTATTTTCACATATTAATTTCAGTGTGGCAGAATGTTTCCCACATTAGTAGAAATGTTCAATATAACAGGTCTGAGTAATGTATATGTAACATGTGGGCATGCAAATTTTATAACATGAATAAAACAATTATATTACCATGGTATTGACTTTGGGTAATTGTGTCGTCACATATAAAATATCATACATGTCAGAGCCATGTTAATTGTCACTTTGTTAATTGTATAGGCAGATGCGGATGTACAGTGAAATGCCAGGAAGCTGGTATGCAGTATCATCAAAGAGAGTGAACTCGCACAATGTCATCGATATCCAAGCTGATGTAGTTCACTAAAGAATGTCGAACCTGTCTAACAGTGTCGAGAGAGGTTGACCAAAGGGTTACGCCATGTTTGACAGACCATGGCATCCACCGTTCCATCACCAACTGCAAAGCTAGTCAGGCTTCACCATATTCGCATGTCAAGCACTCTGCATTCTGCATTGGTCTCTAGTCAGTCAGGGTATCTGACCGGCATGGAAGCCAGTGTACACACCACCAGTACTGTGGAGTCTGTCATGATGCAACACACAGTACAACTCGGATCACTTCACTTGGTCGACATTCAAATACATGACATTTAACATGCAGCATATTGCACGGCTCATTGTTGTATAATCTTGTCCACAAATACAACTGTTCTGTATAGCATATTAACCTGTTGAACTAGTGGTAGTAAGCATTGTTCAGTTTCTTGTTGACCTGTAAAGAAAAGCATGTACTGTATTCAATTTCAGTAAACAAAAAACATGCATCATGGTAGTGGAGTTGGGAGTAAATAGTGATGCCATGTAATAACTATTACATGGTGTACACATATTCATTTTTGACATTTTATGTCAAACATGAATATGTAAGGTTGTCTGGTCAAAGCAAATGTTGGAAATGACAAAATAAGGTTATTGTGATGCCAACAGCACATTCCCTCAGAAAATATTCAAGCATTCATAATATGTATGTCTACCTTCTTCAACACTTATCAATTATTGATTTTTTTAGTCATCGCTGCAGTATTTTCCCTGCTATATGATGAGTGAGGTGGACCACCTCAGTGTTTTTCTAAGCCAATTTGCTCAAAATACGCAGTAGGTCGATCTCGCATAAAGCACGTGACCCAAAAAGCAAAGGACGTCGACAGCTGCTGATTGTTTCGCCAGTTATACCCGGTGTAACGGCGATTCTTTTTTACGAAAAAAAATGAAAAGTACGCATTTAAAAAATTAACTGACTGTGCATACAATTTAAACTATTAATACATTACACATCTGGTCATAAAAGAACCGGTTTGGCGATTAGCAAACGAGTGGAGGGAGCAGCTTTAATTCTGCCTCCCAAAATCCCATGTGTCGAACTTTTGTGAGAAATGACCAAATACATTTTAGGTGATATATATCGGCCTCTATGAACAAACAAAAGACGTATACAACCTTTCAGCAGTTATTTTGTCGCAAATAAACACGAGGCAAACAGGTTTTGAAAGCAAACGCAAATCACGCGATTGCCATAATCAGTAGAAAGAAGCGTAATATTTTAATGTATTGAACGAAAGTTTAATCAACTCTACAAATGTTTGCATTTTGGTATGTGTGTTCCTTGCCACTAGGCCGGCGGCTCTATAAAGGTCTTAGCCTATGACGTCGCCATCAAGACGGTGCGAGAATCGGAACCTGGTATTGCCATAGCTTTCAGCTATTTCTTTGCGAAGTACCACGTCGCCCAAGCGCCTTGCGTACTCCGTATGGTCGGTCTATTGGGGAGTATACAAACATCGTGGGCTGTTGCGAAGGGAAGCAAGTTGAAGGCTGCAATTGATAAAGCTATCTCGACGTTAAAGAGCACCGGGGAGTTGGAAAGCATGCTCGAGAAGTGGACCTCTGGACCCTGCGGTAAAGTCAGTGGCTCTGATAGGGCTGTTGTTACATTTGGCACCATTGTTTTCGGCCTCGTTCTTTCCATGACCGCACTGTATTAGACGTTTAACTAGCGTTGTTGGATGCTATTGTTTGAACTTTGACTACAACAAGAACTAGCAGGGAGTTTAGAAGGCTATAACTTAAATGGGTGAAGGAAACCTGCGATAAAGGCTCTGATAGGGCCGCTGTAGTTACGTTTGGCACCATTGGTTTTGGCCTCGTTCGTTCTATGACCTCATTGAATTAGAATGTTAAACAAATGTTGTTAGACGTTATTATTTGAACGTGTTGAATGTCACTGTTCCTGGGTCAAAGTACCCCAAAAATGTACAATTGGCTTTTAACAGGTCAATAAATAAATGTTTCATTCTGACCAATTAAGTTTTATATTCTCATTGTACATATGTTGAAGCATATCTCGCATAAACCGTTCAGTGTAATATGTTTTACTTTTGTTATGACAGTCACTCGAAATCAAACGTGATTTTCATCGCGTGTCCAGCGTCATCAACGAATAATTTCAACAGTACGTACAATTTGAGTAGTTTTAGTTAAATATGAACTGAAAATGATTCTTCGGTAATTTAGAGTATATGCCATTTAATAAATATCAAGAGTTATACGATTTAATTTGACTTGGAAACATTGTTTATCGTCGTTGTTACTATGGTGATATTTGTTTGCACTCTGTTGTTTCTTGGAACGGCCTATTTTCGATTAATGCAGTTCACTCAGAAAGGTATGTAGAATTATTGTTCATGCATAATCAGTAACCGATAAGTTATTATTTTATCAATTCCAACTGTCATAGGCTTCCGATAATCAAAATTAGGTAAACTGTGACCTACCAAATTGGTAAGAGTTTATGACGCTGGACACGCAATGTAGAAATTACAAAACAAGTATTCACACGATTTTAAACATGCATCTGCACGGACAATAATGCTTATATTGAATTTATATCCTTCGTAGTGACATACAATGTACAATTCAAGATAGTGGACGTAGCATCACTTTGGATATTTTGAATAACAAATTGAACGACAACGCATTAAGTATATCATTAATATATATCAAATGTAAATAATGAGAAATGACAATGGTTCCTAAATATAGTATTGTCGAGAGCATATCGCTCCTGTGTATATATTAGTTTACAGTTAACAAGTAGTGACGCTGGACACTCTGCGCTGAAGCTGGACACGCAAAATATGTGTAGATAAACCTCATTATCACCCATCACGAATTACAAAACAAATAGAAACAACTTTAGACGTGCAAGGATTTGTGTGATAATGTATACATGAAATTTGCATGGTCCATTAATGTATAAATGAATTAAAATGGTCAATGGTATCAATATGTTAAGCATAATGTTAAGGTATTTTGTGTAACAAACTGAACAACAACATATTAGGTTAATCGCTAACAGAAACGATAATGTTTGAATGTAAACAGTAAGTAGTTACTGCGTAATGCTCTCGCCAGCTTGTCTCTCCCAGTTAGGCGATTGTTTTTATTGACATTTCGTTCGCTGAACACATGACGCTTGGAATGCAATTATTTCTATTCACACTTGTTGGAAAAATGTACCAAGGATCTTTGTGGTTCCTTGTAACCGATTAGTGGTAAACTATGATGATGCACATGGGAAATGTGCATCACGAGCGCATATTATGGCAGTCAAGCTAAGCCACTACCCGAATGGAACCGGAACTTCTGTAGTTGACCGGAGGGGTGAAGAGGCCACAAGTGACCAACCTTGCCAACTGGGCCTAGATTGGTGGATGGGCATTCATGCAGCACTATTGGAAACATGATGCTTCCCGGACTACTATGATATATGTATGTATGTATATTATTATTATATATATATATATATATATATATATATATATATATATATATATATCCAGCCGTTAGTAGACCCGATATGGCATATATTTGTATTAACCAAACTATCACTGCTGTAAATACACATATAAAAGTATATCGAAAGGTATCAATCATATAAACCCACATTTACCCACACTGACATGGATGTTACCATCATTCACTGTCAGAACTGGCGGTAGTCGCGTGACTTCACAAGTTGATTACAACGAGAATCTTGCTGCTAAACCAGTAATACGATAAGTTGCGAACGCACTTTGATGACGGATTCACACACTTTGATTATGTGCCGTGAACTTTTAATCACTTGTTTGACTTGTTATATAGCTCATTTATGATACAGCCAGATCTTGCGAGATACCCACAAAACTCAGGCTTTTTAACATGGGATAATGGCGGCACAATAACATTTTGAAGAGTACAAAATATCCACAATGCATTGCGGAGGGAATTTCCTCGCTATGGTGCACAAGGTCCACTACAGTCGTTAGTGCCTGTCCGCGAACGACTGCATCCATGCTACAATTTTTCGACAGTAGCTGTTCATGGACACAAATTCATATATATTTGTTTAGCTACGCAAATACATATAATTCGAAATAAAACATTAAATAGTATATACAAGCTGTTTATAATATAATAATCGGGAATATGCATCATGAAAGCAAAATGTGTTAAATTTGGTAGTGCCTATATATACAATACAATGAAATATGGCAAATAAATATATAATATACAATGCACATAATATGTTCTTTAAAATGATAACAAATATTATGTTGATCAAATAAATAACATATCTCAGATATATTTTAAAATAATAGATTATTTATTTTAAAATAATTGTCTTTGGCTAGTTAATAAATAAATGTATATATATATTAAAATAAAAAGTATCTTCTAAACATATTATTTTAAGTTAGTAAACAAATAAATAAATATTATAAGAGGTCTAAAATGTCATTTAAAATTTTATTTACAATTGAATTATATTTAAAATTGTATTATATTGAATGCGTCCAAATACAAAAATTATGATAACAATTATATTTTAAAATATATTTAACATTATTTTTATAGAATTATTAAGTTCAGCTAACATTTCACAGTAAGAGAAGTTTTGTGTTCATCACCATCGATCCGCTATTGAGAACAGGAGAAAAATCAAAGAGGCCATCAACATACACAGGGGAAGCCATCTTTAAACAGAAATATTGGACAAGAACTTCCGCCGGTCATGTTCCAGCTTAAATTGTGTCACGTGGTGTAAATCATGTGACATAACCTTGAAGTTCAATCCGCTGAAGAACGCTGTGAGAGACAGCCGAAATATATGGAAAAAAGTTTGTTGAGAGATAAATCATTTACTAATTATGTATAATATATATATGTATATTATATATATATATTATATATACATACATACATAATATGAGCAATTTTTAAACTAATTTCGAGGTACACAATATATTCAGAAACAAATTGTGAACATTTGTAATGTAGTTTGTTATGATAGGTCGATTCAAGTTATCCTTTCAAATATTGTCGAGAAGATCAAGTCATAATATTTCATCATTATTTATCAATATTTCAATATATGTCCACCAACATAATCTGCTTTTATTATTTGTAAACATATATATATGATAATTTTTTTATATAATGGTGTCTTAATGCGATCTGGTTTTATATTTAATATCAGAAACAGCTCTTGATATTATCTTGTACAAAGATGTACAACATTTATTAGGCATTCTTGTGACTGACTGCTGACTACATATTATGTACACTTAATGTACATAAGCAGTGATGTTATACAGTTGCTCACCAGGTGTCACCACTATCTAAGACAAAGCCAGAAATAGACCTTCAGTACAACACATAATATCCTGTTTTCTCTATTTTTATTAAATCAGCAGATACAAACATTTGTTTTTTCCCAAAATTATGGATAGATGAAATGACAACTATAATGATGCTGATAAGTAGAGTGTAAAATATAATATAATTATATTTGTTAAATGAATTTCATAAAATTGTATATAACATGGACTATATGTGACCCACCATCCCAAAATGAGACGCTTCTCGAAAATAATGGTAGTGCGTTTTATTTCATATTTGGGTCGAGCAGTTTCAGACGGATATAATGATACCTCAATGTTATTTATAGTCATATTATTGCTCGATTTTAGGCTGTTGCCCGCACTGCGACCGCCTATCTCTAGGCTCGCTAGCTAGGAGGTGTAACTCTTAGGCGGTGGTGAAAAATGGCGGCCGTGG
The DNA here is from genome assembly GCA_025642075.2 of Ridgeia piscesae. NCBI lineage: Eukaryota > Metazoa > Annelida > Polychaeta > Sabellida > Siboglinidae > Ridgeia > Ridgeia piscesae. Next base: position 51,936 of record JAODUO010000970.1, read on the forward strand.
TAGTTTGGAGTAGACAACACAGGAGGAATTTGAGGCGAAATCGGGTATTCCGGGATAGGAAGAATCCACTTGACATGTACGACGACGAAGAGTTTTACAAACAAGTTTAGATTTCGCCGTCACGATATCCTTACAATCGTGGATGAACTGCGAGACGACTTTGAGTATCCCGACAAGCGACATGCAAGGCCCCTTGCCGGCTACTATGCAAGTTATAGTGACGTTGCGGATGTATGCGAGTTTGTTTCTAGAACTTGGTGGCTGAGACCATCGGCATCGACCAGTCAACCGCATCCCGAACCATCCACCATGTGACCAACGCTTTGGTCGCTCGGATGCATGAGTAGATACAGCTACCGACGCAACAACAAGCCGACCGGCACAAGGCGAAGTTCCTCCGGCTAGCAGGATTCCCCACCGTGGTGGTGTAGCGTTTGCGAGGTGAATCCCACCGCTGCCACCAATTGTAGCGTTTGCGGGTGTATCCCGCGTTTGGCGCGAACGGTCGGCACGGAGGCGTCTAGTGGCGGACTCGGGCACACGTTCACTCACTCAGTCTAACACAAACAATATAATATATAGTTTCTTCCCACAGTTTATTATCTCAAAATCCTAATAGTACAAATCTAAGAAACTAACTAAAATACTTCAACAACTAAACCAATAAAAATACAAAGTGACGGCACTGACAGCGTGTATTATACGTGGTCATCAATTCACACAATATTGAAGTGACTCACTCACGGGTGTTCTGTTTCTCGTGGAGAGCGGTGTGTCGCGGGCGACTGCTGACAATATGCGCCAGTAGTCGGCGCAACGCTAGGTACTGTGACGTACCGCATGTGTCACAGGGCGATCTGGAGCGGCGTGTTCCGGGATGAACAGTACCTGTTCTCCCGACAATATGCCCCAGTAGTCTCCCCAATAGGACACACACAGTATAATTATGCTGTGACAGTAAGCCTAGCTGTCATAGCTCTGGAGCGGCGTGACCCGGGGTGAACAGCGTACGTGTTCCCCCGGTAATAAGCCCCAGTAGTCTCCCCGAATAATTAGAAATCCCCCTATTTATACTTCCTAATATCTAGCCTGAGGACAGACGATATCCCCGATTAAGTCATTTTGTCCAGCGAACTATGCACCCCTGCAGATTACCCAAATAGCAGGGTAGGATTTACCCTTCTTCAACCAGATGGCCCTAGAAATTAGCATATACGCTAGCTGGCAGTCCACGACATATTGGCAAGGTGCCAGTGACCTTTTACTCCCCGGTAGAGTACGAAAATACCAGGGTTGGTTCTCTGCCTATGCCAGATGGCCCTAACATTAACATATAGATTGCATAGGAAACCTTCCGTTGTCTCTTCTCGGAGTAAACAACCCTCCTTGTAATTATGTGCATGCACATAATAGTGGTATATGTATATATATATATATATATTTCTATGAAAAATCCCTACATTGGCATGCATCGACGGGACCCACGTCCGCACGAGCACGAATATGTCAACAGGAAGAATGTTCACTCGATAAACGTCCAGGTAACGTGTGATTTATCAAATAGTTTAAATTTCCTCAAACCTTTATGCAATGTGACTCTGTTCTAACATACTAGGTAATAACGTATTTACTGAAATACTTCTCGGAGTACTTGAATGAATCTGTTTGTGTGTGTATGTGTGTGTGTGTGTGTGTGTGTGTGTGTGTGCGTGCGTGCGTGCCTGCGTGCGTGCGTGCGTGCGTGCATGCGTGTGTGTGTGTGTGTGCCAAAGCAACCATTGTAAAAGTATACAGATGCATGATCAAACATATATTTAAATACAACTTTATAATTGAAATATAAATAAATTGTATTAACTATCTGTAATTGTATCTGACACTACTTAAAATGAATTGGTTGTATACAATTGTATTTAAATACATCCCTAAATTATTTGAATTTTTTTCAAATAACATTTCAAGTACTTTTATTTGAGTATGGTTATTATTAAATGAAGGGTTATATTTCATTCGCTAGATCATTTGAAAATTGACCACATTTTTTAGTAAGAAAGAAAACCATTATCACTGAGGTCATACCAATGAAAGCAGGCTAAATTGTCTAGTTGTCACCTGTGAGCAGCTTGGTTTTGTTGCTAATAAGACTGTTAGCACATATTTGCTCTGTATGGTCTGGGGGAGGTAGGAGATTCTCAAACATCATTACTTGCCTACATTGTTGACATTTAACAGCATACCAACTGTAGCTATATAGGAATATATCATGTAATAGCGACATAAATATGATGATGTTTTGATTTGACTACATAAACAGGGCCCTTGAATAATTATTATTATTTACTTATGTGAAACACCTATACACTGTACATTGTGAAACAGTTAATTGTGCCTCTTGTGCCAGTCACAGCATTATTGCACTGCCTGAACAAAACTATCTGTCAGTTAACTGTGAAGGTACATAGCCTACAAAGTCGTCAATATATCATAGGCATCATCTGCATACACTAAATAATTTTACACAATTTATCTCGCTGAATGTGACACATAATACACATTGAATAATACAGACATCACTTTACAACTTAATTACAGGGCACTGGAATTAGATGGTTTCTGTACGACACAGGACACACTGGATTATGAACATTCCTATGTAGATCTTGCAGAATATTGTGAATATTGCAAAAAGACATTACTTCATCAAGATCATGTCGAAATGCAGAATATTATGAAACGGTAAACATGTATTACTGGTCTCTACTGAGTCTGCAGTATTTGTCCAACCTGTAAACACACGGTCACTCATAAACAAGTGAAGTATGACAACTGTACTTCATTGTCAAGCATTAATCTGTTGAGTTTGTTATTTAGATAATATTTATTAATAAAGTTATTATTTAATGACATGTATTTACTGATGGTTGATGTTTCATATGGTTCTAAACATTGCATAAATTATATTTACTTCATAATTATTTACTGCAGGCTTTCATCAAAACATAGCCATTTGCCGAGTTAACATGCTAACATTAGCCAATATTAACTTATTAATTAAGTTGGTGTTAATGTAAAATTTCTGGCTAATGTATATTTACTACCATAATTAATGTGGACATGTCTTAATAATTATGGACATTATGGCCATTTATTCATGTGTATATACAAAGTACGGCTGCTAATTATATATTGATTTATTAATTTATTTATTATTAATGATTTTTTGTTACAAAATTGTTTCATTTATATATCTTACCATAAGTAAGGTGGTTTTACAAATTTCATGTTTATATAATATTATAAACATATTCATGGACATTGTGGCATTTTACAAAAACAATTATGTCTGTCAAGGTTGCCTGCTAATAATCACTTATTAACTAATTTATTATTACATGACTAGTTAATATGTATTTATTCTCGTAATAAATGTGGTTATACGTTATATGTATAAATATCTTCATATTTATGGACTCGGCTGGTCTTAATTAGAATGTTTTGGCCTGGTAACTTGGTGCACTACTTAACTAATATTAGCTAATTAACTGGATTAATTAGTATGAAAAAGACATCAGTATTGAAAATGTATTACTTCATTTAATGTATTTCAAAATATTGCAAACAATATTTTTAATAGTTCTATAAATTACAACGTTATGCCATTTTAAAGTCACTTATTCGAATACTTATCAACATAAACAAAAATGAGCTTATTTTACCATTATAAAATACACAAATTTAGCGCAATTCTGTCGTCTTTAAATTGCAATAATTTTGGATCTAATAAAGGTATCGTAATAAAATTAATAGTTATGTGATCTGTAACTTATTACTTTTTCTTTTAAGCCTATATCCTGTGGTAATTTTGTTGAAGTACCTACAGCAGGGCTGCCTAGTATATTTTCCGTAACGATCATGGGGTGTGGAGGGGCTGGGTTGTCTCGGGACCATCTGTATAATGTTGGCCCTGGTCCTAAAGTCCATCTCGTGGCTGTAACTAAATCCCAAGTCATTCATTTTGATTAAAACTGATGAATTGTTTCCTTCCCTAGTCTGGGTTTGCCCCAACCACCGAAGCAGCCACGGTTTCATTTACTGATAAATTGCAACACGGACTAGTGGTAGTAGTACTTCGTAGTTGCTAAGTTGGGTCGATGATGTTTTCGCGGCAACGCATTTTAGCCGTTTAAAATCGTCAATACTTCACTCAAAACAAGTTTCCAAACAGTGTATTTGCTAGGATTTTATTAAACATACGTGTCATGGAAGAGTTTATCCAAATGTCTTATTAAAACTAAGTTTTCCTGCGGTCAACTGCGAAATTGCCGGCAACCAGCAGACAACCGGAAGTAACTTATACATCTTGTGCTAGGTTGACCTTGCTGCGCTACTCTAGCGGCCTTGAACCCGGAGACAGCAGTCCAGTGCATATAAGTCCGTGATAAGACTAACAAGACCAAAAAACCAAAATACCCAAACTTGTATTATCACGAAAATACACAAGCCCCGTCACGCCTCACGGTTGTGTATATCACCATCACGGATTATGGCGCAGTGAAGTGTTTATACTTCTCAAAAACCGGTTTGCCACGTTTTTAACTTTGTTACATGCTTATAGACGTTTATTGATTTGCTCTCTGTGACTGTAAAATAAACATATCGATTAATTGGTGTATTTGTTGAATAGGACTCAGTCACAGTAGTGTCGTAATTATGAATCACAATGGTGTTGGTGGAAAATAAAACTTGTTTTTCTGTTTTGCTCTTTTGTTTTGATTCAGTAGCAAAGGCATAGAGGAGGTACAGGAAAACCAAAGTTTTTCATACAACCTATTACAGGAAAACCGGCTAATTTAACTACACGTCTAAGGTGAAGCAGTTCCTTTTACATATTCAGCATTTATTTAAGCGTCTACTAAGACCTATTCAGATTTCAGTCTCAGACAATATGTAGACAATAAATGTGTAAACGTAAAAAATACTTTCTGGCAGAATTTCAAATAGTCGCGTATATTTATTTTATTCCAGGCACACTTTGAAACCAACCAATTCGAATTACACTGCCTTAATGGGAAACAAATTAAAACCGAATGCAGTCCCAACAGACCTAGGAGAACCATGGCTACACCGGGGAGAACCGTGGTCATACCGGGGAGAATCGTGATGAACCGGCACGAAACCGGGGCGACACCGTGGCACGTCCTTGACACTCAAGAGTGACACTGTGTAAGGCCGTGTGACACCGTGGCTACGTCGGGATGATCCAGGGTTCAAACCGTAGCGACACCGGCAATACCACTATATATGTGACTGAAATATACAAACGAGCCAAATCTTCACGGATCACTCCGGAGCACCGGGACATTTTCACCGGGTTACACCGTGGCCAGAACAGGGACAGTGGGATTTTTTTTACTCGCTGTTGTTTTCAATTGTTCGTAGTTTGTTTGGCAAGGTATGGGTATGCTATAATTGGTACTTGCTCCAGTTACGAATAACAACATCGTAAAAACCTTCCTCCAAGAACCACTCTCATTCAATTACATTAGGTAGGGTGTTTAGCCAATTAATCGAAATCGTTATGTTAGACATAACATAGCGAAATTACACAAATAATTAATTTGCAACAATTTAAGAAAAGACTCACGCCGTTGTTTCTTTCTTCGTAATTATGAATAGTTATTGCAATGTTAACAAATAATTACTGTAACTTTGTACTTTATCTTATAAAGCTCACTACGTCTGCTATGTCCAATCAACAGAAGCAGCAACTCACAAACCATGAAATGGTATTATAGTGTATTATCTTTACAACACTGTTTTACTAAGCAATACTATTACTATGGTTTTGTTGTTGAATAAACTTTAATTCATTCATTCAAATACTACCATTCTTTCCGTACTACACATATTAAATTTTTGGGAATACACAGATATAGGTTCCAGCTTTACTACTGTTTCTGAGGTAGCTGCTGATTAGAGCATAAAGACATCATCCCATTAACAAACTGTCAGTATAAACCTTATAATGATATGCTGATTCTCCACACACGAAACATCCTTAAAATATACATTGGTTGCAGGGGGGCCTTTGACTCAACCGAAACTCCAACTTTACAAGTCTTGGTACCTTGAGGCTCTTCTTAGACTTAGACTTCCATCTACCCCCTCGCCATTGCAAAAAATAACATTCCAGCCCCGGCATAAATTATTGGAATACATGTGTAAAATAAAATCACGCAGGCTATTCGATAATATTCCTGTGGTATGTGGTGTGAAAAGCTGTTTGCAATTTCGTTAGACGAATGGAAATTTCACTGTTGTTTACAATACCGTCACGGTTTATGGCGCACTGAAATTCTGTGCACTGCGTTTGCGTTTCTCAAATATCTAGTTGCTTTGTTCATTTTAGTTTGTTACAAATAATTTTCCTGCGAATTTGTAGACGTCCTTTCTCCAACAGTGTTCGATATAATAATATATGTATTTAATCACAATGATGCTGATACTAACTTGAGGCACGAAAATGGACATAACAGCATCCAACGAAACACCCAGCCTCCTCACTCTGAGGAAATCATGAGAGGTTAGTTCCAGTCGACTCGATAAACGTCGCTGCGGATTATCAGAATTTCCTTTCAAAATTACCGCAATATTTACTAATGTCCTAATTTTTTCAGAAAACAGTTCAAACTATATATTTATTTCGTAAAACCGATACTATATTGTTGGTGACATTTCAAAATAAAACACCCAAAGAAACTAACGAAATTCTCCCCGTGCGCAACAATTAGTGAACCCCAAACACATCGTTTAAATCAGAGCTCTGCTGGAACCTCGATAACGGCAAGATGACAGTCAGAATTGTCAGATGTTTTTTGATTATAATTGCCTCGCAAATGTTGGATAGCGGTAAGTAGGACATACTGTATGTAAAAAACGCAAATTTCGCTATACGCAACGCGGCATCGCAAAAATGTCAGTGGGTCACGATACCCCAGACAGCTTGCAAACATTAATCTAACGTTAATTTCACGTTAGCAGAAACGTTGGTTTAACATTTACATGGGAACCGTTTTTTGCGTTATGTTGCTCGTTTTAACGTAGATCTACGTTTACTTTCTAACCAAACAAAAACAACCGAAAACTAACGTTTCGGGAACGTTAGAGATTTGACTTAGTTCACATCTTCCTCTGCATCCTCGCAGTTTTATTTTGTGAATCGGCAACCAATAAGTTTGTGAATTTTGCATGCGGAAATTGTTACCATTTTTTTACCAAGAAAGTTGAATAAAACATAGATACTAAGATAGGTATATCAACATCCGCTAGATGGCAGCATCGCTCAGTGTCCGCGTAACGCGTTCCAGAAATGGCGCAGGTTTTTTGCCGCCCAAGTGACTGGCTGGATTACATGGTCTCAGAAAACTGCGTGTTTCTTGCAATGTAATAATTTTTTTTACTCTTGACATTGATATCGACCAATGAATGCCCTCAAAAGATGATCGGCGGGACAAATCTGTTACATTGCATTCGGATGTGGATGATTAAGGTTGGTGAACTTTGCGTTGCGTTTATTTATAAAAATGCTAATATTTAACAAGACAAGATTTAACAAGATTGCCACCTAGAGATTCAACTCTAGATGGCAGGTGGACTAGGAAGCCATTTGGCTTATCGAGAGTCCAACCTATCTATCTAAGTATACCCCGCCCTTCTTAAGTATATGTCAATTGTATTTTTAAATATATTAACACTGCTAGCACCTACACAATCAGCTGATAATCTGTTCCATTCGTTTACTGTTCTTTGTGAAAATGAAAATTTTCTAATATCTAGTCTACATTGCTTCTTTGCTAATGTAACTCCATGTCCTCTAGTCCTTCTCTCTTCCTTGACTGTGAAAAAAATATATCTGTCAACATTTTCATACCCATTCAATATTTTAAACACCCCCAATCTGATCTCCTCTCAATCTTCTGGTTTCTAGTGTTGTTAAGCCACATTCTTTTAGACGCATTTCATAACTAATATTCCTGAGTTTAGGTATCATTTTGGTTGCTCTCCTTTGTACTCTTTCAAGCATATCAATATCCTTCTTGCGATATGGCCTCCATGCTTGTATACAATATTCCTAAGTGAGGCCTAACTATTGTTTTATACAGCGGTATTATTAGTTCTTTTTCTTTGTACACTATATTTCGCCTAATTAAACCAAGAATTTGGTTTCCCTTCGCTGCTGCAATTCCACACTGCTCTGATACCTTCATGTCAGCACTAATAGTTAAGCCCAAGTCCTTTTCCTTTAAGGTAGTATTTAGTACAGTATCACCCATTGTATGTGGAGGCACTTACACTTTCCAAAATTAAACAGCATTTGCCACTTCCCAGACCATTCTATCAACTTATTAAGATCATCTTGTAAATGCTGTCTATCTGCATCACTTTTAATTTTCTAAACACTTTTGTACAAACTTCAACACATTGCTTGTTATGTCATCATCCAAATCATTGATATATATTAAGAATAAAATAGGGTCCCAGTACTGATCCCTGCGGTACTCCACTCAAAACCGCTTTCCAGTTTGAAACCTCCCCATCAACTACTACTCTTGGTCTTCTATCAATAAGCCATTTTTCTATCCAGTTGATCATTCCATTTCCTATGCCATGAGCCTTTAAGTAGTAGTCTGGTGTGGCACTTTGTCAAAGGCTTTTTTAAAATCTAAGTAGATTATATCTAATGGTGATCCCTCATCTAGCCACTTTGTGACATCTTCCAAAAAACATAACATCATATTTGTAAAGCATGACCTCGCTTTTAAAAACCCATGTTGAGATGGGTTTATCAATTTATTTTAACAAGAAAATCAACATGATCTTTAATTAGTCTTTGTAATAGTTTGCAAATCACCGATGTTAAACTCACTGGTCTATAGTTCTCTGACTTGTTTCTCGAACCTTTTTTAAATAATGGTATAATGTTTGCTTCTTTCTATTCCCTCCTCTAATGACAAATTGAACACTGTTGCAAGCGGTATGCTGATTTGTTCTACAATTTCCAATAGTAATTTGGGAGGAATCCCATCCACTCCAGGTGATTTATTATCCTTCATATCTCTTATTTTCCTAGCTACCATTGTTGGGGTTACAATTAGTTGTCCTAAATAGTCAAACTCTCTCCCTTCGAACTTAGTCTCAAGTACTGGTAATATACTAATATCTTCCCTGGTAAACACCGAACTAAAGTACTCATTTAGGTTTCTGCCATTAAGAATCCCTCTGTTATTATGTTTCCATCACTACCTTCTAGAGGACCGACCTTATCTGGAACTTTCTGTTTACTTCGAACATACGCATAAAAACTCTTGCTGTCATGTTTTTATATTAAAAGCAATTTTTTCCAGCTTCTCTTTGAATTTCTAATTTCAGCTGTGATTAAGTGCTTCTTTATAAATGCTATAGTCTTCTTCACTTCGGTATGTCTATATGTCTTCAACATCATTTGCTTGTATTTCTAATGGCTTCCTTTGATAAGTGTTTCTTCTTTGACCGTTTCCCCTGTTTTTCAGGGACACATTTGTCAACGACGCAGTCAATTTCACTCTTTAAGATATTCAGCATTCTGTTGCTGTCTTATTCACCTGATGTATTTCAGTCTATCTTTGCTAAATATTCCCTCATGTTCTTATATCTTCCTTTGTGAAAAAGTTTCCTGTACCTTATTTTTCTATTATTCTCCCTTTACTTTGATGATTAAATGTATCTGGTTGTGATCACTACCCCAGTAGCTCACATATCTTGACATTATCAACAAATTCCTTCTGTGAAGCTCAATACTATGTCTAACACGTTCTCGCCCCCTGGTTGCTTCTAACACATGTTGAAAAACTATCTTGTACTAAATTCAAAAACTCTTGATCCTCTCTCACGGTACTCTGTAGAGATGTCCACTGTATATGCCATGGTTAAAATCCCCCATAATAATACAGTCCCGTTTACTCACTTCTTTGATGGCGTTGTGTATTTTCTCATTCTCTTCCATGCTTATGTTTGGACTCCGATACACTAACCCAACAGTTAATGTTGAGTTTCCTGTAACTATGTTACACCAGACAGCTTCTTCACATTCTGCTTCTTTTTCTAATTTTATTTCATAAGCTTGGATGGATTCTTTAATATATAAAATAACTTCACCTCCCCTTCTTCCTAATCTATCTTTCCTAAATATTACATACCCTGTCATTCCTAATTCGGCATCTGATATATCGGGTGTGGCCCAAGATTCAGTTATACCTATTATGTGAGGGTCAATATCTTCTACCATAATGTTTAGTTCATTTCTTTTGTTTACTATGCTCCTTGCATTTAAACAAACACATTTATAACCAAATTCCGTAGGGCTTTCCAGGCTGTTCTTTGCTGATGTCTTTTTGCTATCTTTATCTATGCCTCTAGTATTTGGCTTCTCTGTGTATCCCCCCTGCGAAACTAGTTTAAAAAGTTGCAACCTGTTCCATTATTCATCGATCGAAGAAGATTCTCGGAGAACACTGCTGCGCCCTTTCCGCTTAGATGGAGGCCATCTCTCATAAACATGTCTCTTTACCAACAAAATATCCCCACAAATCTACAAATCCAACTCCTTCTTCTTCACACATCTGCTCTAATAGTCCGTTAATTGCCATCCTCTTGCAATTTCTAAATGTTGTTCCCCTTCCCCTCATCACTGGCAAGATTCCTGAGAGTATGATCTGTCCAACTCTCGTCTTCTTCAGTGTCTCTACCAACTCTCCGTATCTCTTTACTATCCTGGTTGTTCCATCCCTGTCTGCATTGTTCGTCCCTACATGTACTAATATAGACCCCCCTTGGCCATGCCCCAATACGTTCTCTTCCCGTTCAGTCACATGCTCTATCCTAGCTCCCCGGAAGACAAACAACAACGTCTTCTCCTTTGCTTAATGTCCTGTCTGTCTTTCGCAAAATGGGGTCTCCAATACCCTTTCTGTTCTTAATGCCCCCTCTCAATCACTGCTTCAGAGTAGCTCCTCCGTTTTCCATCTCCCTGGTTGCTGACTTTTCCCCTGCCGCTTTCTGTTGTTCCCTTTCTTTCCGGTCTCTTTTCTTCCTGTCATCGTCCTTGTTGTTGACTTTTGGTCTCATCACCTCTCACTTCCTTTCTTCCATTCGTCTTACATCCTTGTAGCATCTACTTCTCTCATCTCCTGTTGCCTTGTCCCTCCCTCCTTCTCTACTGTCCACTTTCTCCCCTGTCACCTTACTGCATGTCATGTTTCCTGTTGTTCTTTCTCCATTTGTTGTCCTTGCAATCACCCCTCCACTCTGTATCCCCTTCACAATATCCGTTAGCCTAGCTAACTCTGCTGTCAGACAGTCCACTTTCCAACACCTTAAACATTGGAACGTAAACCCTTCCTCCGTTGTCTCTGACCAAGTTTTTCACCCCCGATACGGCAAAATCCACCAAGCTGTGGCAGTGGTTACACACCAAGTGCCTCCTTGCCTTCACTTGCCGCTTGCCAGGTGCCATGTTACGATTTGTCAAAATCAACTCTTAATTTAAACCAACTTAGTCTTTAGAAAGACTGTTTGTTTATTTATTGTGTACAGCAACTGCAGTACACTTTATGTTATAAACAACTTACTACCTATGCTACCATGAACAATAAGTTTAGTCTGTACTGGTACAGTTCCCTAGGGAAACGTTGGACACTAGCTATATAAACAAACAAGGGTTTCCTACTAAAACGCTTGTTTATTTTTAATAAGTGATACCTATTCACAGTTTTATCTTACATATTTAGTTGTTACTCTTATTGCTTTATCTCTTATATACTATATCAAATAAAGAGATTTGCTCAATCTTGTTTACAATTTGTCGAAGCCTAGATTACCCTATTATCACCCACCATACTAATCTGTTCAAAAATACTTTTAACTAACAAACTTTAACCAAAACTACTACTCAATAAATGTCCAGTACCACTTTATGAATAACCTTAACACAAGAATAATACTTATCAATCAATATTTCCGCTTGTTTTTCAAATTTTATACACCACCAATTTCAAACCTCTACATCTGCCAATTTTCCCGCCAGATATAATATAGATTAGCGTGTAACCTAAAATTTGTTAAGTGTAACCCACATCTATGGCATCTTAGCTTTCATTTGGTATAAATATGAAATATGTATATTAATGCAGGATGCGAGGAAACCCCCCAGACAACGGGCGGTATCAGGCTCTCTGGTCAGAGTCTGGAGCGTTTTTCATGTCGCTCGGAGCTGCGGCCTGCGCTGTTCATAATTATTGCGTGGCATTTGCAATGGCCAACGTACGCGCGATCGATATTGTAATCTGTGACATCCTGATGTTATGACTATCAGTTAAATATTAGAAAGTTATTACTAACTATATGTTGCATATGTGCTAGTGAATGTTTTAAGCTAAGGAAAACAAACGAAATTTCAAAACAATTAAATTTACGGCAGCCATCAGCGCGGGTCCTCACGATTACTTGTGACTGCGCCTGCGACCTACTTCCATTTTAATAACTACAGGGAAACATTATTAATCTGATCAATCCGCATCTTAAACAGTTGATTTTTAGTACATTATGTAAACAGAACTTAATACATGTATATTGTTAGTGTGTCATTATTACTATTTTGTAACAGAAAGTACAGACCGTTAATATTTCCACTATAATATACACCACCCAATAGCTGTAATTAATTTTCCTTTCATTTTATCATTTAGTTTACAGTTATGTGGACTATCTATTTTGTTGATGTTATTAATAATATTTACCATTTTGTGTAGTATTTTATGTGAAATATTTTCGTTATTTGAATTTCATGTAGACACTCAGGAAGTGTGTTCGTGAAGAATATGGATAAGTTACGATATCAAAGTTAAGTTATATATAGTTAAGTTTAATATTACATTTGTTAGTTAAAAACCCATTTCCTGTTCAATTGTTTTTTTCATAGAGTTAAGTGCTGTAATTTGTCATTTAATATTATGTAGTGTTGTAAGCAGTATTGATTGTAATGTATTGAATTGTAGGCATTGCTCCTGACATTGGTCGACTCATCAGCAAGTTGGAGAATTCCCAATGGACTATCACAGAGAAATTGTGAACTTCAATGCATATCACATGGACTTATGCACATTACCTATAGTGAAACCTGTGTGAATGTGAATGATGGCAATGAATGTGAATGATGGGTGGAACTTCTCAAGAATTGACAACACTCTTTGATCTCGAGAGAAGTGTCTGGCATCGCAGTCGCTTCATATTCGTTGCTCAACTCGAATTTATGTGCAGTGTATACACTTGAAGAACATTGCAGTAGGATCTTGGGACTTGTACATACTGCTACTACAATGTTTCCATTCTTCAATAACTGGCAGAACTGTGACATCAGCAGAAATCGATGGCTTGGCTATTGATGCATAGTCTACACCTGTTGCACAACTGGAAGTTATGTGCAGTGAAATGTACTCATCAATAAAAAGTTAATGCAAATGCAGTGGGCTAAATATAGAAAAACATGGGAGTGTAGGTCAACGGTGAAGGTCACAAAATAAATTACTTGTCAAAGGATTTATCAAGATTCATGGTGAATTTATTAATTAATTAAGCATTAAATTCCAATATGTAGGTCAGATGTGAAATATAGGTCAACTAATCAGGTCAAGTTCTAATAACCGTCTAAAGTGTCCACAAAGTTGCTATATTGACAGTTTTGATATTTAAATGTTAACAAGGCTCATTTCCTAAAAAAATTCTCCTAAAAGTATACCATTAATAGGAATTAATACCATACCGTGGGTCACGTCTAGGTCATATATAAAATCTAGGTCAACTCAAGGTCACAAAAAATTGAATTTCCTAAAGGGTTGACCCATTTTTGGTTTCACATGTGTAAGTTAAATGGTTCCAATGTTATTACTGGTTTCCAACCTATTTTATGCAGCCTGTGCACAAGAAATGGACCAAAATCCTATAGACAAAAATGCAGCAATTTTAAGATTTAAAATTTGAATTTCTCCGTAAATATTGAAGATTTAAAAAAAAATCTAAAAGTTTTATTAACTACATATTAGTATCTATCACATGGCACAATTTAAATGATGATATGACATATTCTAATTTTTTTGATATTCGAATGTATGCAAAATTATTTTTTTCAGTCTATTTACAATGTGTGTGCTGAATTTGAAGGAAATGTGTCGATGCTCTCATCATGTTTTTCGCGCACAAAAGTACACTTAGGCTCTGGAAAGGCCCATGTAAACGGATTATTTGGTGAAAATAACTTGATTTTATACTGTTATTTTTCACTTTGCTACAAAATACTGGGGATTATCGATAGTGTTAAAGTCCTGAGAATTGATATTTACTAAGGTAAGTGATAATTATAGTTTGGATACACCGATGATTGATGAGTTTGATGTATGCATTCTACTCGAAATTGGAGGCTGGTTTGATGAGGTCACGTTACCACATTCCAGCAATCTGATTCGGCAATACCGTTGTTTACAAATGGGTCATTCCGTGTGAACGCTACCAACGGGGTTGTTGTCATCTCTTCGATTTTTGAGTAGATCAGTATGGTGAGAGCCTTTGGTAAGATTAGAAAGAATCCCAAATTTGAGCGGTCTAGCTTAAGTAGTTTTCAAGTTACAGTTTGAAATTTGGGACTTAAGACGTATTTCGACAGGTTGTTAAAAATAAATATATATATTCACATTTCACTAGTCAATATTTTCTGCACCCTATAGCCTGTGTCTGAAATTGTGTGGAGTTGTTCTCTATAATATAGAGATTATAAAACTATAATTAGAACATAAATACAGTGTATGGTTAATATGCAGCAAACATTATGGCTTATTCAAAATATCACTTACGAGAGGGTTTTCAGACCCTGATTGTGAACAAAATGCACATACGATAGACACAAATTGTACATATTTGGTATCTAAATATACAGATGTGCAAATCTGAGAAATATGGCAGGTTTGGTTGCCTTAATTAGGAATCTTTTAAAATGACCAATTTCCGACCCAAAAAAGTAGCTTGTTTTGTCACACAACTTTCTAGGTGTTTTCTAGTTATTTGAGTTATGGGAAGGAGCTTCATTCCCATAACTCAAATAACTAGTAAGTCTCAATATCCTTCCGAGCTTCCTTCACAACAAAAGAGGCATACATCTGGGTGCCCCAATTTTTGAAATAAATTGTTCGTGATATACGAGAGGGTTTTCAGACATTGATTGCAAGCTAAATATGGATGTTTCAATGAACTTTTGTGTCAATTTGATAGTTATACATAACATTGTGTATTATCAGAGCAATATGATATGCATGGTTGTCTTAATTATGAATCTACACATACCCAAATGTGCCACATTTTTTATTTGCTAACAAATTAGCAAACTTCCGACCCTTAAAGGTCATTGTGGATTAGAAGATATTGTTTTGAAACTTACCAGACATAAAACAATCCAAAGACATAAATAACAAGTAACTCTCAATATCCTTCCATGCCACCTCAAGGAGAATGGGGACCCATTGATACCAACATTTTTTCAATAAATCACTTGCGAGCGGGTTTTCAAGTGCTCACTGATTTTAAGTTAAACATACACATTGTTGGTAATATTAATATTATATGTATGTATATATATATATATATATATATATATATATATATATATATATATATATATATGAATATACATTTTCAGGGAATTTTTATTTGACTTTTTAAATTATGAATCTGTACATTAAACATGGTATAGATCTAAAATAAAATTGAACTATATTCTGTGCATATTGATGTTCAAATTGGTGTCAGGTGTACTGAACATATCATCCAGCAACAGAGTCATGGGTATGTCTCATTGATGCATTTGCTTGCATATTTCAAATGCAACACCAATCTCCTCCCTGGTTGCATCGTCAACTTTGTACTGTCTCTCGTTTCTCTGATACTCTAAAGATGTGATTGATGGATGTTGTTAATTGTAAGTTATATCCACATCACACAGAATGAAGGAAACTTAAAATTAACCAATCATTTCAAATTCAAACATTGTTTGGATAAACGGCTTTGTCATTGATTAATTTGAAAGAACTTTGTTTATGTATTTTTTTATAAGTTAGACAAATGTAATAAAATGTATTACTAATTTACCAAATAGGAGTTGTCATGCTCTAGATAACAGTACTTATAATGATATGTATGGTACTAATATGTTGTGTTAAAAATATTTGTTTAAAAATCATACAGAAATATGAAAATAATATGTGGACTTAATATTGTTTAAATAAAATTTAATGTAAAACAGTGAAAATGAATCCACCCATGGATAAAACTGAAAGCAGTCTACATATACATGTAAATATTGTGATATAAATTGAAAATGTACCCATATCAACGTGGTAGAACTCTCACTAAATTACAATTGATGCAACT
This sequence comes from Ridgeia piscesae, assembly GCA_025642075.2. Classification (NCBI taxonomy): domain Eukaryota; kingdom Metazoa; phylum Annelida; class Polychaeta; order Sabellida; family Siboglinidae; genus Ridgeia; species Ridgeia piscesae. Next base: position 68,445 of record JAODUO010000970.1, read on the forward strand.
TATGTTTGTATGAGAAGTTTATAAATTTGCATGATGTTTGTGTTATGTTTGCTTTATGCCTCATAAACAGTTCTAAACCAGTTTTAATATGTATCGGTTCATAATTCAGACAGACAAGCAAAATTCCCTGAAAATGTATACTGGTATGCATAGATATGTAATATTTACAAATATTACCAACAACACGTATGTTTAACTAAATATCAGTGCATAAAAACCCACTTGCAAGTGATTTATTGATAAGATTTTGGTACCAATGGGTCCTCATTCTTCTTGAGAAGGAAGCATGGAAGGATATTGAGAGTTACTTGTTATTTATGTCATTGGATTGTTTTATGTCTGGTAAAAGTTATATAATAATATCTTCTAATCCACATTGACCTTTTAGTTTGATAATTGTAAAGAAATATAAAATGTAGCACATTTGGGTATGTGTAGATTCATAATTAAGACACTCAGGCATGTCATATTGCTCTGATAATACACAATGTTATGCATAAATATCACATTGACACAAAAGTTCATTGAAACATCCATATTTAGATCATGATCAATTTATTTTTTAGGCCATCTTTTGTTGTGAAGGAAGCTCGGAAGGAGATTGAGACTTACTAGTTATTTGAGTTATAGGAATGAGCTTACACCTAGAAAATGTGTTGTGACAAGCCTCATCGACTTTTTTGGGTGGGAAATTGGTCATTTTAAAAGAAATATAATGACGTACCATCTTTGCATATGTACAGTAAGGCAACCAAACCTGCCATATTTATCAGATTTGCACATCTGTATATTTAGATACCAAATATGTACAATTCGTTTCTATGGTATGTGTATTGTGCTCATAATCAGGGTCTGAAAACCCTCTCGTGAGTGAAATTTTGAATAAATCATGATGTTTATCAACTTGCTGTACATTAACCATACACTGTATTTATGTTCTAACTGCAGTTATGTAAGCTCCACACAATTTCATTTTTAACAAGCTAAAGGGTGCAGAAGATATTGACTAGTGAATACAAATATTAATTTTTAACAACGTCGAAAAACGTCCCAAATTTCAAACTGCCGTAACTTGAAAACTATTTAAGCTAGACCGCTCAAATGTGGGAGTCTTTCTAATCTTACCAAAGGCCACACTTATCTATTCAAAAATCTAAGAGATGACAGCAACCAATTTCCGAAATGTTGGTTGCGTTCAATCGGAATGACCCAAATAGTGACACCACATGCTAGTGTAGATGTTGCCATACTCTTCAGTTTGTCCATTGTATTAGGCATTTTTGTCAATATATTTCAGAATCAGGACAGGAACACTGTCCGTTTTTTTCTCCAGTTTTAGTTTTACATATTTCTTTTCCCCAGACCATAGGTTGAGGATCCATATTGGCTGCCTTACATGAACATTAAATATGTACAGTAATACAGTAAGTACTATAATATGATGATATCTAATTTACATTATGTATGACTATATAATATAATATAATGACAACAATATGATAATAAATAAAATACACATTAAATTTATTGATTTATTTTTAAAATAAACTATTGATTAGGTTATAATTAGTTATAGATTATTCATGGTATAAAATATTTTGGTTTTCTCCAGAAATTCACGAAGAAGAAACATAAAAAACACAGTGTGTCATCATCCAAGCCTGGAGTTGCCCGTCAATATCTGATTGATAACTTTAGTCTGGTACCGGAGGGACATCTTAAGAAAGGACACATTATTTTCCTCTACTTAGAAAATGAGAAGTCTGCTGCAAACATGATATAATCATAGATGAATTACATTTAAAATCGCTTGTTCTTATTTCAAATTTTCTAGGCTTTCCAACGGTATAAACATTTTGAAAATCGAACAAGAATTAAGAAAGTTATGGCATGAAACCACCAGAAAACTAAGAACGGGTCACAAGTAACATCAGATCTGCTAACTGTTTTCCATTAAGGCAAACGCCAAAAAACGACCCTAATTTCTGAGGTATAGAAAACCATAACTTGTTTAATACTTGCCACCTAAAGGTGACATTGGTACCATTTGAAAGGTATGTTCAAGCCCTTTTCAATGATACCAATTAAGTTGGGAAGGGTTAGCTTTTATTTTTTTGTCACAGCTAGTTAATGTAACGTTTGCATGCTATCTGGGCATGTAGCTATGTATATACACACCCTGAGTGTGATACAAGGACAGTCTGGAATACAACAGAATTAAACACACAAACATAATTTATGTTTTGTTAATGACTGTATCTTAGTTTGTACACCCAGAAATAGACTTATCAAGGTATCTTAGCATACATACTGTAAAGTCATAACAGCAACATGTTATGGATCTTTATTACATATGGAACATTCATATTAATTACATCATTGCCATAAAACAAATGCATCATCAGATACACATTACAGAAACAACATGTATCTAACTAAGGAAATCGTTCATGCACCATTGTAATAAAGGTAAGCACCTATTGTGAAACACAGGATTGACCATTCTCCATAGAAAGCTTGTTTTTGTGGACAAATTCACAGCAAAAACCTCTGAAAGAAAGCAAAATAATGGTTTATTTACCATGAGAGCTGTTTGAAAACAATTGTGCATAGATCATTATTATGTATGTGGCAGAAACAACTATTCAAGACACCTGCTTAGCATAATCACAAAATAGCAGCTCACGAATTGAAACAATGATCATAAATATCTAATACATTTTCTTAGAATTAACCAAGTTCTGAGTAAAACTTGCTTGCAGCCATATAACGTGACTTTGATTTGGTGTTACTGATTAATTTTTGTGTGTGTGTGCAAAATTACTGATTGGAAGTTGGGAGGGAGGGGGAGGGTGTGTGTGTGAGGAAGGGAGGGGTGGGTGGGTGAGACAGGGGGAGGGAGAGTGAGAGAGGGAGAGACAGAGGGAGGGAGGGAAAGAGGGAGGGAGGGAGGGGACAACATTAAATATCAATTACAAAATGCAACTGACCATAAAGTGATGGCTCCAAAGGTTTGTAGCCTCATTTCTTTCGCCTGCTCTTTATCGTCCAATCCACTTGCATAAACAGTTCAAAATCCTTCATCATAGACTTGTCATGAGTAGCAGCTTTTTGTGCAGTGTCACCTTGCGTATGAGAACAAATATGACATATTAGAAATTCAATTTCCAATAAAAATGTAACTATAATCAGACGTTAAAAGAAAACTGTGAAAATATCCCGCCATTTGCATGCTGACTTCATTGCTGTGATTCCGTTGGCAATAAGCACGTTTGATTTTCACACAGCAGAGGCAGTCATTGTAACGTTTCTATGATTTTCCATTACATTTTTGAAGCTACGATATTGACAATTTAAGACATTAATTAACCTCCATTTCCAAATGTCACGTATAAAATTCATGAAATTCCTATACCAAATTCCGTTACAATCTAATCTCTAACTTGACACCCTTTCATTTCCGCTCATGTTGACACCTAGGCCGAATTATCCCTGTATGCGTACGCACCTGGTCATCTGACAAATGCTATTATTTCGCAGCTCTGATACAATGCTACACCGAAATATCATTTCTACCAAACCAGTCCTATATTCAGTGCTTCCAGAAATTCACAATAATAATAATAATTCACTCTTGAGCAGGATTACTATGGCGGAGTAATCCATTTGCTTGTAATAGCGGGCACACACCATATTTTCATCATGTACGCGATCTACCCAGACAGCATGCAAACTATAATCTAACGTTAATTTAACGTTAGCAGAAACGTTGGTTTAACGTTTACATGTGAACGTTTTTTTTTGCGTTATTTTGCTCGTGTATTTAACATAGATCTACGTTTACTTTCTAACCAAACAAAAACAACCGAAAACTAACGTATCGGGAACGTTAGAGATTTAACCGTAACCAAAATCAAACGGTTCTCACCAAATGTAAACGTTAATGTAACGGGACATGGCGAGACTCCGCGCGACTGGAGCTGATTGGGGTCTGGATACAAGAATAATAGTCTAATGATAGATGACAGTTGTAGCTTCCGACTGATGAATACTAGGAAAATCAGGTCTCGGAAATTGGCGTGTTTCTCGCGATGCATACTAATTTTGTTTACTGTTGACATTGATATCGACCAATGAATGCCTACAAAAGATGATCGGCGGGGAAAATCTGTTACATTGCATTCAATGAAAAAATCAAGGTTGGTGAACTTTGCATTGCGATTTTTTTTTTAAATGCTAATATAGATTAGCGTGTAACCTAAAATTTGGTAGGTAGTGTAACCCACATCTATGGCATATTGGCTTTCATTTGGTATAAATATGAACTATGTATATCAATGCAGAACGCGAGGAAACCCCCCAGACAACGGGCGGTATCAGGACAGTCTGGTCAGAGTCTGGAGCGTTTCTCATGTCGCTCAGAGCTACAGCGTGCGCTGTTCATAATTTTTGCGTTCAGGCGCAATTAACATTGCGTGGCATTTGCAATGGCCAACGTACGCGCGATCGATATTGTAATCTGTGCCATCCTGATGTTATGACTATCAGTTAAACATTAGAAAGTTATTATTAAATATGTGTTACATAATGTGCAAGTCAATGTTTTAAGGAAAACAAACGAAGTTTCAAAACAGTAAAATTTACGGCATCAGAGCAGGTCATCACGATTACTTGTGACTGCGTCTGCGACCTACTTCCATTTTAATCACTACGGGGAAACATTATTAATCTGATCAGTCCACATCTTAAACAGTTGATTTTTAGTACATTGTGTAAACAGAACGTAATACATGTATATTGTTAGTGTCTCAGTATTACTATTTTATATAAAGTACAGACAGTTAATATTTCCACTATAATATACACCACCCAATACCTATAATTCACATTTTTCCATTTTACCATTTAGTTTACAGTTATGTGGACTCTATTTTGTTGATGTTATTAATAATATTTAACATTTAATGGAGTATTTTATGTGAAATATTTTCGTTATTTGAATTTCATGTAGAAACTCAGGTGGTGAAGAATACAGATAAGAAGTTTAATATTACATTTGTTAGTTAAAAACCCATTTCCTGTTCAATTGAGGGTTTTTTCATAGAGTTAAGTGCTGTAATTTGTCATTTAATATTCTGTAGTGTTGTATGCAGTATTGATTGTAATGTATTGAATTGTAGACATTGCTCCTGACATGGGTCGACTCATCAGCAAGTTGGAGAATTCCCCATGGACTATCACATAGAAATTGTGAACTTCAATGCATATCGCATGGACTTATGCACTTTACCTATAGTGAAACCTGTGTGAATGTGAATGATGGCAATGCTCGCATGGGTCAACTTCTCAAGAATTGACAACACTCTTTGATCTCGAGAGAAGTGTCTGGCATCGCAGTCGCTTCATATTCGTTGCTCAACTCGAATTTATGTGCAGTGTATACACTTGAAGAACATTGCACTAGGATCTTGGGAATTGTACATCCTGCTACTATAATGTTTCCATGTTTCAATAACTGGCAGAACTGTGACATCAGCAGAAATCGATGGCTTGGCTATTGATGCATAGTCTACACCTGTTGCACAACTGGAAGTTATGTGCAGTGAAATGTACTCATCAATAAAAAGTTAATGCAAATGCAGTGGGCCAAATATAGAAAAACATGGGAATGTAGGTCAACTGTGAAGGTCACGTGAAGGTCACAAAATAAATCACATGTCAAAGGATTTATCAAGATTCATGGTGAATTTATGAATTAATTATGCATTAAATTCCAGTATGTAGGTCAGATGTGAAATATAGGTCAACTAATTAGGTCATCAAAAGTGTCCATAAAGTTGCTATATTGACAGTTTTGATATTTAAATGTTAACAAGGCTCATTTCCTAAACAATTTCACCTAAATTATACCATTAATAGGAATTAATACCATACTGTGGGTCAAATCTAGGTCAGATATAAAATCTAGGTCAACTTTGAAGGTCAAATCAAGGTCACAAAAAATTGCATTTTCAAAGGGTTGACCCATTTTTGGTTTCACATGCGTAAGTTAAATGGTTCCAATGTTATTACTGGTTTCCACACAGGAAATGGACCAAAATCCTATAGACAAAAATGCAGCTATTTTAAGATTTAAAAATTGAATTTCTCCGTAAATATTAAAGATTTCAAAAATATTCAAAAAGTGTTATTAACTACATATTAGTATCTATCACATGGCACCATTTAAATGATGATATAAATATGCAATTCAATTTTTTGTTGATTTATCACACTATCATAGACACATAGCGATTTACGTAATGCAGATAATCGACACGATGCTAGGCTGTATGTGTCTTTTACGGGATTTGCGTTTTACATTGCTGTACGTTGTGGTTTCGATAAGCACTTATATCTGACAAGTTGTCTAAATGCACATAATCATAACACATGTATACGTTTGGCCCAAACAGGTTGTACTGCGCGAAAACTGGCATTCTTCATTATTAGTCAAGATCGCCAAACACAAGTACTTGCCGCTGTCATCTCTTAGATTTTTGAATAGATCAGTATGGTGAGAGCCTTTGGTAAGATTAGCAAGAATCCAAAATTTGAGCGTTCTAGCTTGGCAGTTTGAAATGTGGGACTTAGACGTTTTTCGACAGCTTGTTAAAAATAAATAATTTTATTCACATTTCACTAGTCAATATCTTCTGCACTCTTTAGCCTGTGTCAGTGAAATTGTGTGGAGTTGATCTATATAATATAGAAATTACATAACTAGAATTAGAACATAAATACAGAGTGCGGTTAACGTGCAGCAAGTGGATAAACATCATGATTTATTCAAAATATCACTCGCGGGAGGGTTTTTAGACCCTGATTGTGAGCAAAATACACATACCTTAGACCCAAATTGTACATATTTGGTACCAAACATGTATAAATTGGGTCTAGTGTATGTGTATTTTGCTCACAATCAGGGTCTGAAAACTCTCCCGCAAGTTATATTTTGAATAAATCATGTTTATCAACTTGTTGCACATTAACCATGCAATGTATTTATGTTCTAATTGTAGATATGCAATCTTTATATTATAGAGAGCAACGCCACATACTTTCACTGGCACAGGCTAAAAAGTTAAAGAGTGCAGAAGATATTGACTAGTGAAATGTGAATAAAATTATTTATTTTTAACAAGCTGTCGAAAAACGTCTCGGTCTCAAATTTCAAACTATTGTAACTTGAAAACTATTTAAAGGGACCCAAAAGGGAAAAGTTACATGCTATGCACGTGAAAGAGTTAATAAAAACAAACTATTTTGAACGGTAATCACATTTTTAACGTCAGTGGTTTATTAATAAAAAAAAATTGAACACCTTTTCCATCAAAGTTCGTAAGTCGCGCCATTTTGACTGATGTGTGACGTCGGCAAATGCTTGGTTCATTGAGCGGCAGAGCGGGCAACTCTGTATTTAAAATTCCGTTAAAATAATCGCCAGGTGGCGCGTCGCGATGTTTACATCCGCTTCGTGTACCCGGCGTGTGAAGCGAACATGATTTTCGTTCAGAAATAGCTGAATTTCGGTTGCAACGATAAGGGCCAACATTTTCAAGATAGAACTGAACGCGCTGGTAAACAAGACCCGCCGGAAGCCGAAATGCAGAGGCGAGTAACAAGCCGAGGCGACATTGACAAGTGGTCGAAACTCGCTGAAACTTCGAAACACTGACAGGTATTTTGATGGCCTCGCATTCGATCCCGGGATTCGGCGAGTTTCTTCTTAGTCACAGCCATGCCATGTATTATTCTCCAAATCAGTGGTGTAGTGTCGGATATGTTATACACAACGTGAGGTTTCCCAATTTGAAACAAATATCATATGGGGTCATGGCTCTGCGATTTATGTCAGCGTGACACCCACACAGAGTGACAGGCTCGGTCCTTCGCCCTAGCTTAAAACTGTTTTCAGGAATCAATTTCCAAATTGTCCACAACTGTGACAAAAATGCAGATTAATTGTTGTTTTTCAAATACTGGACATTATTATATTAACAGTAGCGACTGTGGCATGCTTTTGTATTATTGATATAGCATGACATGTGCGGCTATGAAACAGATGTGTGTCAATCATAGATATAAATAGAACACACCAGTAGATCGAACTATAGCCATATAGGGGAAAGATTAATTATCTAACTATGTGGTGTCAATATTGATTGTTCTTTTAATAGGCGTGGTATATTTAAAGGGAAAGTTTGGAGCATAATTCTGGAGGGCTAAATAAAAAAGAAAATCACCACCCATGTTCTTTATGAAATCGACTTCATGCTGAATAATAGTTGTTTTTTAGCTGAAATATATGTACAGTGGAATGTCTCTATTAAATATAACAATTTGAACTGGGTAAAAGTAACACAACTAGCAGAACAAATATTCTAAACTATAACATATGTGGATATATTTATGTATATTCTGCGGTGATCTTAATTGCAATGTAACTTTGTTGTCGAGGTAACCATAATAGTGGCGAGGTAACCATAATAGTAGCCGTCAGGTTCCACATTGTGCTACTAATATTTCTAATTCATGAAAAACTAATTTAAACATCTGGTTCTGTTTCAGATGTGCCATGATATATTACAAATGGCCATGGATTTTATATTCTGTGTTTGGAGCAGACAGTGCTTCCAAATGTAACCGGTTAGACAACTTTCACATGTATCTGCCAACAAAAATGTAAGTATATGTTCATGTATTATAAACAGTGAAATGTGTTGCTCACAATTTATTGACAATGAAAATAACATTAGAGCAACCAGAACACCAAGCAAACTAACATGATACAACATTTATATAATACAAATGATATTTCATACAATGAAAACACCACACATTATTCTATAGTAGAAATATACCCAACAATTAATGTTTAACAGTAACTGATTTAGGATCATTCTAGAATATTTCGAGTAGCATGCCCAGTTGTCCACTATGTCAGAACTAAAAACGTTCCAATGATTTTATAAAAACACAACATGTATTCTACAATGATAATGGATTGAGTTACCTCCATTTTCATATGTCACCTGTCAACACAGTTCTTATATAGTGCGGTATCCAATCCTCAAACATGGGGGCAAATACATTTGTATTTGAAAATATTTAAATACTTTTTAAGTATCTGTAATTGATGTTTAGGAATAAAAAGTATTTGGATCCCTCAAGAGTATTTTTATTTAAATAAATGTCAATGTATTTGACCCAATGTCTGCTTAGCATTGTCCTTGTCAAAGTGGTTTATACTTTACTCCCTGGCAGACCTACTTAATTAAACACCATCTCATGACTGTGGGAAGCATCCAGCCAAGCTGTAATTAATTAATCAAGACGGTTTGTGTACAAATATCCACCATCGTCTATAGCCAGTTACTTGTTTACACAGCTGAGTGAATTGGAGCAATGACGGGTGAACAGACTTGCCCAAGGTTCGACACAGCACCACATGGTTTCGTTCTCGTAGTTGAGAGTCTGAAGCCGAGTCCAAAGCTTTAAACCACTGCGCCACTGTACATAGTTGATATATTTATTTAGGCCTTATTTTATTTCAGGTGTCCAAGTCGGCCATATACAGAGAGTTTTACCTGGTGGATCCATGGCAGGCTTGGTCGAAGGGTACAGAGAGTCATACCAGTGTATACCAGCCATAAGATGGAACTTCCGTGCTCTCAGCGGAGAACAAGATATGGGATAACACTCAGCACTTGTTGACTGCTGCCCTTACAAATTATCAGTTGATTTGTAAATAAGCAGTTGGATTGATTATGAACAAATCAACTGACTCTTGACACAAGCAGATCTTGTTTCATTAGCTTGGGCATATCTGTCCCAAGGACTGCAATTCCGACATGGACAGTCATTGTGGGCAGCGGCCAGGCCAGAGTTCTGACAAAGATGTAATTCACCATTCTCTCTTTCTGTCTGCCATGGGCTGGTGGATCTGCAGGTAAACATACAGCTGTAGTGTCTTCTGCAGTTCCAATTGCTTGCGTCCTGAACAGAAAACAGCCATGTTGTCAGGGTTCGCTAGGACTTGGCCGGACGTTCTTGCTAGAGCCATGGTTCCATCCCTATAAATAAACAGGACATGCTGTAGTGCTAAATATTGACTGTTTGAATTTACTATGTTTTTATATGAAAAAAGATCATTCAATCTGCGCCAAATAAGCAGCATATATGTTACAGTGTAATAGTGAACAGTGTCCTTTACTTTGGTGCAGTGTGTTGGAAATGGCAATATCAACAACCAGGACAGGATTAGGCTAGATACATTTATCAAGAAAGCAAATGGGACTGTAAGGATGGAACGGGTCATGGATAGAGTACAGAAGTTTTCTGGCAGATGACATACACTCACTAAGATCTTAATTTGACAGCTGACAGATACTGAGTTGCCTTTATTATTGCACAGATAGATAGATGGTGATGCTGCTCCAGCTGCTGTCTTCATTGAATAGAGATGTGTGTATGTTTGTGTGGTGATACATATTACATAAACTAAGGTTTGATAACTGATTACATGATCACTTAGTGTTTATGCACTAGAGTTGACAGTGCTCAGTCATGCAATTTCCTAATGTTGGTAAATGTGGTATTGAATACATAATTGGTAAAATAATACTGCGTCTTACAAACATTTCACTCCAGTCCAGAGATGGAGTAATCGTACTCGTGTACTTGTACTCGAGTACGAGTACTTTTTGAGTACTCGTACTCGAGTACGAAGGAAAGTAATCGTACTCGTACTCGAGTACATTACCAAAGTAATTGTACTCACGATTACTTTTCACGATTACATTTTTTTCATATGAACAGTTGCAAGCAAATAATATTTGCTTGTCTAATATATTATATTAGACAGATAAAATGGCAATATTAGAAGTAATCTAATAAATGTAATAATAATCAAGGTATTCATTTTCTATTACTGTTGAGCATTTCAGTTAAATAAATATTCAGTCAGATTTCTCTAATTAATACCTTCTCTTCCCAGAGAAGCAACATCTCCTCACCCTCCTGCTTAGTACAAAGTACAAGTTATATTGTGACAGTCCCTGAGAAGCACTGCAGGAGATAAGCATCCCCTAACATCTTGCTTTGTAATTTTAGAAGCCAGGCTACAGCCCCACCTGTACTGTTTGCTCTGTCAGTATGGTGTGAATGACTGGTCATATTTCCAACATCCAGAATCCTGACTGGGTCTGGGCGGTTAGCTGCTAAATCCCTGTCTATTATGTTTAATTAAGTGCAAACTGTAAACCTGTCTAAATCCACAACCATTCTGTGTTTGTCCCATCCAGACATGGGGTCAAATACATTGAAATGTAAGTAATTTCAAATACTTGTTCATATATTTTTCAAATACTTTTCATTTTGTATTACTATGTAGGTAAAAGAAAAGCAACACATATTGAGACATCTAGTTTATAGGCATAATTACTGTTTTGCTCATATGATGACAGGCACACCAGTGCTAGAGAGTATTGTTATTGCTAACTGCATCACAGTGACAACTGATTGAAAGAGGTAAAGGCCAAAATATATTGTTTGTATGTTACGCCAGGAGGTCCATAATAATATGATGCCTATGTTGCCCTCAGAAGAGACACTGTTAATCATTGCTACGATGTTGTGAGGAAGGCTCAACTTCAAAGTCAGCCAGGAAACCAGAATAACCTGGTGCCAAATTGAACCCTGACTAAAGAACAAAAGGGGATATTGACCTATGGTCACTGTTAGGTCCATCCTCTGGCTCTGAGCAAACACAAGTTGTGGTCACTGCAGGGCCAGGGGGAAGCCTGCTGTTAAGTGTCTTCATCAGTAATTAGCATTGTTGGGTGAAGTTGCAGTGCATTAAGGTAATCAGTTTGGCAGGTATTACATGTGACAGTGAAAAAGAAATGTTGATACTGACAATGTATTTCAAAAAAATATTTGAACAAGTCAAATATTTTAGGAAAGTATTTAAATACAAATACTTTTAATTCCTAAACATCAAATAATACTTTAAAAAGTATTTAAATACTTTCAAATACAAATGTATTTGACCCCATGTCTGGACCCATCTGATATACTACTCTTTTGAATATGCCCCCCTGGTTTTGAAGTGTTGTTATTGTAATGTATTTGATCATGTGTATTTGAAATTTTTAAATGCCTCCTATTTGTATTTGATTCAGAAACCATAAATTAAATTATTAATCCAGCATTAAATGATTCATCCAATACCTGAGAAAGTCGTCTAATTATTAATAACAATAACATCTGGATAGTGGATAGCAGTAATTAGTTAGAACATTAGTGACACAACAACAGAACAAGAATGACACCTAGGGATTCCATGAAAGTCGCCTTTATGTTAGAAACAGGATATTCATTAAAGTAATCATGAAAGTAATCATGATTACATTGTAAAGTAATCGTACTCGAGTATATTGTAAAGTAATCGTACTCGTACTCGAGTACATTTGTTTTCTGAGTACTCGTACTCATGCATGTTCAAAGTAATCGTACTCGTACTCGAGTACATTTGTATTGTACTCACTCCATCTCTGGTATATTGTTAACTGGCAAAATGTCATATTGAGACATCACGCTAATGTGCATGGTGGATCATCTGACTTACTTGCTAAACCATTGGATATTTTTTTTTTTAATTACATTAGTGATTTGCACGACACAATGGTTGAGGGTAGAGAATTCCACTCATTGTGGTGGAGAAGAAACTGGTTCCAAATGTTTACCGAGTGTTTACCCGAAGATCTAGTGTTGTATTGGATAGAGTGATCTTGTGGGATATCTACAAGTCCACGTTCCATCTAGTATATTATGCTAGTCTGTTAATATTTCTTCTTGTTTGCTCAGTGTGTCCCCAATATTTCAAGAAACTACAAATAAAGGCAATAATATTGCAAATTTGCAAAGTGATTTTTTTACAGTACATAAGTTATGTCTCATCATAGCTAATTATTCATCATTTACTGTAAGCCTGTAACATGTCCTAGTATCAATGTTGTATGAGTATCTGAACTGATACAGCACACAGAATTTGTAATTTGTTCTCTCACTGAACAAATAACATGAATGATTGAAAACAACATTCGCAATGCTATTTTTTATGTTTGAATAATATGTTTACTGAAAAATATAGCAGTCATGTTGGCACTTTCAGAGCGGTCAACCTGAAAATAGGAACTGCATGCGTAGCTACGAAACTCGAAAGGCAGTACTTTTGAAGTTATTTAGCGAGTGATATCAAAGTGCCTATATTATCGTTCATGCGGATTGACTATGACGTCTATTATCTGGCTTGCATTCAGCTGGGTTGTTTTGTTATTGACATGTAGCTTTACCTTATTTTTATGCCTCTGTTCATGCAAACGTGATATATACCATTCAAAGTAGGATAAAATAAAACAAATAATAATGAATAACAATATCGGACGGCCTAACTCGCTTGGACCTAGTTAGCGGCTCCATGATCCCGTGTATTTACCTTGAATGAATTTACCTTGAATCCTCTTCTACTACGTAGTCGAGGAGTTGACGAGGAAGGGAGTCAATCGCTGACTCGTGTAATCCTCCGCCCTATTTCGTAGATACTTGTCAATGTGACCCTTAAATTGGTTGACGCTTGCGGACATAACAGCACTTCCAGGAAGTCTATTCCAATCGTTTACTATCCTTTGAGTGAAAGAGTACTTTCTTATATCAAGCCTAGAGTGTAATTTGTGTATTTTGTAAGGGTGCCCTCTTGTTTTGCCATCCTCATTTTCCATAATAAAGAAATCGGCAGGAAAAATACTATCCAACCCATTTATTATTTTAAAAACTTCCAATAAATCGGCTCTCACCCTTCTTGTTTCCAAAGTTGTTATTTTTAGTATTCTTAGTCGACCTGGATAGTCTAAATGCCTTAATTCAGGAATAATCCTGCTCATCCTTCGTTGTATAGATTCTAATAAATCTATATCTTTCTGTTTAATTATCTATCTCGACAGACATCGCAATGTGTCTAATGGTACAAGATTCAAATAATTTAGATACAGAAGACTTAATAATATTTACTAACCTTCTTGCGCGCTTTGATGACTTGGCTACGGCGACGGAAGGATTCGACCGGTAACCCGTTTCGACGACTATCGTTGGTGATTAAATATCGCGCTAATATCGTTTGCACAGCTCCATACTTGAAAACTCGACGTCGCCGACGTTTCTGCGGATCTTGACCCAGTATATACGGTGAGAAACATCCTATTCGAAGCAACGTTCTTCGAACGGATGTCCTTCTTCGAAGTTCGCGTATCTTACAACATTGTGTTTACAACGGCGATAGCATTGACGCACGCAATCGGACACGTGACTTTAAGGCCGGTTCTGCGTGCTGAGTGGTCAGACCACGGTCAGACAACAGGAAGAGGCGCATCATGGACGCCTCTATGAAGCCGATGATTTCAGTAAAATTATCCACTTTGGAATTATTTTACTAATAAACCACTGACGTTAAAAATGTGATTACCGTTCAGAATGGTTGCTTTGTATTAGCTCTTTCACGTGCATAGCACTTAATATTTCCCTTTTGGTTCCCTTTAAGCTAGAACGCTCAAATTTAGGATTCTTGCTAATCTTACCAAAGGCTCTCAACAAGCTGATCTAAGAAAATCTAAGAGATGACAGCAACCAATTTCTGGAATTGTGGTTGCGTTCACTCATATGCCATTTTTGTTGTGAAGGAAGCTCGGAAGGATATTGAGACTTACTAGTTATTTGAGTTATAGAAATGAATTAACACCTATAAACGTTTTGTGATAATACAAGCTACGCCTCATCGATTATTTTTTGGATCGGAAGTTGGTCATTTTTAAAGAAATATAATAACGTACCATCTTTGCATATGTACAGATTCATAATTAAGGCAACCAGACCTGACATATTTCTTAGATTTGCACATATGTATGTCTAGGTACCAAATATGTACAATTTGGGTTAACGTGTATGTATTTTGCTCACAATCTGGGTCTGAAAACTCTCCCGCAATTTATATTTGAAATAAATCATGATGGTTATCAACTTGCTGCACATTAATCATGCACTGTATTTATGTTCTAATTGTAGGTTTGCAATATTTCTATTATGGAGAGCAACGCCACATACTTTCACTGGCACAGGCTAAAGAGTGCAGAAGATATTGACTAGTGAAATGTGAATAAATTTATATATTTTTAACAAGCTTTCGAAAAACGTCTAAGTCCCACATTTCAAACTGCCGTAACTTGAAAACTATTTAAACTAGAACGCTCACATTTTGGATTGTTGCTAAGGTTGTACTTCGCGAAAACTGGCACTCTTCATTATTAGTCAAGATCGCCAAACACAAGTACTTGCCGCTATTGCCATGGCAACCACCATAATAATCGATTAAAATTCATGATTTCCGTGATCATTGTCACCGGCAAAGTGTTCCATTGCTTCTGCTTGTAATAATCCTTCGGACAATATAACTGAAACACGCTATTTGGGAACAGTTTATTACAAACAAAAACAAAACAAAGTCCTTTATGTTAACATGGAGAATATGGATTTCCTGCCCCCAACTGCCAGCCTCGTTTTCGCGCGCGAGACTTACACGCCCTATCAAGTTTCAGTTTAATCACAATATAGAGTTGATTCCAAATTATTGGCGCAGACACAGAGAAAGCACGTTTGCATATATTCAGCTTAGTTTTAGAAGAAGAAAAAAAATGATCATCTAAGGGTCCTAGCGATATCAGAGAAATGTAGCTGATTAACTAAATATGTCGGTTGTTGAGTAGAAAGAGTACGGTATGTAACAGTAGCCAATTTAAATTTAATTATTTAGACAATTGGAAGCCAATGTAAATGGTAATGATAATATGTGAAACTTGCATGCATGTAATGCTTATCTAGCGTAGTAGCGGCTAGAACTACGATTCCACATGTGCGGATGCGTCATGCGGACATATTTCCCTACGTTCAAAAACGGTATATCCCTAATTATATGCCAGAGATAGAGGTCATCAAACTTTGACCCGACTTTGATACCTGACTAATTCCAGGTGTCATAACTCCACTTCTAGGTGACCTACATATGTGATGTAGACCATGTTAATGCTACCTATTCAGACAGCAATTCATCTACCAGTATTTTTTAAACATATTAAAAGAAATGGTTAGACCTTTGACCAAACCTAGCAAAAATATGTAACATTTGATTTCGCAGATTTTTATGTTGAAGCATACATATATAACAATAATCTGTAGAAGTTTTATCGTGCGCAATTGAATACTTCGGGAGTTACAAATTAAAAAAACATTTTATGCTCCGCATTAATGCTGAAATATAGACCAATAAATATAATGACAATGCTCTGTTAGCATGCATACGGTGGTTAACCTTCTAAATGTTGTTGGTGTTATCACCTCATACTGTGTACACATCGTGATTCAGTGTGCTCACCAAGCCTTGCCAGTATAATCTTGCGTGAAAGAATAACGACCGAGGTCAGACTCATCAGACCCAGGCCAGTTGAGTGAACAGTGTATGCAGATACTGGTGTGTCTTTTAAATATACTTTTAAACATACTTTTAACATCAATTCGAACAATTTTTGAAGTGACTGTGAATACACCACCATATATCGCCCAGTGGGTGGCGATTTCGCAATAATACGCGGGGCCATTAACGTAGGCCTAAGTCACGCTTGGCTGAATACTAGTGCGCCTTGCCAACCGTCACGCATCAGTGCTGCAGGGGTGTATAGGGCGTGCAATTCTCGCGCGCGAAAACGAGGACTTTGTTTTGTTTTGGTCATAATAATCGAACTCTCCCGAAATAGCGTATTTCAGTTATAGTGTCCGAAGGATTATTACAAGCAGAAGTAGTGGAACATTTTGCCGGTGACAATGATCACGGAAATCATTAATTTTAATCCATTATTATGGTGGTTGCCATGGCAACAGCGGCAAGTACTTGTGTTCGTCGATCTTGACTAATAATGAAGAGTGCCAGTTTTCGCGCAGTACAACCTGTTTGGGCCAAACGTATACATGTGTTATGATTATGTGCATTTAGACTACTTGTCAGATATAAGTGCTTATCGAAACCACAACGTACAGCAATGTAAAACGCAAATCCCGTAAAAGACACATACAGCCTAGCATCGTGTCGATTATCTGCACTACGTAAATCGCTGTGTCTATGATCTAGTGTGATAAACTCAATATTAAATCGGACATTTCAGATAAGAAACGTATAACACAAGATATTTATGAACTGATTTTCCTAGTATTCACCAGTCGTAAGCTACAACTGTCATCCATCGTTAGAATATTATTCTTGTGTCCAGTCCCCAATTAGTCTCGTTTAGTCCCCAATAAGCTCCAGTCGCGCAGAGCCACGCCATATGTCGTGACCCACTTGCAGGCCCTATTGTTGATGAACTTGGCTCGTGCTAAGCGGATCACCCCGCTGCGCGTGCCACCTAGCGGAAGACGAGGCGGTATGACAACGAGACGATCGGTGGAAACCTTGTTCTGCACGGCGAACGACACAATGGCAGAATGCGATGATTGTCTTGATTGGACTGGTCTCAGCGCCACTGATGTCATGCTGGCCAAATTAGCACTTTCACCATGTCATACAGTCCGTTTCTGCAGATCGTCCTATTAAACGCGGCACGAAGGCGAAGGGGAGAACAAAAAAGGCAAACACATCATTTTGCGTACAACAATGCAAACACAAAGGCAGAGAAACCGACAACATGGTGCAGTGCCATATATGTCAGCTGTGGGTGCATTACGAATGCGTGGGAGAACGGCCAGAAAACATGATTGGCTTGTGGAGCTGCCACACATGCCGACAATTGCCGGGTACTCTTGTGCAATTGGTGAACACTGTATCAACACTAGAGGCGACACTGATGCAGCTAAAATACAACAATGCAGCACTAATTCAGCTGGTGAAGGATCAATGCAATACAAATGATGCCATTCGAAGCGAAAACAGTGCTCTTATCCAACAAGTTGCAACTCTACGAGTTGAAGCGAACTATAACGACGACATCAGAGCGGTGCATGAGAAGCTTGGTAAACTATCTTCGGACGTTGAAAGCTTAACGCAGCCGACACGTGAGAAGAAATCTTTCGCTGCAGTGGCACGTTGCAAACGTAGTGTCCTCATGTTTGATGACCAGATTTTGCGAAACATGAATACGGTCACCACTGCGGACAACGAAGAAGTGGAGTTGCACAAGACATCCAACGCTACACCGAAAGACCTTCTAGTAGCCGTCCAGTGGAGCGACGTCTGCAAAAACGCTGACGAACTGACTATCGTGTACGGCGATGGAATTACGGAAGACGCAAATATGGAGGAGGTGAAGCAGGACTTCAGCGACCTCATCACCACTGCAACAGAGGCTGTAAAGCAAGTGACGATCAGCAGTGTTTTGCCTTCCACAGCGGGGACACAAGACGACAAAATTCAGGAAATTAACAGTTTCCTTAAAAATAAGTGTCGCGATACGGGTGCCCGGTTTGTCGACAATGACTCAAATTTCTTGTTCCGCGATGGATCTTGCGACACGTCAGCCTTCAAGAGTGATGGCATTTGTCTTTCTGCTAACGGTGTGGAAAGGTTGATGAGCAACTTGTCACTTAGGCACCATAGCCATCGTGACGTCGGAACGGGATGCAACACGTCGAGGCCGACTGGCAACAGGTCTTCGAAACAACGACGGAAGATGTCATCTGGTCATCTCTTATCTCAAGGGGGCCGCAATATGCCGAATGCAACTGGGAAGCGACCACCGAAACACAAACGGAATTCGCCAGATACTCGCCCAACTGGTGCTGGTCACCGTGCCGCCGCTGGACACGTGCGTATTGCAGGCCAGTGTAACAAGTGTGGTGAGACAAATCACGTCACCCAGACTTGCCGACATGTAAATGCAGTTTGTGTTTTGTGTGTGGGCAAAAGGGACACAAGAGTAAACATCATGTTAACATGGATTAGGAAACAGGCCGAAATGACACGGCCATGCCATGTACAGAATACGAAGACCTTAGCATTCGGCCAATAATCACCAGGTGCCGAGCAATAACACAGCATAGAACAAGTGGTGCAAATGCAAACAATTTAATTATGCTTACGAACAAGCCAATATGGAGCTTACCAGTGATTATGTGTCTCAACGTTCGGTCACTCTCTAGTGAGAAATCTGATGAGTTACTTGCTGTGGTACGCACGAACGACGTTGGATGCGTATGTGTCACAGAAACCTGGTTTAAACCGTACATGTCGACGGAATCTGTCGGTTTGGCAGGGTTCTGTTGTGAGAGAAAAGACCGCCTTGAAAAAGGAGGCGGGGGAGTGGCATGTTATGTGGCCGAGACTATTCCGTATGAACGTTTGCACGATCTTGAAGAAGATGGACGCGAAGTCATATGGCTAAAAATTTAATCCAAAAAACTACCAAGAAAGTACTTGTGCATTATGTTAGCATGCATATACCACCCACCCGGTGCTGAGAATTGGTCCATGCGAGAATACATGATAAACAGTCTGGACACAATTTTGCGTGGCAGCCCAGACTGTGGTGTTATTTTAAGTGGCGATGTTAATCAATTCAAGGACACATTTTTACGTACACGTTATGGTTACGAGCAGCTTGTTAAGACTGCCTGCCACACGTAATTCTGCAATATTGAACAAAATGTGGTCTAACATGTCACCTGTGTACGGCTTACCGTCAGTGATTGATGAACTAGGAACATCAGACCACAAGACGGTTTTACTTGTCCCAGCATGGTATCCAACACTCGATACCGGAATGGTCCAGAACATTGTTACCAGGCGCATGGGTAAAACTGAACGAGCAGTGTTTATTTCGAACCTGGCACAGATCAGATGGGGGTATTTCTACACACTGCCTAGGAACAGTTTACGTTTTTCCAAGAAACATGTGGACCATTTATTGGATATATGTTGCCCGTTCAAGACTGTAACACATCACAGCACAGATAAACCATGGGTCACCGATGGCTTTCGCCACCTGATTAGGCAGAGGCAACGTGCACGCATGGTGGGTGACGTGGAACAGGCAAAAAGACTTCGCAATCAAGTGAATCGCGAAGCGCCGAAATTACGACGCCAATTCGATCAATCCAAAATTGCATCAATAGAAGCAACATCATCACGGGATTGGTGGAAACATGTGAAGACACTCTTGGGTAACTCACCTGGCGGTCAAAATGAGATGCTGCGTTTGGCAAATGCATTTACTGGTGGAGATATGGACACTCTAGTTAACCGTATGAACGAATGCTTCGTGTCGATCAGTGAAGACTTGCCAAGACTACGAGCTACACACCCTATCTTTGACATTAAAGAACCACTGCCAGCTAAATTCACCATTAATGTGAGTGACACTAAGTTGGCACTTGATAACATCAAAGTGAACAAAGCTACGGGTCCGGACGGAATACCCCCATGGGCGTTGAAAGAGTGTTCACACCTTCTTGCGGCACCGGTAACTGCTATATTTAATAGTTCTCTTAGGGAAGGTGTACTGCCAAAACTATGGAAGACGGCAACTGTTATTCCTTTGTCAAAGAAACATCCTCCAGTTTCTATTGATAATGACATAAGACCGATATCACTTACACCAATTATAGCTAAGGTGTTTGAATCACTAGTGCTAAAATGGGTCGATGTTTATGTTAAACCACAAGTTGATGACAAGCAGTATGGATGAATGGCAGGGACTTGTACCACGGATGCTCTTGTTGAAATGCTCCACAAATGGTATGAAAGCACCGATGTAACGGGTAATTTTGTAAGAGTGCTTTTTCTTGATTATAGCAAAGCATTTGATCTGATTAAGGCAGGATACGGCAGCTCAAATGACGTTTTTCGAGAAGAAAAAAAACACACGTGTTTTTGCCGTTTTCTAATACTTGTATATGTCTTCTATCAATAAAGTTCACTTTTATAACAATTACATACCTCTAAATGAACTTTTTGCGACAATAAAATGAGCCCCTATCAATTATTAAATCCGTTTTATTTTTGAAGACGCAGGATATGTTGGAAAATACGCGATGTTTAGACCTTAGTAACTACCACGGATGCTCTTGTTGAAATGCTCCACAAATGGTATGAAAGCACCGATGTAACGGGTAATTTTTAATTTTGTAAGAGTGCTTTTTCTTGATTATAGCAAAACATTTGATCTGATTAAGGCAGGATACGTCAGCTCAAATGACGTTTTTCGAGAAAAAAAATCACAAACGTGTTTTTGCCGTTTTCTAATACTTTTATATGTCTTCTATCAATAAAGTTCACTTTTATAACAATTACATACCTCTAAATGACCTTTTGCGACAATAAAATGAGCCCCTATCAATTATTAAATCCGTTTTATTTTTGAAGACGCAGGATGTGTTGGAAAATACGCGATGTTTAGACCTTAGTAACTACCACGGATGCTCTTGTTGAAATGCTCCACAAATGGTATGAAAGCACCGATGTAACGGGTAATTTTTAATTTTGTAAGAGTGCTTTTTCTTGATTATAGCAAAACATTTGATCTGATTAAGGCAGGATACGTCAGCTCAAATGACGTTTTTCGAGAAAAAAAATCACAAACGTGTTTTTGCCGTTTTCTAATACTTTTATATGTCTTCTATCAATAAAGTTCACTTTTATAACAATTACATACCTCTAAATGACCTTTTGCGACAATAAAATGAGCCCCTATCAATTATTAAATCCGTTTTATTTTTGAAGACGCAGGATGTGTTGGAAAATACGCGATGTTTAGACTTTAGTAACGCCACCGTACATTCACCGTTCGCCATGTTGTTTGGTACGAATAGAACCGCCAATATGTCCTCTAACTGCTTGCGTAGACGGCGTCCCCGCACTTTGACCTGTATTTATGGGAATTCCTAATAAACGCAAGCTCAATTTGACCGACTATCTCCTTATTTGGCATTCGCCGTTATGACACGTCAGCATCGGCGAGTTCCGCTATGTGCGTGACCTGCGGTGACCTGGATAATTCCATATAAGGCGTGGCGCGTATCCCACAATTCACCATGTTGCCATTTCCGAATATAAACAAGATGGCGTCTAACTAGAGTTTCGACGACATTTGTGTGGATCCTGTCGCTGCCAAACGTTATAAATTTGCCGCAAGGCGTAAATTTAATCAGAGAAAGAAATGGAAAGCCGCACAAGTGCGGGACCCGTGTGCGAAACGGGACTTTTCGGCGGCGAAACGGCGTGTTTCGATGGAAATGCAGCCGTACGTAATCACCGTAGACGACAGCTTGGCGTCGACGGCCACGATGCCGACGGCGGCTGCGGTGCCCGAGGGCGGCGGGGAAAACGGATATGGTCTATGAATTTTTCAATATAATTAAGTTAGTAATAAATACCATTATTTATTACTAAATGGTACCTCATAATCATATGCTAATTATATTGTTTACAATGTGTGTGTGGTTTTTTACACACACACACACACACACACACACACACACACACACACACACACACACACACACACACACACACACACACACACACACACACACACACACACACACACACACACACACACACACACACACACACACACACACACACACACACACACACACACACACACACACACACACACACACACACACACACACACACACACACACACACACACACACACACACAAACGCATAGTACATTTACATTCCATTAGACAAATTATTTTTATTGATACATGATATATTTCACTTTGGCTTAATCTCCTCCGTGGTGCTTGATCCTTCTTCAGACGGTGGATTGTCCCCATTGCCAAAGTGCTGCATTTGAGTTCTTGCAGGGATAATTGCTGAGGTTTTGCTTTGTTACTACAGTTCATGTCCTAAAATGATTATGCAGAAATTGTGACACAAACTCATCACCAACACTTGAGACGCTGCAGCTGTTCTTCAGTCGAAACTTGCTCCTGTCAGCTCAGTGTCTGGTCCTGACATCCATGTCATTGCCCTCATCATGCAGTTGTTAATGCTATTGACTGTGTTCCTGTTTGGTAATGTTTTAACTGTTCCTGACACTATAACAAACATAGTTAATACATTTTTAGGTCTTGGTGAACAAAGTCAGAGTTGCTGAAATACCATACATAATACGACGTGACTAGGCACAAACTGCACATGACTTGAGAGCAAGTTAATAATTTTGAAACAACTTTCTACTTGCTCTATCCATCCTCAGTGATGATACCAGATGTATAACAGAACATTTTAAACTTTACAATATTAATAGTAACAACATATTTTCTTTAAAACATTGCCAAATTGTTATTCAAGCTTTGACGGCCATTTGCAGAAAATGCATTTTTCCGAACTTAGACTCCATGCATCTCTGGAAGTATACTAGCTATGCTAATGATGTTTATATTATTGTATTCTGTATTACATTCTTCATGCAACTACAACGAGACATTTGTAAAAAAACATTCTTAAGTATTTTGCAAAATGTATACTTATATAAAAACATCACTTTGAGAAATAAAAATGTATATAAAATTATGTAATATTTAAAATATCTTGTTGTAGTTGTGTAGTGCAAAGTAGTCTAAATAGGACAGTGAAAGAATTATTATTGTATGTTCTACAGTAATGACTGGGTACGGTGCACCAAATTTGCAATATTTAACCATTATGGTGGCCATTTTGTTTGGTTACCATGGCAACGGTGGGTCCGAGTGAAAAAAAGTTCCCCACATTTGTTATTCCCAATGACATACCCGTTCTAACTGGATAGATAAGTTTGCCCAAATTATTAAATTAAAAAAAATACCCTATTTAGCTGCCTCACCTTGCCTTTTGGCGTTTGCAGTAATGATGCAAATTACCATTACATTTCTAAAATTCTAAATTTTGTAAATTGTGTGGGAGTAATTCATTTCTAATATTGCTTGTTATGCATGCACAAGTGTTGGATGATAAACAAACACTTTTATATATTGTTTTGCATGTTTACAATCATTATTATTCACATTATTATAGTGTAAACTTTGACGGCCGTTTACAGAAAATCATATTTTTACCCACATAAATTTTTACCCACATAAACACTCTGGAAGTAAACAAGATACACTAACCCAGTTTGGATTGCTGTGTTCTCCTTTATATTCTCTACAATCTGTATAAAAAACATTTTGATTTTTTGTTTTACTTTGTAGCAATCAATAAAAAAAGTATTGAAAAATGTCGTATTTTGAAAGGGAAATAAATAAAATTCAACTTAAAATATAAATATTAAAAAAGGTTGAAATGTTTTTTATACAGATTGTAGATTATATCAAGAAGAACACAGCAATCCAAACCACATGGCCATGTCAGCTTTACTTCCAAAGTGTTGTTCTTTTCTAGATACGCTATAAATTCTATCATTTGGCGGCCATTTTCTTTATTGCCATGGAAAAAATCCCCATACATTTTTTATTAAGAAAAAGCTTCCTTACAACCTGGAGAAAAAAAACATTCTATGAATTATGCATTTCAAAAAAATTCCCTATCTAGCTCCCATTTCTCACCAATTCTCGCATGGGTCAACTTCTCAAGAATTGACAACACTCTTTGATCTCGAGAGAAGTGTCTGACATCGCAGTCGCTTCATATTCGTTGCTCAATTCGAATTTATGTTCAGTGTATACACTTGAAGAATATTGCAGTAGGATCTTGGGAATTGTACATACTGCTACTACAATGTTTCCATTCTTCAATAACTGGCAGAACTGTGACATCAGCAGAAATCGATGGCTTGGCTATTGATGCATAGTCTACACCTGTTGCAGAATTGGAAGTTATGTGCAATGAAATGTACTCAACAATAAAAAGTTAATGCAAATGCAGTGGGCCAAACATAGAAAAACATGGGAATGTAGGTCAACTGTAAAGGTCACGTGAAGGTCACAAAATAAATCACATGTCAAAGGATTTATCAAGATTCATGGTGAATTTGTGAATTAATTATGCATTAAATTCCAGTATGTAGGTCAGATGTGAAATATAGGTCAACTAATCAGGTCAAGTTGTAATAACCGTTTAAAGTTGCTATATTGACAGTTTTGATATTTAAATGTTAACAAGGCTCATTTCCTAAACAATTTCACCTACATTATACCATTAATAGGAATTAATACCATACTGTGGGTCAAATCTAGGTCAGATATAAAATCTAGGTCAACTTTGAAGGTCAAATCAAGGTCACAAAGACATTGCATTTCCTAAAGGGTTGACCGATTTTTGGTTTCACACGCGTAAGTTAAATGGTTCCAATGTCATTATTGGTTTTCCACCTTTTTATGCAGTCATTATGCAGCCTGTGCACAAGAAATGGACCAAAATCCTACAGAGAAAAATGCAGCTATTTTAAGATTTAAAAATTACATTTCTCCGTAAATATTAAAGATTTAAAAATATTCAAAAAGAGTTATTAACTACATATTAGTATCTATCTCATGGCATCATTTAAATGATGATATAACATAATCAATTTTTTTTATATACGACATTGACCTAGACATCACGATTTACGTAATGCAGATAACAAACACGATGTTAGGCCGTATGTGGCTTTTACGGATTTGCATTTTACATTGCTGTACGTTGTGGTTTCGATAAGCACTTATATCTGACAAGTTGTCTAAATGCACATAATAACACATGTATACGTTTGCCCCAAACAGGTACTGCGCGAAAAATGGCACTTTTCATTATTGGGTCATTCCGAGTGAACGCAGCCAAACTTCCAGAAATTGATTGCTGTCATCTCTTAGATTTTTGAATAGATCAGTATGGTGAGAGCCTTTGGTAGGATTAGCAAGAATCCAAAATTTGGGCGTTCTAGCTGAAATAGTTTTGAAGTTACAGCAGTTTAAATTAGAGACTTTTTTCGACAGCTTGTTAAAAATACACACTTTTATTGACATTTCACTAGTCAATATCTTCTGCATTGTTTGGCCTGTGACAGTAACATTGTAATATATAGATTACATAAGTGCAATTAGAACAGAAATACAGAGTATGGTTAATGTGCAGCAAGTGGATAAACATCATGATTTATTCAAAATATCACTCGCGGTAGGGTTTTTATACCCTGATTGTGAGCAAAATACACACACCTTAGACCCAAATTGTACCTAGTGGGTACCAAAACATAGAAATATGGCAGATCTGGCTGCCTTAATCAGGCTCTAAAAACCCTCCCGCGTGTGATATTTTGAATAAATCATGATATTTATGCAGTTGCTGCACATTAAACATACACTATATTTATGTTCTAATTGTAGTTTTGTAATATTTATATTACAGAGAACAACTCCACACAATGTTATTGACACAGGTTAAAAAGTTAAAAAGTACAGAAGATATTGACTAGTGAAATGTGAATAAAAGTATTTATTTTTAACAAGCTGTCGAAAAACGTCTCAGTCTCAAATTTCAAACTATTGTAACTTGAAAACTATTTAAGGTAGAACGCTCAAATTTAGGATTCTTGGTAATCTTACCAAAGGTTCTCAACAAGCTGATCTATTCAAAAATCTAAGAGATGACAGCAACCAATTTCTGGAATTGTGGTTGCGTTCACTCGGAATGACTCGTATGCCATTTTTGTTGTGAAGGAAGCTCGAAAGGATATTGAGACTTACTAGTTATTTGAGTTATAGAAATGAATTAACACCTAAAACAAGTTTTGTGATAATACAAGCTACGCCTCATCGAAAATTTTTTAGTCGGAAGTTGGTCATTTTTTAAGAAATATAATACCGTACCATCTTTGCATATGTACAGATTCATAATTAAGGTGACCTATCATATTTCTTAGATTTGCACATATGTATGTCTAGGTACCAAATATGTACAATTTGGATCTAACGTTTATGTATTTTGCTCACAATCTGGGTCTGAAAACTCTCCCGCAATTTCTATTTGGAATAAATCATGATGGTTATCAACTTGCTGCACATTAACGATGCACTGTATTTATATTCTAATTGTAGTTATGCAATCTTTATATTATGGAGGACAACTCCACATAATTTCACTGGCACAGGTTAAAGAGTGCAGAAGATATTGACTAGAGCAATGTGAATAACATTATTTATTTTTAACAAGCTGTCCAAAATATCAAACTGCCGTAACTTGAAAACTCTGTAAGCTAGAATGCTCAAATTTTGGATACTTGCTAATCTTACAAACGGTTCTTACCAGCCTGATTGGTTGCGTTCACTCGGAATGACCCTATTAGTCAAGATCGCCAAACACAAGTACTTGCCGCTAATGCCATCATAATCGATTAAAATGCATGATTTCCGTGATCATTGTCACCGGCAAAGTGTTCCATTGCTTCTGCTTGTAATAATCCTTCGGACAATATAACTGAAACACGCTATTTGGGACCACAGTTCGATTATTGCAAACAAAAACAAAACAAAGTCCTTTATGTTAACATGGAGAATATGGATGTCCTGCCCCAACTGCCCACATCCTCGTTTTCGCGCGCGAGACTTACACGCCCTATCGTTTCAGTTTAATCACAATATAGAGTTGATTCCAAATTATTGGCGCAGACACAGAGAAAGCACGTTTGCATATATTCAGCTTAGTTTTAGAAGAAGAAAAAAAATGATGATCTAAGGGTCCTAGCGATATCAGAGAAATGTAGCTGATTAACTAAATATGTCGGTTGTTGAGTAGAAAGAGTACGGTATGTAACAGTAGCCAATTTAAATTTAATTCTTTAGACAATTGGAAGCCAATGTAAATGGTAATGATAATATGTGAAACTTGCATGAATGTAATGCTTATCTAGCAAGACCGATATCACTTACACCAATTATAGCTAAGGTGTTTGAATCACTAGTGCTAAAATGGGTCGATGTTTATGTTAAACCACAAATTGATGACAAGCAGTATGGATAAATGGCAGGGACTTGTACCACGGGTGCTCTTGTTGAAATGCTCCACAAATGGTATGAAAGCACCGTTGTAACGGGTAATTTTGTAAGAGTGCTTTTTCTTGATTATAGCAAAGCATTTGATCTGATTAACCACGATATACTGTTAAACAAAATGGTTGGAATGGAAGTACCTGTACATCTGATGGATGGCAGGGTTCTTACTAGATCGCGAACAGAGAGTAAACGTCGGCGACGCTGTGTCAAAACCAGGGTATCCCAATGGGGGCGTTCCCCAGGGGACTATCAGGGCCAAAACACTTCTTAGTCCATATCAATGATTTGCAAACGCCTTGTCCTATTTATAAATACGTTGACGACAGCACTATATAGAAATAATTCAAAAAAGGTGTCTCAAAACTATTTCCAGGTTATCAGTACGAAAATATCCTGCAGATTGTAAACCTGCCGGCGTTGCACCGCAGACGCGATGAATTGTGTAGAGCGTATTTCGCTAAAATAAAGAGTGGGGATCACAAACTGAATGCGTTAGTACCAAATGGTCGAAGTGTGCCATATGCCTTGAGGTTGTGTAACAAGTTACCTATCCCAAGGGCAAACACTAATCGCTACAAAAATTCTTTAATTCCGTGGTGTTTAGAGCATTTTCAGATGTACATGTATTTTAACGGACAATTTAATTTGATTTAACTTTTTATTTATTTTAATTTTATAACAATGTTTACGTAAAGTATTTCTAAATGTATATGTTTTAAATTTATTACGTAGGTTTCCAATGATGATTTTAATTGTTAACAAGATATGCTAACATTGCACATTAATATGATATTGTATGGAATTTTTGATTTTAGTATGAATGTACAATGCAACTGTAAAGTTGCCACACAATAATTTTTTATATCTTATCAATCCACACATTGATGTTATTATGAGCTGGTGTACACTGTATGCGTGCGTGCGTGCGTGCGTGCGTGCGTGCGTGCGTGCGTGCGTGCGTGCGTGCATGCATGTGTAAAACATCGTGCCAAACATTTGGTGAAATTGACTTGTCCAGGATAATTGTAAAATAAAATGTGTATTAGTTTACAGTCATTAATGATAAATCAACCATATTTTTGGTCAATCTGACCATCATATTGTCATGGTCAGGACATTTTAATGACCTCTTCTATATCTGATGTTAAAAATGTCTAGATAGAAAACATAACTCTTTGATCTAACCTTGACTACCTGGTGACTTTCTAGATGTCATAACTTGTTTCCAAAGGCCATATATTTAATGGTTTTTTGTTGTCTCTGCTACATACAGGTTTTCGTAATACTTATACAAATACCAGGATATGCAGGTATTTACTGCATTTGCAGGACATTCTTTGGTGGCAGCATCCTTTTGCATACTGATAGATTAAGTGAGAGATTGTGTTCTGATTACACCATTAACTCCTTACTGCGCAGACTGTCCAAAACCGCCCAACCCCTCTGATCGCGGTAAACGAAAGGCCCACAAACTGAGTTTACTGGGCGGCTTTGGACGGTCAGCGCAGTAAAGAGTTAATATGTAAGACAGTAGGAAATATGGACACAAATTAAGATAAATATAACCATGACATACTGATTAAACTTAACTTGTGAAATGGTAAGATACATGTAAAAGGATATGCAGGAAATGTATTCTACTCCATAAAAGTGTGGGATTCCCCTAAGTAACTGTAATACATTCACCATGCTGGTTGAGAGTAGTTGGTAACATTTGTTAAATATATGACTTTAGAATAAAATTATGGTCACCACCAGATATATATTGAAACCAGCTAGAAGATAACATTACCAAAGAGCTTTATAGCTAAAACAAATATTCTTTCAAGGTAAAATCCAGCTGAATAAGCTTAATGATTGAAAATGAAGTGGAGACCAAAGCAGTGTGTTACATGGACAACGTGTACCAGTGCTATGTTCTGACCAATTATATATTGTATATTAAGTACACCAGCATATTTAGATTAAGATATACATTAGTGAATAGTAAAGGTAATAACAAAACAAATTATGACATCCAGAAAGTCACCAGGTAGTCAAGGTTATATGAAATAGTTATTATTTCTATCCAGACATTTTTAACATCAGAGATAAAGGTCATCAAAATGACTTGACCGTGACTAAATAATGGTCAGATTGACATAAAATATGGTTGGTTTGTAACATAATTCATGAATATGACTTATTACGAACATGTTATCCTGCACAAGTAAATTTCACCCAAATTGTTGACATGATGTTTTCCACATCCACGCTCACATACATGCATGCAGGCACACACATGCAAAATACACCAGCACATAATGAGATAAATGTCTGGATACTGGATAGTAATGGTGGTAACAGCAACAACACAAATATACGACGTTAGCCACCGTTTGCATGCTAATAGAGCATTATGACCGTATTTATTGACTTATATTTCCGCATTAAAGCGGTTTAAGAAATGTTTTTTTTTAAATTCATAACTCCTGACGTATTCAATTGCGCACGATAAAAACATCTACACATTCTTGTCATGTATGTATGCTTCAACATCAACAAAATCAGCGAAATCGGAGGTTATATGTTTTTGCTAGGTCAGGCGAAAGGTCAAACCATTGAAAAAATGTGTTAACAATTTTGGTAGATGAGGTTTGTCTAAATAAGTAGACAATTATATTAGTTTTAAGATGACAACAACATCACATATGTAGGTCACCTAGAAGTGGAGTTATGACCCCTGGAAGTTTGTAAGGTATCAAGGTCGGGTCAAAGTTTTATGACATCTATCTCAGGACCTGAAAGTCAGATTGACCTAAACATTGGTGGGACGCATAGATTCATGATCATAAATCAGCACACCAACTGTCATCAAAATCGAAGAAGGTCATGTAAATTTCACCCTGTTTTTGATTGATTAGATTCGATGTCAAATCAATGATTCAGTCAGTATACATAGCTAGGTAGTGTAGCAAAACTTATCGTTTTTGTACATAAATGTCAAATGAAGGTCGATCGGCGCTTTACCTGCCCTTCCCCCTACATTGAAATATTGACGTGGTTGGTTTCTTCGTTATGAATTATGGCGCACTTGATCGGTCACGTTTGCTATCATAATATATCGCAAAAACCTGTTTGCCTCATTTTAATGTAACACAAATAATGTGGCTGCATTGTAGAGGTCCTCGCTCATAGTATACAACACAACTGTCCAAACATTAATATGAGATCCAACAATAATATGCACTTGCTGAGTCAGAAACTACGACAAAGCAAGAGCCGATTTGGCGATTATATTAGACGTGTGTTTCAGTTGACGGGACGCGCATTCGACGTGCGAAACGAATGGTTAAAGTCTCTGCACAACATGTAAGTAGTTGTCGAGTCGAATCGGAACGCAATGCGCACATTACCTATTCTTACTTACTGGCTAACTGAGTTACTGACTTACTGAATTACTTTCTTACTAAATTAACATAGTGGGGATTTAATTACCCATCGGGTATAACGCCCTACTAATAATGGAAAATATTGTTCTCGCCATAATAGAGTCGCTTCATCAGCATACATTTCTTGGCGGGCATTATTTGGTGTACTGGTATCATGTGGCCTCCGAGCTCAGATTGTAACCAAAAGATCATGGAAAAATGACGATTAAATGTAAACGTTGCTTTTTCCGTTGCCCGTGCATAAAGTCAAAACATGCTCGAAAATTCCGATTAGACAGGGAATGTTTCAAACTACTGTGGGTTCGCCCCTAACACGAATACTCACTTACTTACTATCTTACTGCCGGTCACGCAGGATGGCGTTTAGGGCAGCGACGAAATTCCTCCACATCCCTTGGCTATCTCGCGATGTGCCCCAACCGTGTTCTACCTCCTTCTTTACTATTTCCATTGTTCGGTGCTATGATGTTTTCGGACGTCGCTTTCTTTTCCATTTATAGTGGCGTCGCTTAAGGGTATGATCGTGACACGCTGGGCCAAAGCACAAAATTTGGAACAGATGTAGATTAGGAACACATAACAATTTTTAGAGAGCTGCCAGATTTTAAAGTCCAAGGTCAGGTCAAGGTCAAAGAGCAATAATTGTATAATCTATGTATCCAATATCTCGAAATGTTAAAGGGATACTCCAAGCAGTGAGAGATTCACACCAGTTACGTACATCTGTATAATATATTGGTTGTGCATAGTAATTGTGCACAAAGATCGTTAATAAACAATTAATTATTGTATAATTGTATCAGAAACACTCCATATTGGATTCAGGGCGCTGCCATTTTCAGACTTATGCGCCAGTGACGTAAACCGCTTACGTCACTGGCGCATGCACATTCGAACATCCTATGTCTGTCCAGTGGTACTTGATGTATCCAGTACGTCGCGGGTTGCTTACGTCACAATTATTAGCGAAGATTACGCCAATCCTTGCCTTTTTTGAACAATACGCCAGTGACGTAAACGATTTGGCTTACGTCACTGGCCTGGATCTAAGATAGCATTTTTGTCATACCATTAAAATTACAAATAATTGTTTATTAACGATCTTTGTGCACAGTTACTAGGCACAACCAATATAGTATACATATGAAAGTTAATATTGTGAACCTCTCACTGACTGGAGTATCCCTTTCATGCTATTTTTAAATGTTTTGATAAGCTCATTCAGTTACGGACCCATATCTTTCCATGGGATGATTATCTAATTTGCATCAATTCAAAATGGTGACAAATGAGCAAATCTATAAATACCGTTATTCTTTATCAGAGCAATTTTCACAAAGGTTCTAAAACAAATATTATGTACACATATACCTTATGGACATATACAACTTCTGAGATGGGGCTGCCCAGATTTAAAGGTTATGGTCAAGGTCAGACGAAGGTCAAACGACAACATATTTAATAATACACATTTTATCGTATACTAACACTATAACAATGCCTGTATTTCAGGATACGTTTATAGCTGCAAAACTGTTTTATATTTTGTACTACATACAATTTGTCTAAATTAAAAAATGGCTGCCAATATGCTCAAAACAAATTAGTATAATTCCAATGTGCACACGTAGATGCATGCGTGTAGTATAACATTGGGTACCGATACGTAGTGCACATCTTCATTCATGGAATTTAAAACAGGACTGTGAAATGGGGGTTAGTGGTGCCTGTTAAGACTGAAAAGTCGCTATCACAGGAGCCACTCCAAAACAAAAGGTTCTACTAGCCTGGCCAGCAGGGCGTCTTCTTTTAGTCCTATTTATATCGTGTCCGAAGCGTTGTCTCCTCTCCGTTTAGGCATGATGTGGTCTTATTACTTTTAAAAGTTGGTCGTAAAATAGTAAATTTGCTCCATAGATCGAAAGATGTCACCCCTCGGCGGCCATTTGGAAACCAGAATGGAAGGAAGAACTGTTCAATCTCCTGACGGAAAATGTAGTTAAACATGACTACCCACCAAGTAAATATGTGTACATTATCAGTGGTTCACATGTAAAATCGAATCGTGCTGACATATCGATGTCGGCGAATAACCACGAAGAGGCAGACAGCAGAATAAGTCTACACATAGATGATGCGCTGAATGAGGGGGTAACTACTGTTGTCATCAGAACCATAGACACAGGTGTGGTTGTCACTTTGGTTGAAATCTTTCCCGATCTTGCCCAGCACCATCCAGGAATTCAGTTTAGGGTCGGCTATGGCACAGGGAAGCACATCCGCTACTTGAGGAAAACACTCGTGCTTTGCCCTTTTTCACGCCTTCTCGAGTTCTGATACAACATCCCAGTTCAGCGGTAAATGCAAAAAGTCAGCTTGGAAAACATCCGGCAGTCACTGCTGGGTTCACCAGCGCATCTCAGGCTGCATATGTTCCTTTGGAATTTACGTATGCAGCATTCAGACTGATTGAGCGATTTACATGTATCATGCCATCTTATGACAAGGTGAACAACCTTCAGCAAGATCTTTTCCCAACGAGGTTTGAGATGATGGAGAAGCTTCCTTCGACCGTAACACCACTGCTTCAAACCGCAAACTGAACCAGGATATGGAGAAATAGCATGAAGCCTATCATAGCTGCACCTAATCCTGAAGGCTTTGGATGGACAAGAGAAGACACCGGATGGAGCCCAGTCTGGACAACTCTACCACCTGCTGTAGGTTGTAGTGACTGATCAAGTGTGGTTGCAAGGCTGAACCCACTTGTGCGAAGAAATGCAGATGCAAGACCGCCGGGCTCACATGCACAGCACTCTGTCTCTGCCGTGGACTTTCTGAGAGTTAAGAACAAGCTCACTGTAGCGGCACATGACGAGTTGGTTAACAATGGAGGCGCTAGTTAATTAGTTAATTAACTGAGTAAATGTGTCTCTATGAATGTAGATGTGCATTACATTTTAGTACCCAATGTAATAGTACACGCATACAGCTACGTGTGCACACTGACATTCTAATAATTAGTTTTGAGCATATTGCCAGCCATTTTAAATTTATACAAATTGTATAAAGTACAAAATATAAAATAGAATTGTGTAGCCATAAACGTCTCCTGTAACCTTCCGAAATACAAACATTGTTATGGTGTTAGTAGATGATACAATTAGATTATGAAGTATTTTGTCTTTTGACCTTCAGCTGACCTTGAACCTGGGCAGCCCCATCTCTGAAATGGTATATGACCATACGGTATCAGTGTGCAAAATATTTGTTGTGGAACCTTTGTGAAAATTGCTCTAATAAATAATAACGATGTTTATATATTTGCTCATTTGTCGGCCATTTTGAATATATGCAAATTAGATAATCATCCCAAGGAAAGATGTGCGTCCGTAAATGAGCTTATGAAAACATTTAAAAATAGCATTAAAATGTCGAGATATTGGACAATATAGTTATAAAATAATCATTTTTGACCTTGACCTGGGCATTTAAAATCGAGCAGCCCCCTCTAAAAAGTGTTATATGGTCCCAAGGTATAATTGTGCTAAAGTTGGTGCTTTGGCCCAGCATGTCATGATTCTATTAAAATTTGGACTTAAGCGACTCCACTATTAGGGATCCAACGCACTATTGTTCTGATGGTGGATGTATCTTCTTTTCGGGTCACGTGACCAATTCACCTCCTCCTAGTTACCCATTGGAGATTTTTCTAGGCCAGAATATCATTAGGATTCCCTGGAGACTGGTTGTGTGGAAGGCAGTCTGGATATGTATTGCTCTGTCATACGCCGGGCGTATGACAGATCCTGCCCGCTCGACCTATACATTTTATGTAGTTGCCAGTGGATACAGCTTCGGCCTCTCGAATAAAAGAACACGGGTTTGAAACCTATGCTACCTGGTCACGATTTGGGCATTTATTTATCACACTGCATTGCTCTACTTCACTTAGCTGTATGAATGAGTATCTGGCTATAGACAATGTTGGGTGTTTGCGTATTAACATTCTTCGCGCATTCATTGCTGGATGGATGGATTCTGCCAAGAGAAGCCGTGATGGTGTGCAATGGAACAAGTCAAATAGAACGTAAAGTATAAAGCGCTCTGAGGATGGCACACCGTTTTATACAGAACTTTCCTATTGACTTGTATTAAAAAAAAAATTATATGAACAATGTTTACCATATGCTAAAATGACAATACTTAGAAGCAGATAATAGTGTGGATAGAATTGTAAAAATAAAATGATTCCCTTGTATGATTTGTATTTGCAAAAAATAGGCTACATGCTAGGCTAAAGACGGATACATTACCCCGCTAGCACTTCATTAACTCTACTGCGCAGACCGTCCAAAACCGCCCAGTAAACTCACAGTTCGTGGGCCTTTCGTTTACCGCGATCACATCCTTCTTTTACATTAACCAGCCAGCTCAAACTGCTAACCTAAGCTATATGTAGGTCACGAAAGCATGTGCTGTCGCCATGTTGTGAAAAATTGTTTTCGTTTGCGAATTAAGTGAGTTTATTTGGATGGATGTTGAAGTGCGTTCGTCTAGTTAACCTCCGACATCGTGCGGCATTTGGCGGATATTACTGAGATCATTTCTCGACGATTTCGAGTCGGATATCGATGTTTGCAACGTGAATAATGTCGACAGCGATCACGGAGACCCTGTTATCGTCCATCTACGTTGTTTGTGCGACTTTTCGTTGTTGAGATACGCATCCTTTACAACAGGAGGCAGCAAATTATAATAATTCAAGCTATTTCACAGCACTGCTTTTAAGGAATCTATTCCACAAATGCACCAAGATTCGACCGGGCTACTTGATTTTAGTAAGTAAACGGACGAATTTGAGATTTTACCGACTTTATGCAACTGTGTGCACCTATGTTAATCTACAAGCCTTGGTCGATTCAATCATGCGAGACCTCAACAACAACAACAACCAATTGCTTAACTGCACGTCATGGCTGAATGGTTTCTACTACAGTCAAGTCTTTAGCCGCACATTATGGCTGAATGGATATTGCCATGCCAATGAACATTGGGTATTCATTGCCTTGATTGTTTGACACACCCTTGTGCTTCACCAACCGATAACACTGAACTAATCATGACGTTAAGACGAGCAGTGCTGTCACTTTTCTTGCTACTTCTTTACTGCATAATGAAATTCAATGCTTCCCACACAGACTTATCGCTTACAAGGACATTCCACGAGGCTATGGTGCCAAACACAACAAGCCGTACACACTCAGTCTGTCTCTATCTTGAAGCCAGCAGTGACATTGTTTTATCAATGATCCACACATGTGATAGTCTCAACCACAAAGCAAAGCGTTCTGTGTGCAAACTCTGCAGACTTTCCAGCTACAAAGAAAACTCGTATTACAACATTTCGCCATTGACTACAATTGTTTTATTGCTCATGAAAAGCGGCGACGTGAGCCCTAATCCAGGCCCTCCTGAGCGAAAGAGGACATACAACCCAAAACATCCACGTAGCCATTGTGGCAAGGGTGTCACTGGTCGCAGTAGAGCCATCTCATGTGACTCCTGCGACCAGTGGACATACAACAAATGTGCTGGAGTGTTATCAAACGACGCATACGACGAACTCTCCAGCAGCGGTGGCGAATTTACACATCTGTGCAATCAGTGTACACTGCACGCACTCCCGTTTGCTGATGACAGCGATCACCCAGGTATCATCACGCAAGGCAACGATCTTCTGTCCGAAATCGTAGAAGACGCCGCCGACCAGGCAACAACTGAAAAACCCTTGATTTTGAATGTTTACATTCAAAGGGTCTAAACTTCATTCATTTGAACACGCGCATTCTTCTCCCGAAATTTGACGAGTTACGAATACTTGCGGCAAACACCAAAGTGGCAGTGATTGGCATCACCGAGTCTTGGTTAGACGCGTCGGTCACGGACTCGGAAATTAACATTACTGATTATTCTATTCTCCGGCGCGACAGAAATCGCGAGGGCGGTGGTGTTTGTATTTACATAAGAAATGACTTTATTTTTAAACTGAGAGACGATATATGTACAACTCTAGAAACTGTGTGGGCGGAATTGTATCTACCCAAGACTAGACCTATTTTAATTGGTGTATGCTACCGTCCGCCCAAGCATACTGACTTTTTAACGTACTTGAACGGTGTTGCTTGGACTGTAATTGCTTCACCAACAAAGAAGTTATTATGATGGGTGACTTTAATGTTGACTATTCTCAACTGCATTCTCACACTAATCCATTGCATGTATCACTGAAGCATTATATGTCTATGTTTGGTATGACCCAGTTTATTAAGACATCTACAAGGATTACTAGCACAACATCCACCATCTTAGATCTTATCCTTATCTCAGACCCTGCTAAAATATCACAATGTGGTGTATTGGACATTGGCTTAAGCGATCACCAAATAATACATTGTACACGTAAATGCAAGAAAATCCCCATAAATCGTCATAACGGTGTAACATTAAGATCGCTAAAAAATTACAGTAAGGAAATAATTGAAGAAAAACTGCACGAGGTAGATTGGCAGGTTGTGCTAGATTCAAACTCTGTACACGAGGCTTTTTATCTTTTTAAATCTAAGCTGATGGCCGTTATTGATAACATCGCTCCCTTAAAATATGTCCGTATTAAACAACGTACCGCCCCTTGGATGACGGGTGAGATACTGCACCTGATCCATAAAAGAGATCGGGCTTTTACCAAATGTAAAAGACCAAAGACATCAGTTGGCATGGAAAATTCACTTACCTTCGTAATCAGGTTGAATATAAGAAGAACCAGGCCATATCAGACTTCATTGCTAATAAAACTGATGAATTCAAACAACAACCTTCAAAATTATGGCAACTGCTGAAGAGCCTCGGAACTTCGACTCAGTGTAACTGTAAACCAGGAAGCATAGGACTAAACATTGACAATAGCATATGTTTAATATATCTCACTGACTTCATAAAACAAGAGCAAGATGAAGGTAATTATGTAGGCATGGTGCTACTTGACCTTCAGAAGCATTTGATACGGTAAATCATAAGATTATGCTTCAACAACTGGAAGCAATAGGACTTCATGAATCTGCTAGAGCCTGGTTTAAATCATATTTATATGGACGTCAACAATCAGTTGAAATCGGTGAAGCGATCTCTAATCCGATGACTGTCACATGTGGTGTCCCACAAGGTTCAATTCTGGGACCGTAATTATTTCCAATATATATATTAATGATATTTACACAGCTGTCCGCTGCAAACTACTTTTGTATGCTGATGATTCAGCCCTTTTAGTCTCGGGTAAAGACACCCAACTGATTCAAGAAAGTCTTTCTTCAGAACTCGAGGCAGCCAGAGAGTGGCTAATCAATAACAAATTTTCCATCCATCTAGGGAAAACGGAGTCAATTCTATTTGGGTCGAAACGTAAACTTAATACCTGTAGTTCCATCCAGGTGAGATGTGCTGGTACGACATTGCAAGTCAAACTCATGTTAAATACCTAGGCATAGACCTAGATCAGTCATTAACTGGAGAAAGAGTGGTTGACAAGATTATTTGTAAATCAAATGCCAATTTTTTTTTTTAAAGACACAAACAATATCAACATGAAAACAAAAAAACTTCTTACCACAGCATTAATACAATGCCATTTTGACAATGCATCTTTATCATGGTTCTCT
The DNA here is from genome assembly GCA_025642075.2 of Ridgeia piscesae. Classification (NCBI taxonomy): domain Eukaryota; kingdom Metazoa; phylum Annelida; class Polychaeta; order Sabellida; family Siboglinidae; genus Ridgeia; species Ridgeia piscesae. Next base: position 107,685 of record JAODUO010000970.1, read on the forward strand.
GGTTTAACCAAGAAATATAAATCCAGACTTCAGTGTGCTCAGAACAAGGTAATCCGTTTCATTTTAAATGCACCAGCCAGAACCCACATCGTTTGAGAGAGTTTAGACTGGTGAATATGCTACCAGTGGAGTTACGAGTTAAACAACTCAAATTGAACCTTGTTTACAATGTCATAAATGATAAAGCACCGAAGTATATGTCAAATTTGATAAATGTAGCATGTAAGCAGCATGGCATAAATACAAGATCTAGTGTTGTCTCTTCGTGTGCCGTATGTTAAATCATTTGGGCAAACCTCTTTTTACTACGCAGGAATTCATGCCTGGAACGAATTGCCATTTTCCATACACAGTTTTCAGAACATGAGGCAATTTAAATGTCTACTGAAGCAGTTTTTGTTCAGTTGTCTTAACGATCAGGAAGCCAGCTCATTTATTTATTATTAATCATAATTGATGACGTAATTTTTATGTTTTACTTTTATTATTTATTAGATTTATTTATGATTTTTTGTAATAAATAACAACGTTTTACAAAGTGTTTCTAATCAAGAGATATTTCCATACTTTTTTTATATTGTAATTATCAATGTCATTTACATATATTAGTAATTATTTGTATCACTTATTTAATATGGATGTTTTAATATGGATGTTATATTTGTCAATGTCTGTCATGTGTATGTCAAGGACCACAATGGAAATACGTGCGTGCACTTTTTGTGTTATCCGAATATTTAAATGTACATTGTATTTATATATTATGCATATGTTTACAATGTTTTACATTTTATATTAAATCAATCAATCAATAAAAAAAAGTTGACCCGTCGGCGGCATGTTCATTTCGCCGATATGCAGCCATTTTGTTGATCGGATCACCGTCTGTACTTCGTTTGATTTATTTATTTTAGGGTATTTTATTAATATGCACTATGGTCACATTACTTCTGATAAGGGAGCATCTATTTGTGAAAGGAGTCTGCTATCCTTCCTTATTCGAGTGTTGATTTTACATAGGAAAAGAACATTCCATTCGGCAATATGATCGGTAAACGATTGTCATTTTGTAAATTATGGCATGATTTTTGTCTTCCGTCGCATTGGCGTTGTTTACAAAAGCAATTATAATTTGAAAACTAACCGTCAAAATTGGATAAATGTTTTACTAGGATAAAACTAACATACATGGCTACATTAGTTCCACAGGAACACTGTTGTGTGTTCTAATTTGTTTTAATATGTAGCATGATGAAGTTGCTTAAATTTATTTTGTCATCATAATTTATAAAGTTTGCTTCAAGATCTGAAATGTAATTGATTGCAACATATACATTTTAATAACACATTTTATTCACACAATCATTTCATGTACAGTGCAATTAATTTCATATATTTGTATGCATCGGTTGTTGAGTTATTAGAATTGTAATGCAAGCAACATGCAGCGTAATTAACAGATGGCTGCCATCTTTAAAAAAAAGCCCACAGCAGGGTGTAAAATAAGAAGGCTGTCTACCCAGTAAAGAGTTAAGTCAAGTTACACCATTATTTATCAGCCAGTAGCAAAATGTAAATTACAGTGCTACATTACGTATGCAATGGCTCTCTTTTACAGTTGTTTCCTTTGTTGGTGAACTACACGGATGACAATGGCGCGGTCCATCAGAAAGGTTTCCAAATAGACCTGTTGAACCGTGTAGCAGAGATGGCCAACTTCGATTACGAATTGCGATTCGGTCCTGATAACACGTACGGCGTTCAGTTGAACGAAACAACCTGGACCGGGATAATAGGTGACATAATGTCTAAGGTGATCATCAACGATGAAGTGTACATGTATAGAAAGTTACTAAAAAAACTACGCCATATAGGAACTTATCTTTCAGTGCCACCGAAGTACATCACGCAGCGTCATTGGCTGTTCGTTCCACGAAGATATAATATAATTATGTATTGCACGTTATAGATGGGCATGAATCTGCAGAAGACGGAGGTTGCGGGTTCGTACATGTTGCAAATATGCTAGGTAGTCCGGCGCCAAATCATGCAGTGTCTTATATTATATAAATACAAGTACGTTAAACACCATGCGTTGTCTGACAGGCAACCAGTGCAGGTGCTCGAGTACAGGCGTGATATGTGAAGAGAAATGTGTGAGGACAACCAGGCGGGCTGTCCTGTTGTGTATCTCTGGAGTTGCGTTAAGTGATATTCGGGTAAATCCAGCAGCTGAGCGTTGCAGTAATCTAAACTAGAAACAAACAGCGCAATACTTAAGGAATGACAGTTAAACAATTTAGGTCGAATGTGTAGCGCCCCCGAGCGGATAGGTGGTGAACTAATAATTTGGATCAAAGAAAACGTGTAGCCATCAGACGGATATGTCGTGAACTAGTAGTGTCCAAATTCGTCTTATTTTTAAAATGAGGTTAAATGGTGTCAAAAGTTATGTAGCGCCCCCTGGAAGGTATGGAGTGAACTACAAATTAGGTTAAAGAACAAGTGGAGCCATATGACGGATAGGTCGTGAACAAATACCCCCAAAATGCGTGTCTTATTTTTGAACTAGCAAGAAGCGAATGATTGTCGACGACCATGGCAATCTTCGGTGCGAAATACACCCATGTGTGAACGGCAACACTGACTTCCCCGTCAGAGTATGCTTCGTCGAGTCGGCCAAAGGTCGTTCTATATAGTTGACCTTATTCGACCAGACTTCGGGTGCAAAAGACTTCTCTTATGAACGAAAGCATGCAGATCTACAAGCTGAACAGTTTGGTAGGGACACGCGTGTCTCTCACCATTAAGAAAAGTAAACGAAACGGCTACACTATATACAACGTCACTCACCTGGATGTTCTGCATTAGACTCCGTGCGTGCGTGCTGTTTCAGGCCGAACCTCAATCCGGCGACGAAACGTCGAATTGTGCACGTTCTACATCCGCTGTCGCAAGTTCGTCGTACTGAAGTAACCACTTCACAACTTCTACGGAGCCGCTCGACCGCGCGACTATAACAACTACTACTGCTATAACGACTTATTCTGCGTGTAAGGCGAACATTACCATTGACTATCCTGTTAATGAAATGAAGAAGACTTTTGCACGTCACATAACATGCGGTGTCGCTAATCTTTCGAAACGGTTGCTGGTCAACTCCAACACAATTGTCTCTTGCCTGATGACGAGGCCGTGGAGAAAGTTAATTCCACTGCAGTCATTAGAGACTGGTTAACCCTTTTACTCGAGATAGATCTTAGACAATTCGAGTTGTTTGGAGCATAATGTTAAACATATGGTACTCACCGCTTTGGAAGATGACCTGTAAATATATGTGTTGTGTTCTGCTTTAATAAAAATGTGCAAACCTATTTGGAGCATTGTGTTCTCTCTCAGTATAAATGCAATAATAAGTACCGTCCACCCAGAATGATGGATGTGACTACGACGTGTGTCTATTGATATCTTGGGAATGTAAGCGTACTGGTACGATCCAGAGTCAGTTATAATATTACTGCGCAGGCGCAAGTGTTCCGGTGTGGACTGTTTCAAGTCGACGAATAGGTAGCCCTGAGGTACGGACGTTGTTTCTCTGAATGCCTCTTGGATGTATGTTACACCACCCGGATACACATGTTTCGCTAAATTGACTACTTGTGTGTTGTCTCGAGGATTCTTGAAGAGATCCATGTATTGCGCGTTTATGGTAATGTTGCGACTCTCTTTCCCTTTTGGAACTAAATGTTGCACCAAATATATAATCGACCTGTTGCAACGGTGACTCTTCTTCGTGAACAGTTTGGTCACCCTCTCGTCTGTTTCCGGCATGAGATCGACGATGACCACCAAGTTTCTATTCTTAGAATCGAAAGACGACATATCGGGAAGACCCTCGACACATTCTAAGTTTGGATGTATGGTAGAGAGGGTGGAATACAATGGCTGCCATTCTCCGTAACACCACGTGATCTTTTCGGGTGGTAAGTTTACCAGTGTGTGCGAGTGACGTAACAAAGACACAATGAAGGTTGTCTTACCACAACCTGTCGGTCCGGCGACGATACTGGTAAACGGGTGAACTAACCCCGTGTCCATACTTTAACCAACTGACCAATTGGACCAGGGTGGACGGTACTTATGCTTGTACTTATATTGAGAGAGAACACAACCATCCAATAAGGTTTGCACATTTGTATTAAAAGAGAACACAACACAAGCATTTACATGTCATCTTCCAAAGCTGCGAATACCATACGTTTAACATTATGTCGCCATCGCTCTGAAGGAGACTCCTCCAACCAACTCTTGATGGCATGGCATCCAACTGTTCGGGCGCCACGTCGGATTGTCTAAGATCTATCTCGAGTAAAAGGGTTAACCAGTCTTTAATGACTGCAGTGGAATTAACTTTCTCCACAGCCTCGTCAAAGTGCAGGCAAGAGACAATCGTGTTGGAGTTTACTAGGGTGGTCTATCTCGCAACCGTTGCAGCGTAGTTTCGAAAGATCCACGACACCGCATGCGATGTGACGCGCAAGCGTCTTCTCCATTTCGTTAACAGGATAGTCAATGGTAATGTAGTGTTCGCCTTACACGCAGAAGAAGTTATAGTCGCGGAGTCGGACGGCTCCTAGAAGTTGTGAAGTGGGTAGTACAGTCCGACGAACTTGCGACAGCGGGTGTAGAACGTGCACAAGTCGACGCTTCGTAGCCGGTTTAGGTTCGGCCTGAAACAGCACCCACGCAGAACACGGTGTAGTTAGTGTAGCCGTTTCGTTTACTTTTCTTAATGGTGAGAGACACACATGTCCCTACCAATCTGTTCAGCTTGTAGATCTGCATTCTTTCGTTCATAAGATAATAGTCTTTTGCACCGACGTCTAACAGACCGGTCATACACTGGTCGAAAAAGGTCAACCATATAGAACGACCTATGGCCGACTCGACGAAGCGCACCGAAGATTGCCATGGTCGTCGACAATCATTCGCTTCTTCCAATACGCATATCCGACGTAGTAGAACGAAACATCAGTGCGTACCTTCTCGATAACGAGACCTAACACGATGACGGCCGTGTTGCCGTCTATCGCCTTCCGCTCCAAGGTGTCGACGTCGAAAATCTCTTGCTCCGTGCAACGACGGATCGAAATGGGAGCCGCTCGATCGGATGACTGGTTGCCTCGTCCTCGCCACTTATGTCTTGCATGCCGACGGGGTTGAAGTAGCAGTACCATATTGACCTCAAAGAACGAATGACAATCTCGAAAAACGGCCGTCTTATATACATTTAGAGGAGGTCGTTAGTCACGTGGACGTGCAGAAAAAAGCACGAACGTGGGTAATGAATAATACCAATGAATAACAAATGGGTGATAATTAATTTGTAGAAAATTTTCGTCGTCGTTGTAAGCCAAAAACAGCATGGACTTCAGAGTAACACCATACCTCTTTCTTCGGCCGCTCTCGCCAGGATCGCCTCTTGATCTGTTGACTATATTTAGACCTAGTTCAAAAATAAGACACGTATTTTTTAGGTATTAGTTCACGACCTATCCGTCATATGGCTCCAGTTGGTTTTGACCTAATTTGTAGTTCACTGCATATCTGCCAGGGGCCCTACATGGCCTTTGACCCATATTTTGACCTGGTTATGACGCCACCTCTTGCTCCTCCGCCGCTCTTTGGTCATCACGATCTGTACCTACTATACTGCTGGCAGTGATTGACCGTATACGTCTCATGTGTAGTTACACTTCTTGTAAACAGCACCAACCAGTTGTTGCTGGTTATATATATATATATATATATATATATATATATATATATATTATATCACACACACACACACACACACACACACACACACACACACACACACACACACACACACACACACACACACACACATATTTGATGCGTAATTTTGCAGTCGTTCGTCACCAATCACATAAACTCGTTTTTATACAAAATTGAAAAGATAATTTTTCTTAAACTTTCTGCATGTGACATGGTTTTTTCGTGATGTTGAAATAATTAATGCTCTACGTTTTACATATAATTCACAATTATGAAAAACGAACATACATCTTTTGCGTTGTCAATCACGTGATGTTGATAGTCGGTTTTGTAGTTGCGACACGTCTGTTTTCACGGTAAGTCATTTTCTCCCATGTTTGCCTTCTGTTTACGAAATAACAGTAACACATTACGTAATTTTACCCCGGATGATCTTAATATATGCAATGCTATCTGTAAAATTGTTCAATAGGTGAACTCTTTACCTTGCTGTTCCAGGCTTTTGGACAGTTTGATTTACGTATTTGACGATTGCGCGGGCAATAATGCAAATTACTATAACATCACATAGCATATTGTAACTGAAAAAAACCCCATAAAAACGAAATTCCATAGTTATGCTTCTACAGAAACAGCCTAGCTTATCCGGTGCCGGTGTATCATGGACTTGCTTAATTAGCACAATTAATATTTACTACCATTAAATTCAGTGTCCCAGTTGGCGTCGGCATTGGCATTGTGTTATGACTGTAAATTATATTTAATAAATACAATAATAATTGATGTTGTGTTTGCAGCCTCGCTAGTATGTAAACGTGAAAGGTTTGACAAAAAAATACTGCATATGTACGACATGTTGTGTCTTTCTAGAGCCTAGTGTTACAACTTAATTTATTTGTCAATAGTATTTTAGTAATTGTCAGTTTACATGTTGTTTTTCATACATTTATAATTATTTACAGAGATAAAATGCATAACGAGATTAAACTAGCTAGCGAATTTACAGTTGAACAGTATTTATGTTGTTGACATTGTAAGTGCTTCATTCAATGAAACTGTTGCAAATTTCACAAATTTAATTAAATGTGAATATAGTGTGGATAACGTCTGGCAGGAATTAGTATAAGATATTTTGTATTGTGTCGGGCGAAATTGAACACCACCAGTACACATTCGTTGCATAGGCGTATGGATGGATTGGTTTGTGCATTAACTATAAATTGTATATACATAAATCTAATATGTTCCAAATGGAGGGCCTGTGAACATTTATATTATATTATTATTTTAAATCAGTAAACATTTACCCACATGTAGGTTAACCTTCATAATTATTGATGTGCTCTCTAATTTTAGACCAATTTAGAGTTCAAAGTTGACAGAGAAACAGTACACCCCATACCTTTATGCAGATACCTGTCCACTATAGTAAAATATCAATGGATGGGTAAACATAAATAAGGAACTAAAATGTCTTTAAAAGTCATAGATAGTGTCAGTTGTGCCTTGAAAATGCGTGTCACGCGTCTATTTATAGTTTATTTCAGCTCTTAACACACATCTCAACTGGCTTGAATATAATTAGGTATATATAACTTAACATGCACCTGTCCATAAAAAACTATGACGGGCAAAATTTGATCCCGCGTAACAGCCCAAATAAGCCTGGCAAAAAGACAACAACAAACCTAACTTAGTAAATTATTTTCGTAGGTTACCTGTTAACCTTCTTTTAGTGCCCCCCTCCCAAAAGCCTATTGGCCTACATACAACAGAGTGCTTTTTCTGTATTCAAACATATCACATCAATTACTTTGCACTAAACTTTAAGTACAGCTTCATGTATGTATAATTAATGTGAATGTGTTTATCCAAAATATTGGTAAATAAGCCATTGCAACATGTACCTTATCATGGGTATGATTGAGTTATACAATTGCATGCCTAGAAGACATTTTAGTTCACTACTCTTTAGCTCAGGGTATCCCAAAAAAGCAAAATGTTGCCTATTCTTGCCTGAACATTAGCTCCTCTCAGACCACTAATCCTCCTATATATATATATATATATATATATATATATTTATGTATATTCCACAGTGAAGCTGGACATTCCTGGCGTTCTATTCTTGATGTGGCACCTTGATTAATTGCAGTGGCAGCAGTGAACAGTACCTGCCTACATGTTTTACGCCATATCTTCACAACTAATGGTTTTTCTATTTCTGTGAGTTCTGTTTATTTTGGTGCTTGATTAATTATCTTTAAAATTAGGCGTCTACTGGTTAAAGATATATTATACAAGGAGCATGACAAACATACGCAATTAAATTTTTTCCGGACAACTTTATAGTTAAAAATTCATACACTATTGATATTGTGTGCTGCAATCGTGTAATTTGGCTGTGTTTCTGGTCATCTCATGAATAATCTTACAAAATGCCAATTAAGTGATTACGGTGAAGATGGACTATGATTGACCAAAACACATCATTCACAATTACCAACTGAACTTGCTATAGTTATAGTCCAACGGACGTCAAAGCCTCTTGGCCCATTTATTTTGACCTGCTGTGTCAAAATATATGTAAACATATTGAATGAATTTTTATTATAAAATGGTCATATTTTATATTGTTTTCTCTTCCAGCTTCGCCCGTATACACAGTGTAGTGATGAGTAGACCATGATAACCATGCACCATGCACTGACAATAGTATGGCTGATGAAGAACGATTACCAGGTTATTTATTGTACTTGTAGTTGTATACAACAAAGGACACAGCAAAATGTTTTGTCAGATTATTAAGAAATAAACATTCAGAAATCTGAAATTTCAGAAATTATATGCTGATAAAATGTCACAAAAGTCACATCATGTACACCAGTTACTTCAAAACGCAGCCCTGGCTAGTGTCCATCAACATTACTTAACTAAAATATACATTATTTACTGCCAGACATGAGCCATGTTTACAAATAAAAATGTCAGAATTGTCACTGTGCCAACTAAACTCTTCCAAATATGCATACGTTCACTGCCAATAGATGCTAGCACTCAACCTACTAGATTTGTTCAATGTGCAGCGAAAAGACAAAGCATTTATGGTATAAATATTACGGGTTGCTCGTTACGATGTATATAACCTCTCAGCAAAGTTATTTGTCGCAAATTAACTCGAGGCAAACAAGTTTTGAGGCATATTTTGATAGCAAGCGTAAATCACGTGACAGCAGTTCGCCATAATCCGTGACAGTTATTTATATAAAAAAACGTAATATTTTATTGCGTTGAACATTTTAAGAAACTCTTCACAGTAATCATCACAGAAGGGTTAACGAACAGTTTGTAGCATTTATACCGAAAATACTTTGTTTCGCTGGACATTGGTGATTTTACATTTATTGCGCTTGCGCAGAAACGTAAACCGGAACGTTTTTAACGCCCGGAAAAATGTAAGCGCTACATAATCATTATTGCAGACGTGCATATCCATGTAAAATCAACTATGCGTACCTTCCAGATATTATTATTATATTACTTACCTACGCTTCGTCTGTTTTTTGGTGGCGGTTTGGTTTGACTGGCGGACGAATCGATTGGACGCACTTTGACTATACTACTGAATTTATCGGTTTGCTCTCAAATCTAAAAGGAGTACCCCGTTACTGAAACAATTATTCCATGCCAAGCATGTTTACTTCCGATTGCAGGTGCCATGCTTGATTAATATGACATGCACGTATACTATTTAAAATAAATATCTACACCTATTAAATATTTCCTCAATATATTGTCATGCTTAAATTTCGTTTATTTTGAAATAGAAACTAATTCCTTCTGAAATTAACCATATGTGCCAACATTATCAGAATTGTATAGCAAGCTTTCAATTATTATTGCGATCAGTTACTAAACGGTCCTGCTCATTGGCTGGTCCCGTTTGTTGTGCTGTTTGCGTTGTAAAGTGCATTGCAATTTTAAAACATTTTGTACAGTTATACTGTAATAAATTGTACAAACAGCTTACTATGTCGTCACATAATACACACATATAAATGACCATGTGACATCCGATTGCGTTATAATTTATATATAGATGTAACAGTTACGAAAAAGATGTCTGCTGGTTGATTAAAGTAAACTCGTTAGATTGAACTGGTATTGGTACTGGACCTGGTGTAAGTTATTTTCGCCAAATAAAACAGTAAAGCTAAAGGTAACAGATTTGAGGGAATTATATCCTAAATGTTTCGAGATTGACTCAAAATAAAGACATTTATCTGGAAAATTACTTTGCGAAACTCATCTTCAATTAGACAATATGAAATCAGACCAGACGAGTTACTCGAGAAACCTGAAAAAACGTAAACAAATGCCGTGCGTTAAATTGCAGTCGTTCGTGCCTGTCAACGAACGACTGCATCCATGCTACAATTTTTAGTTCGTGGACACAAACATTCGTATATCTTTTATTTAGCTATACAAACACATATAATTCGCTATTAAACACTAGTAGCTCTTTACTGGGTGGACAACCTTCTTATTTTACACCCTGCTGTGGGCAGACAATTTTAAGATGGCAGCCATCTGCGAATTACGCCGTATGTTGCTTGCATTAAAATTCTAATACCTCGACATCCGATGCATATAAATATATGATATTAATTGCACTGTACATGGAATGATTATGTGAATAAAGTGTGTTATTAAAATTTATGTGTTGCAATCAATTACATTTCAAATCTTGAAGCAAACTAACAATTATGATGACAAAATAAATAAGCAACTTCTTCATGCTACATATTAAATATTTTTAGAACACACAACAGTGTCCCTGTGGAACTAATGTATCCATGTATGTTAGTTTTATCCTAGTAAAACGTTTATCCAATGTTGACGGTTAGTTTTCAAATTATAATTGCTTTTGTAAACAACGCCAGTGCCACGGAAGACAAAAATCATGCCATAATTTACAAAATGACAATCGTTTACCGATCATATTGCCGAATGGAATGTTCTTTTCCTATGTAAAATCAACACTCGAATAACGAAGAATAGCAGACCCCTTTCACAAATAGATGCTCCCTTATCAGAAGCAAGGTCACCATAGTGCATATTAATAAAATACTCTAAAATAAATAAACCAAACGAAGTACAGACGGTGATCCGATCAACAAAATGGCTGCATATCGGCGATGGGTCATCTGTTTCAAATCTCAACAACGAAAAGTCGCACAAACAACGTAGATGGACGATAACAAACAGGGTCTCCGTGATCGTTGTCGACATTATTCACGTTGCAAACATCGATATCCGACTCGAAATCGTCGAGAAATGATCTCAGTAATATCCGCCAAATGCCGCACGATGTCGGAGGTTAACTAGACGAACGGACTTCAATATCCTTCCAAATAAACTCACTTAATTCGCAAACGAAAACAATTTTTCACAACATGGCGACAGCACATGTTTCCGTGACCTACATAGAACTTAGGTCAGCAGTTTGAGCTGGCTGGTTAATGTAAAAGAAGGATGTGATCGCGGTAAACGAAAGGCCCACGAACTGTGAGTTTACTGGGCGGTTTTGGACGGTCTGCGCAGTAAAGAGTTAATTAGCATATGCAAGCTGTTTATAATGTAATAATCGAGAATATGCATCGTAAAAGCAGTTTTTTGAAATTGAGTATATGGCCACTAACGGCCGCGGTTTTACGCATTGGGAACGAACGACTGGACCCGTGTGTGTGTGTGTGTGTGTGTGTGTGTGTGTGTGTGTGTGTGTGTGTGTGTGTGTGTGTGTGTGTGTGTGTGTGTGTGTGTGTGTGTGTGTGTGTGTGTGTGTGTGTGTGTGTGTGTGTGTGTGTGTGTGTGTGTGTGTGTGTGTGTGTGTGTGTGTGTGTGTGTGTGTGTGTGTGTGTGTGTGTGTGTGTGTGTGTGTGTGTGTGTGTGTGTGTGTGTGTGTGTGTGTGTGTGTGTGTGTGTGTGTGTGTGTGTGTGTGTGTGTGTGTGTGTGTGTGTGTGTGTGTGTGTGTGTGTGTGTGTGTGTGTGTGTGTGTGTGTGTGTGTGTGTGTGTGTGTGTGTGTGTGTGTGTGTGTGTGTGTGTGTGTGTGTGTGTGTGTGTGTGTGTGTGTGTGTGTGTGTGTGTGTGTGTGTGTGTGTGTGTGTGTGTGTGTGTGTGTGTGTGTGTGTGTGTGTGTGTGTGTGTGTGTGTGTGTGTGTGTGTGTGTGTGTGTGTGTGTGTGTGTGTGTGTGTGTGTGTGTGTGTGTGTGTGTGTGTGTGTGTGTGTGTGTGTGTGTGTGTGTGTGTGTGTGTGTGTGTGTGTGTGTGTGTGTGTGTGTGTGTGTGTGTGTGTGTGTGTGTGTGTGTGTGTGTGTGTGTGTGTGTGTGTATATATATATATCATGTCAAGCAGCATTTCAGCCCGATACATGCACAACTGGGGACATATGGGGGCTAAATTCATACATACTACAGAGAAACACAGTTTTATAGTAAATATATAAATGTTTCATGTTCAAAATACATTATTATATGCATGTAATCGAATAATGTAAAACAAATCTTGTCATCGCAGCGTGCAGAATTGGGGTTGGCGTTGTTTGCAAGCACACCAAAGCGCAGAGACGTGGTCTCCTTCACTCAACCGATTGTGTTTCAATTCGGGACATTTCTGTATAAGATTGGAACCGGCGATGGCGACATTGCTGACTTGGAGGAACTCACTAACGTTCCGAACATAATATTTACATTCCCTAAAGGGTCAAGCATAGAGAGAATGTTTAAATTTGAAAAAAATGATGCTCTTACGAAGAAGATTTGGAAAATTCGCAAGGTTAGTGACGTTATCTTGTGCACTCATTGGAGTGTAGACTAAATATACTGTGGCGAGTATACTAATGAATTTAAGGAATATAGACGAAATTAAAAATATAGGTATCATTACGATATGGTTCAACAATTCTTTAATACACACAACACAAACAAATATTTAACACAAAGGTGTTCTCATTTATTTGTGTGCGTTCTTTCTCCCTTCTGTGTATGCCAATAAGTTGTAAACGACTGGGCTAATTCCTGTTAATTATGGAGCATAACTGTGTATTAGTCTATTTCCAACTGTCGGATCATTATTGGAAGTCATTCCACAAAACAGCTGATCATATCCCATCTACTGACAAACTTATGAAACCGTGGATATGCATGACACCTTGAGGTATGCATCGTTTCCTCAATGATTATGCACGTTGCCTCGTTCTTCTTCTAAGTCTTTACCGCAAGGCTATTTCATTGGTGCATGTGTTCAATATGTGTTACATAACTATAAAGAAGTATTTGCGATTTATGAAACGTTTTGTCAATTATCTGTTAGTCATTGTGAACCCATGAGTATGCCTTCTCCTCCTGGGGAGTGAACATATTTTAGTAAATTAGCACATTGATATCTACAGCAGATAGGGTAGAGTGGTGATTAATCATATCACCATATTTAATATATTGTGGTTGATCAGTGTTCCACTTTCGTAATTATTCTATTGTACGTATAAACTGCAAAAACCACCAATATAACACCTTGGATATGCATTCTTGTATCCCCTACAACTTTGTTAATAATTACTGCATCAATCCAACACTTCTAGCTGTCCATGTATGCATTTAATTATGGTCACTGAATTGCCCTAGTAATGTTACATAGTGACAAGAGGTCATGATTATGAAATGATAGTTTTTGTAAGGGTGCAACATACGTTAATTCTGTACTCGTGCAACAAACACATTTCTCAGAGACGTTCACTCTTTAGCACCTATGCCAATTGTGCATAGATAAGAAGTGATGTATTATGTAACATATAAGTTATATGTTACATAGCTACAACACCATTCTCAGCACCGTGATATGGGTGCATACACACGGTTTCAAGCAGCCTCTACACATATTTTATATGCATGTCAACATTTTAACTTTCTGGGTTAACTTGCCAAAATGCCTCCACGCTAACTTCAACATGTCGTCTTTATACGACATAAAATATACAATTCTACGAACACTTTTAATTCTGCCTCCCAAAACCTATGTGTCGAACTTTTGTGAGAAATGACCAAATACATTTTAGTGTGATATATATCGGCCTCTATGGACAATAGAAAGACGTATACAACCTTTCAGCAGTTATTTTGTCGCAAATAAACACAAGGCAAACAGGTCTTGAGGCATGTTTTGAAAGCAAACGCATATCACGCGATTGTCATAATCAGTAGAAAGAAGCGTAATATGTTAATGTATTGAACGAAAGTTTAAGCAACTCTACAACCGTTTGCATTTTGCTGCACATTGATGATTTTGCATTTCTCGCGCATGAGCAGAAACGTCACCCAGATATTTATATTATTACATGGTATGTGTGTTCTTTGCCACTAGAAAACTAATTTAGTGGTGGAAGACTTTCCGAGTGCCATGAAGATGTTGCGAAAAGCGGAACCTGGTATTGCCGTATCTTCGGGAAATCTACTTGCGAAGTACGAAGCTGCCCAAGAGCCTTGCGTACTCAAGGTGGTCGGTCGTCGTTTTACTGCGCATACCGGGTGGGCTATTGCGATGGGAAGCTCTTTGACGGCTGACATTAATAAAGCTATCAAGAAGCTAGAGGGCGAAGGGGTGATAACAAACTTGCTCCATAAATGGACCTCTGGACCCTGCGATAAAACCAGTGGCTCTGATAGGGCCGCTGTGGTTACGTTTGGCACCATTGTTTTCGGCCTCGTTCTTTCCATGACCGCATTGTATTAGACGTTTAACTAGCGTTGTTGAACGTTATTGTTTGAACTTTGTTGAACGTTATTGTTCATAAACCATTTGAAGAGTTGTTACGATATAGCTTTGACTTCAATAAGAACTAGCGCGGAATTTAGAAAGCTATAACTTAAATGGGTGACGGAAACTTACGATAAAGCCAGTGGCACTGATGGGGCCGCTGTTGGTACGTTTAGCACCATTGTTATCGGCCTCGTTCTTCCTATGACCTCATTGTATTAGACGTTTAACTAGCGTTGCTGGACATTACTATTTGATATTTTGTTGAACGTTATTGTTCATAAACCATTAGAAGAGTTGCTACGATATAGCTTTGACTTCAATAAGAACTAGCGAGGGGTTTAGAAAGCTATAACTTAAATGGGTGAAGGAAACCTGCGATAAAGGCTCTGATAGGGCCGCTGTTGTTTGGCACCATTGTTTTTGGCCTCGTTCGTTCTATGACCTCATTGTATTAGAAAGTTTAACAAATGTTGTTAGACGTTATTGTTTGTACATTTTGGATGTCACTGTTCATGGGCCAAAGTCCCCAAAAATGTACAACTGGCTTTTAGCAGGTCAAGAAATAAATATTTCATTCTGACCAATTAAGTTTTATGTTTTCATTGTACATATATTGAGGCATATCTCCCATAAACGGTTCAGTGTAATATGTTTTACACTTGTTAAGACAGTCACTCGAAATCAAACGTGATTTTAATCGCGTGTCCAGCGTCATCAACGAATAATTTCAGCAGTACGTACAATTTGAGTAGTTTTAGTTAAATATGAACTGAAAATGATTCTTCGGTAATTTAGATTATATGCCATTTAATAAATATCAAGAGTTATACGATTTAATTTGACTTGGAAACATTGTTTATCGTCGTTGTTACTATGGTGATATTTGTTTGCACTCTGTTGTTTCTTGGAACGGCCTATTTTCGATTAATGCAGTTAACTCAGAAAGGTATGTGGAATTATTGTTCATGCATAATCAGTAACCCGATAAGTTATTATTTTATCAATGCCAACTGTCACAGGCATCCGATAATCAAAACTAGGTAAACTGTGACCTACCAAATTGGTAAGTGTTTATGACGCTGGACACGGAATTTAGCTTTAATTGATCCCAATAATTATCCTTCGTTAGAAATTACAAAACAATTATTCACACGATTTTAAACATGCATCTGCACGTGCAATAATGCTTATATTGAATGTATATCCTTCGTAGTGACATACAATGTACAATTCAAGATAGTGGACGTAGCATCACTTTGGATATTTTGAATGACAAATTGAACGACAACACATTAGGTATATCATTAATATATATCAAATGTAAATAATGAGAAATGACAATGGTTCCTAAATATAGTATTGTCGAGAGCATATCGCTCCTGTGTATATATTAGTTTACAGTTAACAAGTGATGACGCTGAACACTCTGCGCTGAAGCTGGACACGCAAACTATGGGTAGATAAACCTCATTATCACACATCACGAATTACAAAACAAATAGAAACAACTTTAGACGTGCAAGGATTTGTGTGATAATGTATACATGAAATTTGCATGGTCCATTAATGTATAAATGAATTTAAATGGTCAATGGTATGAATATGTTAAGCATAATGTTAAGGTATTATGTGTAACAAACTGAACAACAACATATTATTATTAGGTTAATCGCTAACAGAAACGATAATGTTTGAATGTAAAAAGTGAGTAGTTACTGCGTAATGCTCTCGCCAGCTTGTCTCTCCCAGTTAGGCGATTGTTTTTATTGACATTTCGTTCGCTGAACACATGACGCTTGGAATGCAATTATTTCTATTCACACTTGTTGGGGAAAATGTACCAAGGATCTTTGTGGTTCCTTGTAACCGATTAAAGGTAAACTATGATGATGCACATTCCCATGTGCATCACGAGCGCATATTATAGCAGTCAAGCTAAGCCACTAGCAAATGGAATCGGAGCTTCGGTAGCTGACCGGAGGGGTGAAGAGGCCACAAGTGACCAACCTTGCCAACTGGGCCCAGATTGGTGGATGGGCATTCATGCAGCACTCTTGGAAATATGATGCTTCTCGGACTACTATGATATGTATATATATATACATATATATATATATATATATCCAGCCGTTAGTAGACCCGATATGGCATATATTTTTATTAACCAAACTATCACTGCTGTAAATACACATCTAAAAGTACATCGATAGGTATCAATCACATAAACCAACATTGACATGGATGTTAGCATCATTCACTGTCAGAACTGGCGGTAGTCGCGTGACTTCACAAGTTGATTTCAACGAGAATCTTGCTGTCAAAGCAGTAATACGATAAGTTGCGACGCACTTTGATGACGGATTCACACACTTTGATTATGTGCCGTGAACTTTTAATCTCTTGTTTGTCTTGTTATATAGCCAATTTGTGATACAGCCAGACCTTGCGAGATACCTACAAAACTCAGGCTTTTCAACATAGGATAATGGCGGCACAATAACATTTTGAAGAGTACAAAATATCCACAATGCATTGCGGAGGGAATTTCCTCGCTATGGTGCACAAGGTCCACTACAGTCGTTAGTGCCTGTCCGCGAACGACTGCATCCATGCTACAATTTTTCGACATTAGCTGTTCATGGACACAAATTCATATATATTTGTTTAGCTACGCAAACACATATAATTCGAAATAAAACAGTAAATAGTATATACAAGTTGTATTATAATTGGCGGGAAAATTGGCGGATATAGAGGTTTGAAATTGGTGGTGTATAAAATTTGAAAAACAAGCGGAAATATTGATTGATAAGTATTATTCTTGTGTTAAGGTTATTCATAAAGTTGTTCTGGACATATATTGAGTAGTATTTTTGGTTAAAGTTTGTTAGTTAAGAGTATTTTTGAACAGATTAGTATAGTGGGTGATAATAGGGTAATCTAGGCTTCGACAAGTTGTAAACAAGATTGAGCAAATCTCTGTATTTGATATAGTATATAATAGATAAAGCAATAAGAGTAACAACTACATATGTAAGATAATACTGTGAATAGGTATCATTGTTATTAAAAATAAACAAGCGTTTTAGTAGGAAATCCTTTTTGTTTATATAGGTAGTGTCCAACGTTTCCGCTGGGGAACGGTACCAGTACAGACTAAATTTATTGTTCATGGTAGCATAGGTAGTAAGTTGTTTATAACATAAAGTGTGCTGCAGTTGCTGTACACAATAAATAAACAGTCTTTCTAAAGATTAAGTTGGATTAAACTAAGAGTTGATTTTGACAAATCGTAATATGGCACCTGGCAAGCGGCAAGTGAAGGCAAGGAGGCACTTGGTGTGTAACCACTGCCACAGCTTGGTGGATTTTGCCGTATCGGGGTGCGGAAAAACTTGGTCAGAGACAACGGAGGAAGGGTTTACGTTCCAATGTTTAGGGTGTTGGAAAGTGGACTGTCTGACAGCAGAGTTAGCTAGGCTAACGGATATTGTGAAGGGGATGGAGAGTGGAGGGAGGGTGATTGCAAGGACAACAAATGGAGAAAGAACAACAGGAAACATGACATGGAGGAACGTGACAGGGGAGAAAGTGACAGTAGAGAAGGAGGGAGGGACAAGGGGACAAGAGATGAGAGAAGTAGATGCGACAGGAGGAAAGACGAATGGAAGAAAGGAAGTGAGAGGTGATGTGACCAAACGGAAGTCAATAACAAGGACGATGACAGGAAGAAAAGAGACCGGAAAGAAAGGAACAACAGAGAAAGCGGCAGGGGGAAAAGTCAGCAACCAGGGAGATGCAAAACGGAGGAGCTACTCTGAAGCAGTGATCGAGGGGGCATTGAGAACAGAAAGGGTATTTATGGGAGACTCCATTTTGCGAAAGACAGACAGGACATTAAGCAAAGGAGAAGACGTTGTTTGTCTTCCGGGGGCTAGGATAGAACATATGACTGAACGGGTAGAGAACGTATTGGGGCATGGCCAAAGGGGGTCTATATTAGTACATGTAGGGACGAACAATGCAGACCGGGATGGAACAACCAGGATAGTAAAGAGATACAGAGAGTTGGTTGAGACACTGAAGAAGACGAGAGTTGGACAGATCATACTCTCAGGAATCTTGTCAGTGATGAGGGGAAGGGGAACAACATTTAGAAACTGCAAGAGGATGGCAATTAACGCACTATTAGAGCAGATGTGTGAAGAAGAAGGATTTGTAGATTTGTGGGGATATTTTGTTGGGAAAGAAGACATGCATATGAGAGATGGCCTCCATCTAAGCGGAAAGGGCGCAGCAGTGTTCTCCGAGAACCTTCTTCGATCGATGAACAATGGAACAGGTTGCAACTTTTTAAACTAGTTTCGCAGGGGTGGACACACAGAGAAGCCAAATACTAGAGGCATAGATAAAGATAGCAAAAAGACATCAGCAAAGAACAACCTGGAAAGCCCTACGGAATTTGGTTATAAATGTGTTTGTTTAAATGCAAGGAGCATAGTAAACAAAAGAAATGAACTAAACATTATGGTAGAAGATATTGACCCTCACATAATAGGTATAACTGAATCTTGGGCCACACCCGATATATCAGATGCCGAATTAGTAATGACAGGGTATGTAATGTTTAGGAAAGATAGATTAGGAAGAAGGGGAGGCGGAGTTATTTTGTATATTAAAGAATCCATCCAAGCTTATGAAATAAAATTAGAAAAAGAAGCAGAATGTGAAGAAGCTGTCTGGTGTAACATAGTTACAGGAAACTCAACATTAACTGTTGGGTTAGTGTATCGAAGTCCAAACATAAGCATGAAAGAGAGAATGAAAAATACATAACGCTATCAAAGAAGTGAGTAATCGGGACTGTATTATTATGGGGGATTGTAACCATGGGCATATACAGTGGACATCTATACAGAGTACCGGGAGAGAGGATCAAGGGTTTTTAAATTTAGTACAAGATAGTTTCCTTTCTCAACATGTGTTAGAAGCAGCCAGGGGCCAGAACGTGTTAGACATAGTATTGAGCTCACAGAAGGAATTTGTTGATAATGTCAAGATATGTGAGCCACTGGGGTGTAGTGATCACAACCAGATACATTTTATCATCAAAGTAAAGGGAGAACGGAATAGAAAAATAAGGTACAGGAAACATTTTCACAAAGGAAGATATAAGGACATGAGGGAATATTTAGCAAAGATAGACTGGAATAACACACTGAAGAATAAGACAGCAACAGAATGCTGGAATATTTTAAAGAGTGAAATTGACTGCGTCGTTGACAAATTTGTCCCCTTGAAAAAACAGGGGAAACGGTCAAAGAAGAAACACTTATCGAAGGAAGCCATTAGAAAAATCAAGTACAAGCAAATGATGTGGAAGACATATAGACATACCGGAAGTGAAGAAGACTATAGCATTTATAAAGAAGCACTTAATCAAGCTACAGCTGAAATTAGAAATTCAAAGAGAAGTTACGAACAAAAAATAGCTTTTAATATACAACATGACAGCAAGAGTTTTTATGCGTATGTT
Source organism: Ridgeia piscesae (assembly GCA_025642075.2). Taxonomy (NCBI): domain Eukaryota; kingdom Metazoa; phylum Annelida; class Polychaeta; order Sabellida; family Siboglinidae; genus Ridgeia; species Ridgeia piscesae. The sequence continues at coordinate 127,837 of JAODUO010000970.1, forward strand.
CGAAGTAAGAAGAAAGTACAGATAAGGTCGGTCCTCTAGAAGGTAGTGATGGAAACATAATAACAGAGGGATTCTTAATGGCAGAAAACCTAAATGAGTACTTTAGTTCGGTGTTTACCAGGGAAGATATTAGTATAATACCAGTACTTGAGACTAAGTTCGAAGGGAGAGAGTTTGACTATTTCGGACAACTAATTGTAACCCCAACAATGGTAGCTATGAAAATAAGAGATATGAAGGATAATAAATCACCTGGAGTGGATGGGATTCCTCCTAAATTACTATTGGAAATTGTAGAACAAATCAGCATACCGCTTCGAACAGTGTTCAATTTATCATTAGAGGAGGGAATAGTTCCGTTAGAATGGAAAGAAGCAAACATTATACCATTAATTTAAAAAGGTTCGAGAAACAAGTCAGAGAACTATAGACCAGTGAGTTTAACATCGGTGATTTGCAAACTATTAGAAAGACTAATTAAAGATCACCTGGTTGATTTTCTTGTTAAAAATAAATTGATAAACCCAACTCAACATGGGTTTTTAAAAGCGAGGTCATGCTTAACAAATATGTTATGTTTTTTGGAAGATGTCACAAAGTGGCTAGATGAGGGATCGCCAGTAGATATAATCTACTTAGATTTTAAAAAAGCCTTTGACAAAGTGCCACACCAAAGACTACTACTTAAACTAAAGGCCCATGGCATAGGAAATGGAATGATCAACAGGATAGAAAAATGGCTTATTGATAAAAGACAAAGAGTAGTAGTTGATGGGGAGGTTTCAAAGTGGAAAGCGGTTTTGAGTGGAGTACCGCAGGAATCAGTACTGGGACCTATTTTATTCTTAATATATATCAATGATTTGGATGATGACATAACAAGCAAGGTGTTGAAGTTTGCGGACGACACAAAAGTGTTTAGGAAAATTAAAAGTGATGCAGATAGACAGCATTTACAAGATGATCTTAATAAGTTGATAGAATGGTCTGAGAAATGGCAAATGCTGTTTAATTTTGGAAAGTGTAAGTGCCTTCACACAGGACATGGGAATGAAGATGCACAATATACAATGGGTGATACTGTACTAAATACTACCTTAAAGGAAAAGGACTTAGGGTTAACTATTAGTGCTGACATGAAGGTATCAGAGCAGTGTGGAATTGCAGCAGCGAAAGGAAACCCAATTCTTGGATTAATTAGGCGAAATATAGTGTACAAAGAAAAAGAACTAATAATACCGCTGTATAAAACAATAGTTAGGCCTCACTTAGAATATTGTATACAAGCATGGAGGCCATATCACAAGAAGCATATTGATATGCTAGAAAGAGTACAAAGGAGAGCAACCAAAATGATACAAAAACTCAGGAATATTAGTTATGAAATGCGTCTAAAAGAATGTGGTTTAACAACACTAGAAACCAGAAGATTGAGAGGAGATCAGATTGAGGTGTTTAAAATATTGAATGGATATGAAAATATTCACAGACATATTGTTTTCACAGTCAAGGAAGAGAGAAGGACTAGAGGACATGGAGTTACATTAGCAAAGAAGCAGTGTAGACTAGATATTAGAAAATTTTCATTTTCACAAAGAACAGTAAACGAATGGAACAGATTATCAGTTGATTGTGTAGGTGCTAGTAGTGTTAATATATTTAAAAATAAAATCGACATATACCTAAGACGGGCGGGGTATACTTAGATAGATAGGTTGGACTCTCGATAAGCCAAATGGCTTCCTAGTCCACCTGCCATCCAGAGTTGAATTTCTAGGTGGCAATCTTGTTAAATCTTGTTAAATATAATAATCGGGAATATACATCATGAAAGCAAAATGTGTTAAGTTTGGTAAATGGGCACTAACATAATAATAACGCTTTATTGCTATTTATTTGCTATGTTAAATTGGAATGTAGTCTGGCTTTGACTCACATAGTGCCTATATATACAATACAATGAAATATGGCAAATAATCATACAATGTACATAATATGTTCTTTAATATGATAACATAACTATTATTTTGCTCTAATAAATAAATAACATATCTCAGATATATTTTAAAATAATATATTATTTTTAAAATAATTTCTTAGTTAATATATATATATATATATATATTATATATATATATATATATATATATATATATATATATATATATATATAAATTATAAATTGTCTCAAAATATTCTTTTAAGTTAGTATACAAATAAATAAATATTATACGAGGTCTAAAATGTCATTTAAAATTATATTTACAATTGAATTATATGTAAATTAGTATTACATTGAATGCGTCCAAATACAAAAAGTATATTAACAATTATATTTAAAAATATGTTTAAAATTATTTTTATAGAATTATTAAGTTAAGCTAAAATTTCACAGTAAGAGAAGTTTAGTGTTCATCACCATTGATCCGCTATTGAGAACAGGTACAGGTACACATACACTCCACACGCGCATGGTCCAGCCACACCAACCAGCGTCAGAAAAAGAACAAGAACAACTCCGCCAGAGTGATGAAAATAGCCAATACGAAAATAGTGAACTGGACTCAGAGTGCATTATTTAGAACATGCGGCTCCTTTACCAGGATTAGGTGGTGTTTCATTGAACGTGTGTGGGAAAACCCAAATCTCAATAGCTGGAGTAGCGTCTCCTATTTAAGTAGTAATATGTGATGAGTTGCCGCATGAGATGATTATAGGTGATCCGTCCTTAAGACGAGGAAGAGCTGTCATTGATTTGTGCAAGAATGAGTTGACATGGCATGGTACTAAATGGCCACTTAGGCGACATTCAAAACTGGGTTATTCTTGTGTCGGTCCGATTTCCCCTGAAATAGGAAATAAATTGATGCAAGCAAAATCTATAAAATTTTAGACTTAAAAGCCGGTTTTTACCAGATGCCTGTAGCTGAGGAAGATATTCCAAAAACAGCTTTCCGATGTGATGTGGGACATTACGAATTTACCCAAGAGCCATTTGGATTAAAGAATGCCCCTACTTTTCCAAAAGAGACATGAACCGAATATTGGCAGGTATGATCGGGAAATGTGTACTTCAATGACATTTTGGTCTTCAGTAAAAATGAGGAAGAGCATGTCAAACATTTTAGTGGACCTGCCAACATGTAATATAAAACGTTCATCGGCATTTTTTGTGCCACGCTCAATATTGAATTTGTAGGTCATTTTCAATGACAAGAAAGGTCGACATTTTATTTTGTTTGCATTAATTTGGACCACAATCAATATATCTATCCAAAGAAACTACGTTTATGTTCATATACTTGCATCTAACCAGAGTAATTGGCAAATAAACATTCACTTTACAATGTTAAAGTATAGGATAACGAAACACAAAAGTACGTTTTTTTCTCTAAAACACGATTTTTTCTCTAAAGCACGGTGTTGAACACTTGGTCGTTTTACTCAAATATGCACTATGGTGTAGAATAACGTGTCATATTCACCTACACCCAAGTCTACTGACCAGCTGAGTTCCAGCAGTCCACCCCATCACACCTGCAGGCGTGCAGTTGAAGTTCGTTTTGAAGCAACTGCATCGGGTCCATTCTGCACTTAGCCTTGCATCCACAAGCTAGTCCAGACAGCTTTCAAGCAGCCTGACTCCATCGTCCATATAGAGATGTCGGTGGGAGAAGGGATGTGTATATGCTCCTGGTCTGCCTGCTGCCAGATCTTTGCCTGATAGCTGGTGCGCGCTGTGTGAATTTCCAGGGCGCCTCTTGTTTATGGTAACGTCTCCAGAGCAAGTTTGGCCTTACCGAAAAGTTGAAGTCTTCTGGCATTGTCGACAGTTGGGTGCTCAGATGTGCCATACAGGTAACAGACAATTTATTCAATTGGTGCGAGTTCTCCATCACGAAACATTTTTCAACAAAACCGCTTGGTAAACTAAACGCTGATGTTCTGTCACAACCTGTGAACGCGTGGAAGCCCAACAGGTTATCCTTTAGAGGTTGTGTAAGTCTCTCAGACAGTGCATATATTGGATAGCATTTCCTCTTCTTTGCTGTTCCAGAGATCATCCACATATATGTTGTTCGTGCTGGTATAAAGTGGACCAGAACCTGCATGACATCCGTATCTCTGCAGATGACCAATACTCTTTTATGTTCCTGGTTGAATGCCTCACATGAATGGAGTATCAGCCTGGTGTCCGTCTCCTCGTGGTTTCCTTGAAGTTTGACTTCGCTCCACCTTGTTGACCTCGCATGTGTAACTTAAGAGACTCTGCCTCTTGTTACAAGCTTACATTGTTCTGGTAGAACTACACCATTTGTCACGATGATCTCGGACAAGAACTTGGCGAGATCGGCCTTGTTCTCGTCAGATGCAAAGAAAGTGGCTCCACACCTGTGGAAGTGTGACATTTCATCTATCGGTAACCTTACAAATTGCCTTCTTTTCCCCACTCGCTTTGACCTTGTCACTGCCTTGATTGATTGTTGCCCTGTGAAGCGGTCACATATAATACATCAACTCTTTGTGTGACATCCGAAGTGACGTGTCACATTTATCATGAACACATCAGTATAGTCGCCAAACGTCTGGCACCTACGAGGCTTTCCAAGAACTTGGATCAGGCCATGATCGTCAATCACAACATACGTCTGCAAGTTGGCTTCTGGAATTGCCGAGGTTATGTGAAACCCATCCGCTAGGACTCTGATTATTTCTCACCTTTGTGTCGAGTGCTTGTCGCCTCCAAGCTTCGCCAGAGACAGCGGGATTGGGGACAGCTCATGTTTACGTTAGTGATAACATGCAGTTTGTCCCGTTCGTCAGCTGTTATGTCTTCTTCTCTCAAAGCAGTGTTTACCCTGAATATGTCCAAACGTGTAAGCTGTGTAATAAGCTTCTTCACATCATCAGCATCACGCTTCATCTTGGAATGGAGACTGTCACTGCGAGTGAAAGTGGTCTCTTCCACATCATCTTCCAGGCTGAAGAGTTATCCCGTGTTCAGAGAGATTCGTGAGCGTTCGGCCCAGGTGACACAAAACTTACTTGTCCCTGGTTTGGTCATTTCTTGTAATGCCTATGATACTGGTCTGAATCTCTGGTGCTGTCAATTCAAGGAGTTTCATGTATGCAAGATACATATGTCCCGATCGGGCATAGTTTGTGTTGTCATTGATTGTGAGCCATGGCAACATTGCAGCAAACGTTTTTGCAGGAGTGTCTGGTTACAATCCCTCTCAGCTCTGATGAAGTCCAGCAGACTCTCCACCATGTCCATGTACGTAGACCACATCTTGAAGTTCGGATTGCACAGTGTGTCGTGCCAAACCTCGTCAGATGGTATCACGAAGTTTTCTTCATTGATCCTTGGTCTTGCTTTTCCATCTCCTGATCCTGTGCAGTCTGACATAACCAGCAACAGGGTTTTCTTTATATGATAATGTCTGAATTACAAGCACCCAAAGTTGGGCCTTTGTTCATTCCAGAATTATATGTTTTCATGTTTCGGGGTACGGATACAATGTGATCACTCATCACATACTATATATATATATATATATATATATATATATATATATATATATATATATATATATATATATATATATATATAACCTGAATTAAAATATATACCTATAGGTCCTTACCTAAAAGAACATTTGTCAGATTAAGCATAATATTCACGGGTGGCTGTGGCCCAAATATGACAACCAAACGGAGGCATGGCAAGGAGAACTGGCTGACAATGAAATGGATGGAAGACAAGGAGGACTGGCTGACAAGGATATGGGGGAAGGACAAGGAGGACTGGCTGACAACGAAATGGGTGTGGAGGACAAGAAGGACTGGCTGACAACGAAATGTAGGCAGGACAAGGAGGACTGGCTGACAATGAAATGGATGGAGGACAAGGAAGACTGGCTGACAACGAAATGGATGGAGGACAAGGAAGACTGGCTGACAACGAAATGGATGGAGGACAAGAAGAACTGACTGTCAACCAAATGGAGGGAGGACAAGGAGAACTGACCGTCAACCAACTGGAGGAAAAAAAGGAGAACTGGCTGTTAACCAAACGGAGGGAGAACAAGGAGAACTGACTATGAACCAAATGGAGGGAGGACAAGGAGAACTGACTATGAACCAAACGGAGGGAGAACAATGAGAAATGGATGGTTGTCAACGAAATGGAGGAAGGACAAGGAGAATTGACTGTCAACCAAATGGAAGGAGGACAAGGAGAACTGACTGTCAACGAAATGGAGGAAGGACAAGGAGAACTGACTGTCAACCAAATGGAGGGAGGACAAGAAGAACTGACTGTCAACCAAATGGAGGGAGGAAAAGAAGAACTGGTTGTCAACCAAATGGACGAATGATAAGAACTGGCTGTCAACCAGATGAACGAATGACAAGAAGCACTGGGTGTCAACCAAATGGAGGGATGACAAGAAGAACTGGCTGTCAACCTAATGGAGGGAGGACAAGGAGAACTGGCTGTCAACCAAATGGAGGAATGACAAGAAGAACTGGCTGTCAACCAAATGGAGGAATGACAAGAAGAACTGACTGTCAACCTAATGGAGGAATGATAAGAAGAACTGGCTGTCAACCAAATGGAGGAATGACAAGAAGAACTGACTGTCAACCTAATGGAGGGATGACAAGAAGAACTGGCTGTCAACCTAATGGAGGGAGGACAAGGAGAACTGGCTGTCAACCAAATGGAGGAATGACAAGAAGAACTGGCTGTCAACCAAATGGAGGAATGACAAGAAGAACTGACTGTCAACCTAATGGAGGAATGACAAGGAGAACTGGCTGTCAACCAAATGGAGGAATGACAAGGAGAACTGACTGTCAACCTAATGGAGGAATGATAAGAAGAACTGGCTGTCAACCAAATGGAGGAATGATAAGAAGAACTGGCTGTCAACCAAATGGAGGAATGACAAGAAGAACTGGCTGTCAACCAAATGGAGGAATGACAAGAAGAACTGACTGTCAACCTAATGGAGGGATGACAAGAAGAACTGACTGTCAACCTAATGGAGGAATGATAAGAAGAACTGGCTGTCAACCAAATGGAGGAATGATAAGAAGAACTGGCTGTCAACCAAATGGAGGAATGACAAGAAGAACTGGCTGTCAACCAAATGGAGGAATGACAAGAAGAACTGACTGTCAACCAAATGGAGGAATGACAAGAAGAACTGGCTGTCAACCAAATGGAGGAATGACAAGAAGAACTGACTGTCAACCTAATGGAGGGATGACAAGAAGAACTGGCTGTCAACCTAATGGAGGAATGACAAGAAGAACTGGCTGTCAACCAAATGGAGGAATGACAAGAAGAACTGGCTGTCAACCAAATGGAGGAATGACAAGAAGAACTGGCTGTCAACCAAATGGAGGAATGACAAGGAGAACTGGCTGTCAACCAAATGGAGGAATGACAAGGAGAACTGACTGTCAACCTAATGGAGGAATGACAAGAAGAACTGGCTGTCAACCAAATGGAGGAATGATAAGAAGAACTGGCTGTCAACCAAATGGAGGAATGACAAGAAGAACTGGCTGTCAACCAAATGGAGGAATGACAAGGAGAACTGACTGTCAACCAAATGGAGGGATGACAAGAAGAACTGACTGTCAACCTAATGGAGGAAAGAAAGAGAACTGGCTGTCAACCAAATGGAGGAGAAAGAGAACTGGCTGTCAACCAAATGGAGGGATGACAAGAAGAACTGACTGTCAACCAAATGGAGGAATGACAAGAAGAACTGACTGTCAACCAATGGAATGACAAGAGAACTGCTGTCAACCAATGGAGGATGACAAGAAGAACTGGCTGTCAACCAAATGGAGGAATGACAAGAAGAACTGGCTGTCAACCAAATGGAGGAATGACAAGGAGAACTGGCTGTCAACCAAATTGAGGGAGAACAAGGAGAACTGACTGTCAACCAAATGGAGGAATGACAAGGAGAACTGGCTGTCAACCAAATGGAGGGAGAACAAGGAGAACTGACTGTCAACCAAATGGAGGGAGAACAAGGAGAACTGGCTGTCAACCAAATGGAGGGAGAACAAGGAGAACTGACTGTCAACCAAATGGAGGATGACAAGGAGAACTGGCTGTCAACCAAATGGAGGAGGACAAGGAGAACTGGCTGTCAACCAAATGGAGGGAGGACAAGGAGAACTGACTGCAACCAAATGGAGGGAGGACAAGGAGAACTGGCTGTCAACCAAATGGAGGGATGACAAGAAGAACTGGCTGTCAACCAAATGGAGGAATGACAAGAAGAACTGGCTGTCAACCTAAATGGAGGAATGACAAGAAGAACTGGCTGTCAACCAAATGGAGGGATGACAAGAAGAACTGGCTGTAAACCAAATGGAGGGAGAACAAGGAGAACTGACTGTCAACCAAATGGTGGAAGAACAAGTAGAAATGGCTGTCAACGAAATGGAGGAAGGGCAAGGAGAACTGACTGTCTACCAAATGGAGGGAGACAAGGAGAACTGACTGTCAACCAAATGGAGGATGACAAGGAGAACTGGCTGTCAACGAAATGGAGGAGGACAAGGATATCTGGCTGTCAATCAAATGGAGGACTGGCTGTCAACGAAATGGAGGATGGACAAGAAGAACTGGCTGTCAACCAAATGGAGGAATGACAAGAAGAACTGGCTGTCAACCAAATGGAGGAATGACAAGAAGAACTGGCTGTCAACCAAATGGAGGGATGACAAGAAGAACTGGCTGTCAACCAAATGGAGGGATGACAAGAACTGGCTGTCAACTAAATGGAGGGATGACAAGAAGAACTGGCTGTCAACCAAATGGAGGGATGACAAGAAGAACTGGCTGTCAGCCAAATGGAGGGATGACAAGAAGAACTGGCTGTCAACCAAATGGAGGGATGACAAGAAGAACTGGCTGTCAACCAATTGGAGGAATGACAAGAAGAACTGGCTGTCAACCAAATGGAGGATGACAAGAATACTGGCTGTCAACCAATGGAGGGAATGACAAGAAGAACTGGCTGTCAACCAAAATGGAGGAGATGACAAGAGAACTGGCTGTCAACCAAATGGAGGAATGACAAGAAGAACTGGCTGTCAACCAAATGGAGGATGTGACAAGAAGAACTGGCTGTCAACCAAATGGAGGAATGACAAGAAGAACTGGCTGTCAACCAAATGGAGGAATGACAAGAAGAACTGGCTGTCAACCAATTGGAGGAATGACAAGGAGAACTGGCTGTCAACCAAATGGAGGGATGACAAAAGAACTGGCTCTCAACCAATTGGAGGAATGACAAGGAGAACTGGCTGTCAACCAAACTGGAGGAATGACAAGTAGAACTGTCAAGCAACCTCTCTAAACAGGTCCATCTGTGCACGCTGAGAAAGTGACATCGCCGAGTTGGACATGATCACTCGGGAGTGGCCAATGAACGACACACGACAAGCCTCGGCATTGAACAAACGCGAGATAGATGACTAAGCGTAATAAAAACCGCGTCACAAAACGTTATTGACAAACATTTAGCGTAAGAGATCAGTAACAAGAGAAGCAAGAACTGTCGATTACCGACTCGAAGAACGGCGGACGATGACAATTACTGCAAGCCTCGCCTGCCGCCGTATCGTCTGCCAAACCAGCCAGCCAGCCAGCCAGCCAGCCAGCCAGCCAGCCAGCCAGCCAGCCAGGCAGCCAGCCAGCCAGCCAGCTAGCTACGCTTGAGCGTCGTTCACTGCACTGATATCTGCCCACTTCTGGTAACATTTTCTGGAGGCGAAGCCACAAAAGGTGTCTCCACCTAGTGGATAAGAACCCGTTAAACGTGTAACTCGTTGATAGATGCTGCGGCCTTATGCATGGGCTGAGGGTTAACAAGGAGAACGTAGGCGTGACGTAGGCGTGACGTAGGCGTGACGTAGGCGTGACGTAGGCGTGAAATAGGTGGAGGTGGCTAGACACCACCGACTGCGAGGCTGGAAGGAAGGGGAAAGACGAGTGTGGGTGGCGTCCTTCCTGTTTTTGGGGAAAAGTTCCCGATAATCATTCACACTTCATACGTGCACGCAGCAGGCAGGAAATCACCTACGCCCCGGTGTGTGTGTGTGTGTGTGTGTGTGTGTGTGTGTGTGTGTGTGTGTGTGTGTGTGTGTGTGTGTGTGTGTATATATATATATATATATATATATATATATATATATATATATATATATATATATTATATAGCGTGTCAGCTATGTAAACAGACGCGCAATCTTAGGGCGCAACCAGAACCAGGAGGGAGTACAAATACAATGGGCCAAATAGATCTTACTTCTATGACAAATACCGACACAATCACGGACTGATGATTTCTGGAACTTCGCGCACTAGGGGTCGCTGCGGGTAATATAATCAGTATCAGTAGTTTCGCGCTTAACCGACTGTCGGTCGGCCCCGGAACTACAGCGAGAAGACAGTCTGGCGAGTCTCCCGGCTTTTGAATATTTATCCGCGTGGTCTATACAATATTGCCACCTCACGGACACTGGTTAATCGTGCCGTAATTTCTATTTTTATTTACAACTGCAAATTTGTATTTCTATTTATTTTGTGTTAATATCAGTTTTTTTTAATGTAGCATTATTTGATTAAAATGTATCCTTATTAAATTTGTATGTTATCCGTGTGGGGCTAAACAGTGCTGCCAACTCACGGATACTGGTTAATCCTGCCGTAATTCTTATTTTATAAATAGCTGTCAATTTGAATATTAATTTTTTACTTATTTATTGTTAAAATAAGTTCAATGTTGAATACTTTTCATAGGAGATCATTATCTTGTAAAGTATATCGATATTTTAATTTTATTTCATAGTTGGCCTGAGAGCCAATCAGCGTCTCTACGCTAATCTGGGGTAAGGCCACCCTGGCGGTTAACCGGTTAACAAATGCATTAGTTTCCCCAGGCAGAGTTGAGGGGCTTAAAAGTGTTGCCACCTCACGGGGCCTGGAATACCGAGGCTACAGTATCCGCTGTTCTCTATGCGGACACATCACATGTTATATGGGCCTATATGTATTGCTTGGGTTGCGAATGGGTCATTATATATTGGGATTGCCACCAATCGTGTACCCATCTTCAAACGGGGGCAGATATTCGCGCTGTTCCCATGGTTGAAGCAGTAGCAACTGGCGAAGCAAGTTGCTATTATAACTCCACCCAATTACAACGGTTGGTGGAGACGACCAGCCATGGCTACAGTAGCGCAATGCAACGGCTTCTGGCTCGCGATAATGGACTGCTGACAAGAGACCAACATTATCTTTATAACATTGTAAACTGCTTGTAACAAATACAAAGAACGCACATATACACGTATACAATTGTTAGGCAGGCAGCCGGGTAGGCAGTCGGGTGGTTGGGCGGGCGGGCAGGCAGGCAGGCAGGCAGGCAGGCAGGCAGCCAGCCATGAGCAGACTCGCTGCAGCAAACCAACACGACACGCACCACAGCACGCACACGTCGCATGCACGCACGACGCGCACGCACGCACGCACGCACGCACGCACGCACGCACGCACGCACGCACGCACGCACGCACGCACGCACGCACGCACGCACGCACGCACGCACGCACGCACGCACGCACGCACGCACGCACGCACGCACGCACGCACGCACGCACGCACGCACGCACAGTGTGGCGGTGTCAACAGAGCAAATGTGAGTCTGAAATATTCGCAGCAGTGAAACAATGCCGTGCACGCGAGCGACCAATCGATGCGCGACAGCGTGCACTTATTTTGATACAGACTCTGGTTCAAATTATGTACCACATGCCTCCGCATATTGATCTGCGTCTGCTTTTGATTTATTCATTAACTTTGTTCAGTTGATACTGCCGTGTAGTGTACACTCGATTTGTCGGCTAGGCAGCCTCGGTGCTGGATACATTTGCCTACAGCAGCACGGATAAACCGGGCAGACGACATTTGTGATTGGTAGACATATTTATTATCCTACTGACTTACACAGTGAATTAATATGCGCGGCGTTCTGCTCGTAATGCGTGACCGTTAAACAACCGATGCGTAGCCTACACAGTCGTAGCTATCGGACCGTGACGCCACACCTGCCGGATTCAGCGGCTGGGACTACGCGGATGCAGCAAACGTTGAAGCGGTGGATATCACATTTACAGACGTTATTCGGGACGATTATTTTAATGGTTATCAAACACGACGCATTGTGACCGCGCCTACTTATGTTGACGCCCGCTAGCTCGCTCACGTCATGTCGCCTGTCAACAATAGTCTCACTCAGTCGTGATAAAATGTTACCGACGTGTGCGCGTTCCCATCGAAATTACGGGCTTTGTTTTTGCCAGCGACAGGGCGAAATTCGACACCGAATTATTTTTCACTCGATAGAAAGTTGAGAGACGCAGCGGCGAATATGCCAGACGACACCGGCAGTTCGGACGCCATGATGCTAGGGGGAGCGAGTGGCGACGCCCGGTCTCCCCGTGGGCACGCTGCCTTCAGCATGCGAGGAACGGATGACCGATGGGTCGTAATACAGTTGAACACATTCCGGAATTGGGTGAGCGAACAACTACGCCGGTCCAACTGCGAAATCGAAGATTTACAGATGGATTTCAGCGACGGAACGAAGTTGTGTAAACTAGTCGAAGCACTGCAGGGAAAGTCCGTCGGAAGGTTCGTTCCACGGCCGATGAACCAGCTTCAGGCGCTGGAGAACTGCACGATTGCTCTGGCAGCCATCACACGCGACAATATAAAACTAGTCAATATAGGTAGGTGTTTCAACTTTTAGGCTCCTGTCATACAGCCAAGCGAGATTAAATTTAATGCATATTAACATTGGGAGCGGGAGCGATCATTATTTCGTGGTGAATTAAAAATAATACAGCCCCAGATTATGTGCACCAAAATGTGACCTATGTTAAAATTATGTACTAAGATAATTTGTAAAACAATTGGCAAGCAATTGCCGAATTTTTAATATTAATTCATTATTGCAAAAGTCAATCACCCTTAAAGGGGAACAGCTGTAACATTCCATATATCTAAATATATACTATATAAGTATACATTAATGGTGACAGAAGCATTTTCACTTATACAAATATTTTTGTTCAGTGCCTAAATCCTCCACATAGAACACTGCGTATCGCCATCTTTATTCCAAGCCGAGTGGTTTGATTACCTCCTATCTAGCCCATGTAAAATGTCGTTTTTTTTGGTTTTCTTCATTATTAGTCATTTCTATGCAAAAACAAAGATATTGTGCCTTATTATACATGATAGGTGTCTTATGTATCAACAAATACTATTTATTTGCATTCTAAATAAAAGGTGAAGTTAAAGGGAACCAAAAGGGAAATATTACATGCTATGCACGTGAAAGAGCTAATACAAAGCAACCATTCTGAACGGTAATCACATTTTTAACGTCAGTGGTTTATTAGTAAAATAATTTCAAAGTGGATAATTTTACTGAAATCATCGGCTCCATAGAGGCGTGCATGACGCACCTCTTCCTGTTGTCTGACCACTCAGCACGCAGAACTGGCCTTAAAGTCACATGTCCGATGATGTATTTTAATGATATCGCCATTGTAAACACAATATTGTAAGATACGCGAACTTCGAAGAAGGACATCCGTTCGAAGAACGTTGCTTCGAATAGGATGTTTCTCACCATATATAGTGGGTCAAGATCTGCAGAAATGTTGGCGACATCGAGTTTTGAAGTATGGAGCTGTGCAAACGATATTGGCGCGATATTTAATCACCAACGATAGTCGTTGAAATGGGTTACCGGTCGAAATCTTCCGTTGCCGTAGCCAAGTCAGAGCGCGCAAGAAGGTTAGTAAATATTATTAAGTCTTCTGTATCTAAATTATTTAAATCTTGTACCATTAGACACATTGCGATGTCTGTCGTTATGACTTATGTACATACTGATATTGTTCATAAACGTCCACCATAGTTAACGTTCTAGAAGGTATGTACATGGGATCATGGAGCTGCTAACTAGGTCCAAGGCCAAGTGAGTTAGGCCGTCCGATATTGTTATTCAGTATTATTAGTTTTATTTTATCCTACTTTGAATGGTATATATCATGTTTGCATGAACAGAGGCATAAAAATAAGTTAAAGCTACATGACCATAACATTAAAAAACACCTGAATGCAAGCCAGATCATAGACGTCATAATCAATTCGCATAAATAATAATATAACACTTTGATATCACTCGCTAAATAAGTTTTCAAAAGTACTGCCTTTCGAGTTTCATAGCTACACATGCAGTTCCTATTTTCAACATGACTGCTATATTTTTCAGTAAATATATTATTCAAACATCAAAAACTGGCATTGCAAATGTTGTTTTCAATCATGTTATTTGTTCATTGAGAGAAAAAATTACAAATTCTGTATGCTGTATCAGTTCAGATACTCATACAACATTGATACTAGGACATGTTTCAGGCTTACAGTAAAGGATGAATAATTAGCTATGATGAGACATAACTTATGTACTGTAAAAAATCACTTTGCAAATTTGCAATATTGCCTTTATTGGTAGGTAGAGTTCCTTGAAATATTGGGACACACTCAGCAAACAAGAAGAAATATTAACACACCCCATTAAAACTAGCATAATATACTAGATGAAACGTGCACTTGTAGATATCCCACAAGATCACTCTATCCAATACAACATTAGATCTTCAGGTAAACATTTCGAACCAGTTTCTTCCCCACCACAATGAGTGGAATTATCTACCCTCAACCACTGTATTGTGCCAATCACTAATCTAATTCAACAATAATTTAATCCAATAGTTTAGCAAGTAAATCAGATGATCCACATTGGCGTGATGTGTCAATATGACATTTTGCCAGTTAACAATATACAATATCATAGATATTCCTGTTTGTTTAATATTTTGAGGTGCCAACATTTGGGTTTATTGGATAACAGAAATTAAAGCACTTAATATAGGATACAACATGACACAAAAACGTAGCAATAAATGCTATTGTGGTCATTTTGTTAGAGGACTGTCATAGTGGAGTGAAATGTTTGTAACAGTATTATTTTACCAATTATGTATTCAATACCACGTTTACCAACATTAGGAAATTGCATGACTGAGCACTGTCAACTCTAGTGCATTAACACTAAGTGATCATGCAATCAGTTATCATTCCTTTGTTTATGTAATATGTATCACCACACAAACATACACACATCTCTATTCAATGAAGACAACAGATGGAGCAGCATCATCATCTATATGTCTGTGCAAGCACTGTGCAATAATATGAATGCAGTTCTAGTGCATGCAGCTCAGTATCTGTCAGTCCTGTCAGCTGTCAAATCAAGATCTTAGTGAGTGTATGTCATCTGCCAGAAATCTTCTGTACTCTATCCATGACCCGGTCCATCCTTACAGTCCCATTTGCTTTCTTGATAAATGTATGTAGCCTAATCCTGTCCTGGTTGTTGATATTGCCACTCCCATCACACTGCACCAAAGTAAAGGACACTGTTCACTATTACAGTGTAACATATATGCTGCTTATTTACAAAAACATAGTAAATTCAAACAGTCAATATTTAGCAGTACAGCATGTCCTGTTTATTTATAGGGATGGAACCATGGCTCTAGCAAGAACGTCCGGCCACGTCCCAGCGAACCCTGACAACATGGCTGTTTTCTGGTCAAGACGCAAGCAATTGGAGCTGCGGTAGACACTATAGCTGTATGTTTACCTGCAGATCCACCAGCCCATGGCAGACAGAAAGAGTGAATGGTGAATTACATCTGAACTCTGGCCGCTGCCCCCAATGACTGTCCATGTCGGAATTGCAGTCCTTGGTACAGATATGCCCAAGCTAATGAAACAAGATCTGCTGGTGTCAAGAGTCAGTTGATTTGTTCATAGTTAATCCAACTGCTTATTTACAAATGAACTGATAATTCGCAAGATAATTTGATAATTTGTAAGGGCAGCAGTCAACAAGTGCTGAGTGTTATCCCATATCTTGTTCTCCGCTGAGAGCACAAAAGTTCGATCTTATGGCTGGTATACACTGGTATGACTCTGTACCCTTCGTCCAAGCCTGCCATGGATCCATCAAGTTAAACTCTCTGTATATGGCCGACTTGGACACCTGAAATAAAATAAGGCCTAAATAATTATATCAACTATGTATAGTGGTGCAGTGGTTTAAAGCTTTGGATTCTGCTTCAGACTCTCAACTATGAGAACGAAACCATGTGCTGCTGTGTCGAACATTGGGCAAGTCTGTTCACCCGTCATTGTTCCAATTCACCCAGCTGTGTAAACAAGTAACTGGCTATAGACAGTGGTGGATATTTGTACACGAACCGTCTTGATTAATTAATTACAGCTTGGCTGGATGCTTCACACAGTCATGAGATGGTGTTTAATTGAGTAGGTCTGCCAGGGAGTAAAGTGTAAAGCACTTTGACAAGGACAATGCTGAGCAGACATTGGGTCAAATACATTGAAATTTATTTAAATACAAATACTCTTGATGGATCCAAATACTTTTAATTCCTATACATCAATTACAGATATTTAAAAAGTATTTAAATACTTTTAAATACAAATGTATTTGACCCCATGTTTGAGGATTGGATCCTACATCAGTTACTGTTAAACATGAATTGTTGGGTATGTTTCTACTATGGAATAATGTGTGGTGTTTCCATTGTATGAAATGTCATTTGTATTATGTAAATGTTGTATCATGTTAGTTTGCTTGGTGTTCTAGTTGCTCTAATGTTATTTTCATTGTCAATAAATTGTGAGCAACACATTTCACTGTTGTTATAATACATGGACATATACTTACATTTTTGTTGGCAGATATATGTGAAAGTTGTCTAACCAGTTACATTTGGAAGTACTGGGTGCTCCAAACACAGAATTTAAAATCCATGGCCATTTGTAATATATCATGGCACATCTGAAACAGAACCAGATGTTTAAATGAGTTTTTCATGAATAAGAAATATTAGTTGCACAATGTGGAACCTGACAGCTACTATTATGGTTACCTCGATACTATTATGGTTACCTCGGCAACAAAGTTACAATGCAGTTAAGATCACCGCAGAATATACATAATATATATATATATATATATATATATATATATATATATATATATATATATCAGCTAAAAAACAACTTCATTATTCAGCATGAAGTCGATTTCATAAAGAACACGGGTGGTGATTATCTTTCTTTATTTTGCCCTCCAGAATGATGCTCCAAACCCTCCCTTTAAATATACCACATGTATTAAAAGAACAATCAATATTGTCACCATAGTTAGATCATTAATCTTTCCCCTATAGTTCTACTGACCAGTGTGTTCTATTTATATCTATGATAGACACACATCTGTTTCATAGCCGCACAGGTCATGCTATATCAATAATACAAAAACATGCCACAGTCGCTACTGTTAATATAATAATGTCCAGTACTTGAAAAACAACAATTAATCTGCATTTTTGTTACAGTTGTGGACAATTTGGAAATTGATTCCTGAAAACAGTTTTAAGCTAGGGCGAAGGACCGAGCCTGTCACTCTGTGTCAGGTTGAGATAAATCGGAGAGCCATGCCCATGATATGATATTTGTTTCAAATTGGGAAACCGTCAAGTTGTGTATAACATATCCGACACTACACCACTGACTTGGAGAATAATACACGGCATGGCTGTGACTAAGTAAAAACTCACCGAATCCCGGGATCGAATGTGAGGTGGCCTTGTCAATATCGCCTCGGCTTCCAGTGGGTCTTCTTAATTTACCAGGTTTACCAGCACGTTCAGTTCTATCTTGAAAATGTTGGCCCTTATTGTTGCTTGTCAAATTATGGTTACAAATGCTGTAAATTATATGTTCTTATCTTTGGGCTGTGGTTGTTCTGCCGCTTCACTCCCCCTTTAATTAAAACATACTTTAATTTCCACGTCTTTTGTGAAGTAGTTATATGCCGGAACATTATCACTCATGCATTTTTCACCAAATATGAAATCGTTCACAGTGTATCAACATTATTAATCTGAAGTGACTGAACCACCTATTTTGATGTGGAATGTAATATTGTGACGTATTTATTGAACTCAACTGGTCTGGTAGTTGAGTAGTTTAGGGCACTGTCGTGGATTCATTGCGAATACCCTTTGACAGGTCTGTAGGTCAACAGGGTACATAGTTCCGTTAACACATGCCTTTTTGCCTATATCCACACAAGGTGTGCACACACTGAAGCAGGCCAGAACACACACAGTAGTGTGTGTCCCTGTTGAACATTCTACTTTCAACTCAGATGATTTGCATAAATTATCCCTGTCACTAATGTCAAACAAATTTGGCCTATGCAGTCCAGATCAGACAACCATCTCAAATGCACTCACCCACCATCAGATACATTTACAATCCAAGGTAAATTTACAATTTCACTACATTACATTCCTCCCATCAAACCACCTCACCCATCATTTTACTCAGCCTACCCATCCACTTCCATCCACCCAACCACCCACCTGCCAGTTTCATCTATCCACCCACTCTCCCACCCACCCATCCACTTGCACCCACCCAACCACCCACCTGCCAGTTTCATCTATCCACCCACTCTCCCACCTCCCCATCCACTTCCACCCAACCACCCACCTGCCAGTTTCATCTATCCACCCACTCTCCCACCTCCCCATCCACTTCCACCCAACCACCCACCTGCCAGTTTCATCTATCCACCCACTCTCCCACCTCCCCATCCACTTCCACCCAACCACCCACCTGCCAGTTTCATCTATCCACCCACTCTCCCACCTCCCCATCCACTTCCACCCACCCAACCACCCACCTGCCAGTTTCATCTATCCACCCACTCTCCCACCTCCCCATCCACTTCCACCCACCCAACCACCCACCTGCCAGTTTCATCTATCCACCCACTCTCCCACCCACCCATCCACTTGCACCCACCCAACCACCCACCTGCCAGTTTCATCTATCCACCCACTCTCCCACCTCCCCATCCACTTCCACCCACCCAACCACCCACCTGCCAGTTTCATCTATCCACCCACTCTCCCACCTCCCCATCCACTTCCACCCAACCACCCACCTGCCAGTTTCATCTATCCACCCACTCTCCCACCTCCCCATCCACTTCCACCCAACCACCCACCTGCCAGTTTCATCTATCCACCCACTCTCCCACCTACCCATCCACTTGCACCCACCCAACCACCCACCTGCCTTTTTCATATATCCACCCACTCTCCCACCTCCCTATCCACACATCAACATGCCATGCCATTTCCACAGGTATACATGATTTACCATCTGCCAAATACATGATTTTTACCAATATTTTGATATAGGTTTACACAGATATTTTGACGGAATGTAACTCAAATTGTGTGCACTGTTTCATACTTATTAAATGCAAGTTATTGCAAGTTAATTATTATTTTATTAAGAATAACATTTTAAAGTATTAACTCGTTAATGAAGTATTCTTTTTAACCATCATATCCAGGGCTTTATGCATGATACATATTTGGAAAACTGGCCACACTGGCATATCTAACAATATCTGTGATTTTAGAAAACTGCCCAATATTTTGTACTCGTCCATCCAGGCATATTTCTACACATTCACAATGGGATTTACCCATCAAAATTATGAGTGGATGGGTCTTTGCATAACACTATAACTTTCATTGCTCGTAATATAACGACACCGACATTAACCTGAAAATGTTAATTCAAACATCATACCTTTAAATGCATGTACAATGTAATATTTTATAATGACATAACTGTTGACCTTAGTTTACATCTGTGTCACCAGCAGTGACAGTATGTGCACAGAACTGTGTGACACAGTAACAGTGTGTCACAGCCTGTTGTGGGCATAATGGCTATATTGATTGTATCAAATCTAATGCAGTTGTGAAACTTAATGCGCCTAATCAGCGTGTGAATCTACAGCCCTGTTACCTGGCGTGACTTACTCACCTGGCCACACCTGGCAGGGGTTGTGTCATAAATTGGGGAAATGTTCTCATGAATAAAGGCCTGATGACCAACATGTTTATTACTTTTGTGAGTATGACACACAGGACACACAGCAACAATTGAATCCTGTTTTATAGTTACCTTGGTAATATTCTTGTCACATTGTGCTACCAAGTCGGTCTGACTTTTGGTGACTTCAGTACAGCTTCACCATTCTCACCCATCTTAAGTTGTCTGACAGAGTCATAGCGTTATGCAGAAACCTGGCCACCTCTTATTGGGATTTTGTACAGCATTTGAATTGCAAGTGATGGACGGGTAAAAAAATGTAAGAGCAAAAAGGGTCTTCAAAAACATAGATATGCCTTGAAAATAGGTGTAAATGAGTGTCAAAAATGTGTTTGTACTTAAATTGTAGTTTATTTCAAGTCATGTAATACATCTCAACCAGTTTGCATGTATATTAATGAGTTAACATCCACGTACATGTCCACCAAACAAGTGTGAGTGGCAAACATGTTATCCTGCATAGAACCCTGGACAGAGTTGTTGTAATGACATGTTAATTTTCATTTCTTTTTTAATGTAAAGCTACCTTGTTCTGTGTCGACCTCATTTCAGTGTTTTACCTGTCATATGATGAAAGAGGAAGAGCGAGGTGGCCCACCTCGCTCTTTTTCTATGCCACCTTGCTCGAACTATGCCAGAATTGACATCTCATGCCATTTCGTAGTTATGCATTTCTTTCCACTCTTTTTCTGAAGTCCTGAATAGCTTAAAACACCCTTCAGAATGCAAAATTTTGAAGGTAGTTTTTAAACTAGTTCTAGATGACCATGCCCATGGACACACATAGGGCGCAGGACACATTCAGCACTTGCTCAGCCCATATCCAACCACCACCCATCATGTTACTCAGCCCATCCAACCAACTCACCCATCATTTTACTCAGTGAAAATACTGCATTTCATTTGTTCCTGGATTATTCTCATTATGATGATTTTTCCGGTGTGATGTGATTAGACATGCCCAGTGGTACTTGATTATTAAGCATTATAAGTTAATATCAATTGACGAAGATTCCAAAGTTTTCTTCTATGAAGGTATATATTAAGTGCAATAGCGTCTGTTTTTTTAAGTCTACAGGATTCTTAATAAATGGCATCAGCAGAGATTTATGTGGAGACTCTTCCACTCGTAATTTGGACAGGTAAAACCTGTTTTTGATGGGTAGAAATATCTCTGACTAGGTCTGTGACAGGTAAAAAGGAGCAAATATATCTGAAAAAAGCAACGTTTTTTAGATAATTTTATATGTGCGTCTGTACGTACACATTAAAGGTTTTCAAATTTGTTCTGCTAATGTGGTCAGCTGGGTGTTTGGTGCATTCAACAGGTGACCGCAATACAGATGTTCCACAGACTATCTGAATCAACACACTTCATGTCATATTGTTATTTACTTTTGGAGATCTTCTGAATGAAAACTATTTCAGTATTTATTACAATAACAATTTGACAAACAAATGACATGAAATTCAAGCCCTCCATGTTGTGTGCGTTACAGGTTGGACTCATTTTAAGATAGAGCTACATCCTGAAATAGCTTTTAAACTAGCAAACATATTTCAGTTCTGCATGCAAAGTGGTATTAGTTATACAAATGTTAAAATGTATACTTATATCAGTCATTTGAATAAAACCTTAACCCTTCACTTTTCCTCACTATCACAACTTGTTGTGAGACGCATGAAATAACACAAGCAACATGATTAACTAGTTGTGAAAGTTCTGTAAAGTATTGTTTTAAACAGGTCAATATCAATAATCTTCCATAATGTTTTAGCATTATTACACATCAGGTTTATTGCCTGGCACCACGTACCAATACACGCTGTCAAATTATAAAACATTCATTAAATTGCATTTTATGTTTAGCCAAAACAATGTTGACATTCACAAAGTCTGTGTAAGTTGCGTCCACGCATCATTCATGATAATTACAAATTGTACAAACTTGACATGTCTGCCAACAGCAGGGGTTGGGTGGTTTTTGACATAGTGTTTCATCAAATAAATGTGCGTCTACTGGGACATTTATCAGTCTCACAAAAGCTTAAAGCAGTCAATGGCTTACTTAGTACTGTGTTGCAAATATTTTAGCCTAAACTTAATTTTATAAATGTGTTATTTATTTATAAATTTACTTTATTGTTATGCATGCATGCATTTTATTTTGATGTAAAATAATTATTGTGTTACAGTGATTATGTGTTCAGAAGTGCTGTGCTTATCGCAACTGAACATACTTATATCTGGAAACATGGCACGTTACAAAATACAGTTGTTATTATTAGTCAGCTCTTCTCACCAACGGCATCAGTTAAGGGGGCAGACAACATTTTTATTTCATCAACATCCATGAACCTGATTCATGTTGGAGTAAATCAATAGAGGTGGTAGTTTTGTAGTAGAACCATGACTACCTGTCAATGTGTGACGATTAATGTTTCACTCATGGCTGACTGCCTCTTGGCACTGATTGTGATTTCACTTTAATCGACCAGGGCAGTGCACACTATATCGCGGTCCTGTATTCATAATTCACATCACTATGGTAACCCGTAAATGCTGCAGTGCTCACGTACGTGTTATGAGCTGGGTGAGAGTCAAACTGCATTCAGAGATTGATATCATTATGTAGCCTGTCGCGTTATATTTCACAGAGTGCTATTTCATTGCTTCCGTTGCCACAACTAATCAAATTTTTTCTACCAACATCAGGTTCAACAGTTACTAGGCTAGCGCTGCCGATGGCCAATTGCGCCATAGGCGAAACAGTTTGCTATTTGGCGAAAATAAAATTAAAATTTGCCAAACTGGCGAAACGTTACTTTGGTTGTTATTATTATTGACGTTATCAGTAGTACATGACTGCATTATTCACCACCCAGTTCTGTTGAAGTTATTTAAACGATCGCAGATCACACCGACCCAAATAACCAGTCAGCATGATGTGCCAAGCAGGGTAAGCAATCCCTCCATTTAGCCATACTTATATAGACAATAGCAGGGCTTAATTCAATTAAGAGTTGTGTTGCCTGGACAATGGGGACCTGCTGGATGACACTAGTTACAACTTTGAGTCGGGTACCCGACGCTGTACCTGACAGGTTCCCTATTATCGCTCAGTAGCATGGCATGACATTAAATACTCAATGTGCCATCTGGTAAATATTCAACCAAATGTCAATACACCTGTATTATGGTTGATATAATTCATGTGTATTTGACAAGTCTCATAATCAGAACACACTACAGAGAGAAAGATGCATGTCAAAAACATGTTTTATCATTTACATATAGCCTCTGTCACTCTGGCTAGATTTATAGTCGATGTGTAGACTAATTTGGAGAATTATTCTATTCAACTAATCAGTTACTGACCATTCAAATTATGTTTTAAGATAATTATATCAGTGCACTGTTTCAATCCCTGCGTGGCAACAAAAGTAAAGTAGATTTCTTTCTAAATTATAAATAAGGCCTTGTTATAAAATGTTATCTTTCAACTTATGTAGATGAAAGATGTCCCATTGATTTAGTTTGGGTATTTGCAAAATTCTCAACCGTTGTTCAGCTTTTTTATGGTTAAAAAAGTCTTTTAAATTATGTAATGTGTTTGTTTTATGTTTTTTATGCTAATTGTGTTGTCAATGTTTAGGAAATAAAATTACGTGTTTTGTAGTGAAAAATGTATAGCATTCTATATAATAGTACATTGTATTTTGACCTAAAAATGGCTAAAAGAAATTTCATTTGGCTAAAGAAATTTCTGACTTTTACCCAAATTGGCTAACAATAAATTAGGCCCAGCGCTAGCTTAGAGTTAACATCATTTAAGACAGTTGATATGCATATTTATACTTATTTCAGTAATTGGCCACGTCCCATGTTCCACCCTCTGTTAGTCACTTCCCCAATCCCTCTTATTCCATCCCTGCCTCCAATCTCTCTTGGGCTGTCCATTCCCTTTCCCTGCATTTTTCCTTCATGCCCACCCAGTAACATGGCAATCTGAATGAGTAGATGAACAACAGTCAATGTCACTGACTGAATGAATGAAGCAATTATTTACATAGTGCAGATCAAAATATTTACGAATAATTGATCCTTAGGTGTGACCTGGCTGATGAGCTCACAATGATAAGAATGACATTCTTATGAGCTCATCAACCAGATTTTGCTCTTTAAAGCAAATTTCACTCCTTAAAGTGCATGTGTTGTTGGATCCAGGACCTTAGGCAGGATACCATTTTTGCAAGTCACACTTTTTTGTGGACACATGGATGTCAATTGTTAACCGATAAGATCCTAGAATAGCCGCCACCGATCGCATTCAGAACCTTGTATTCGAAAAATTCCTGGTGATTAACTACTGCAATAAATGCTTCAAAATTTTAACACAACCTAGTGGATACAGTTTGCAACAACACCAGCTTGTCACTTGCATGGGTTGCCATATTGAACATTTGTATTTACATCGATTTTCTTCGAGTGCTTTTTCGTCCAACTTTGCCGTTGTCGTCATGTTTTCGGCAACTGATGTTGCACAAATGGTGTGGGATAGTGACAGCGATGATGGTGAAATGGAAGGAGGATCGGATGTAGAAATTGAGGAAAATGTAAGTAGTTTTTTCTGTAAGAATTATTGCTTTCATCGTGTCGCTAAAAAAGTAAGAGTTGGCTGTCAATGTCATCGCTTCGGCATCGACTGAGCTGGACTATTACCGTTCGATGTACATCGATTCCATCACTTGTGTTATTTTTACACTCATGTTATATACTGTTGTTGACATTATCTGGATGTATGACATATTTCAACCATACAGTGACTTGTATGAATAACTAATAATTATACATTTCTAGACTATGGCTATGTTGAATACAACACTTGTCAAATTCTGCTGTTGATGTTACTTCTAATCTCAGCCACCAGCTGTTGTGTTTTATTATGTTGTCATATTGTTCATATTTCATAATTGTTTATAATTATATTTATCTCATTTCATGTTTATTTATTTTGACTCTTTTTTATTACAGGAAGAAGAAAAGAAGAAGACGAAGAAGAATTATGTTTTCTTCGACCAGTATTTCACACAAAACACACATGCACTATACCATTTCAAACAACTTAAAACAACACAAATATAAATTATACAATACAATAATGAATAGACACAATGTTTTGTTTGTCAGTAAACACTGTTGCAACTAATTTGATTGATTCAATGGCTTTATTACAGAGATATTTCAATACATGCCTGTATAACACAATGTCGGCCATTTTGAAAATATTTTGCCTGAAAAAATTATGAAAATATAGTGTATCTTGAAAAATAACCGTCAGAATGTTATAATGTTTTCACCATAGCAAAGCTAACACATATAGCTGCATTTTATTCGCTGGGTTGAATAGGGTAGTAGCAGAGGTTCAATTTCAAATGTCAGGTCGCTAAGTAGAATAACTTTCAATTTGTTAAACAAATTTATTATTTGCTTTGCAAATTGTGGTCAAGTGTCAACATTTTATGACTAAATCATATTTCTGTGTGTACAGGCATGTGGAGAAATTAGAACTCTTCAAAATAAACACTTGAACACATAATTCATAGCCACATCATGAAACACCTTGAACAACATCACATCCTAACTGACCACCAACATGGTTTTCGTGCAAAAAGATCAACAGAAACTCAATTAATTCAAACTGTCCATGACATAAGCAAATATCTAGATGAAAAGAAATCTGTAGACATCAAAGTTCCACATAAAAGACTAATCCACAAACTAAAATACTATGGCATCACAGGCCCAATATCGTCATGGATAGAAAGTTTGCTTGCAGAAAGAACTCAACAGGTTATAATAAATGGATCAGCATCCAAACCAATTCAGGGGCCCCTACTTTTCTTACTTTACATAAATGATCTACCAAACAATCTCACTTCAAATGTTCGCCTTTTTGCAGATGACTGCCTACTATATCAACCAGTTAAATCAGACAATGACATTTCTCTCCTCCAAAATGATCTAATCAAACTTGAGGATTGGCAAAACACCTGGCTGATGAAATTCAATCCCACCAAATGCTTTACAATGATATTAGCCTCAAGAAAACTGACACCAAATATTTACACCTGTGGCCAACAATTTAAATCTGTTAAATCACATTGTTATCTTGGTGTACAAATATCAAATACATTAAATTGGACACACAATGCAACTCAGTCGCTAGGAAAGCACAACAGACTCTAGGAGTCATTAGGAGAAATCTAAATAAATGCCCAACCCACATTAAGTCTATAGCCTACACAACCCTTGCCCGACCAATACTTGAATATGTGTCAGCATCATTGGATCCACACTGCCTTAAACATATTAAAACCTTAGAAAGAATCCAAAAACAAGCTACCAGATTTTGTACACAAAACTATTCTAGAGAACCAGGAACAGTAACCCAACTTTTAAAGACCTCCAGTGGGACACCCTCCAAACAAGAAGAAAAACTAATAGACTTAGCATAATATACAAAATGGAACATAACCTTAAAGATGTCCCGCTAGATCACTATATCCAACACAACACTAGATCCTCACGTAAACATGACAGTCAGTTCTTGCAAATTAGATACTCTGCAAACATATTTGGAAACAGCTTCTTCCCAACAACAATTAAAGAATGGAATTCTCTCCCCCAAACACTATCTCAAGTAAATCACTAAACTCGTTTCAAAATAATTTAATCCAACATTTTAACAATTAAGTCGTGATGTGTCCCTAGGACATTTTGCCAGTTACAGATACAGAAACACAACTTGTAATTAACAATATTAATAGATTTTTTCTACAGATTTTTTAACATATAGAAGCAAAATCGCTCAAAAAATGCCATAAATCCTGGGAACAAGAGGGCATGTTTTAATAAAATCCTAGGGCCTAACGGGTTAAGCCAGTTTACAAACTTTAAATATGTCTTTTGACCTAAAATGGAATACAAACATACATGTGACACCATTTACACTAATTTCTAAGGCATAACTAAAAAATATATGATTTTTAAAGACTTATTCGTCCACCACCCGTCTACCTGTACTTGTGCCTGTCCAAAACATGTTTTACGCATCTAAATGATGGGTGGAAGGGTTTCTGCATAAAGCTATGGTTGGAACTGCTTCCCAGTCGCGCCTGTGAAAGACACTGAGCAGGCAGTGTATATGGTACACACAATCATTGAACCTACTTTGTCCTTCAAATTGGTGATAAACCACAGCAGCATGTTGCATTTTAAAAAGCTTGTTTATTAATGTAATAGTACATTTTATAATTCTCCTTACTGCCCCATGGGTAGCTGATTGTCATGGTAAGATGGTACCGTGATCTGGCATGGTGTCATACAGAGATCCGCCCACCTGTCATTTGTATAACCCATTGTGGACAGGTAGAAATATCAGTGGATGGGTGACAGACAGGTAAAAAAGACCTTCCAAAATCACATATATTGTCAATTATGCCATGAAAATGGGTGTCATAGGTATGTTTGTAGTTTATTTTAAGTCGTTAGGCATATCGTAACTGTCTTGTATTTATATGATCCACATGTCCACCAAATAGTGTGACTTGAAAAATGTTATCCTGCATAAACTGCTGGGAGAGAGATTGCCTTGTCTGTTGCTGCATCCATACTGTGTACTGTGGGACAATATACCTGCTTCAATACACCTGCTTCAATACACCTGGCTACATCAACAGATTCACTCAAGAGACTGTTAAAGACATACATATTTAGAAAGGCATTTTAGATTAATTTTAATTATTTATGACATTTTGGTATTTGTTTTACGTATTTTATTGTAATTTATAGATAGTCTTAGTGTGTGTCCCAGGTAGGTAAAGATATTTTTCAGTTTAGACAATTTTATACTTTTAGTAATTTGTTTTATCAAAATACTGCTTTTATATTTTTAAGTTTTAATGTCTATAACTAATTTTAATGATCTTGTGTATTTGTCTATATAATTAGTAAATTTGTTTGACTTTTTTAAATGACTGCACCTGTAAAATGCCTTTGAGCAATTTAGGCTGAAAAAGGTATATAAATTGTCATATTATTATTTAGAAAGCCCTGATTATAAGATTTAACAAGATTGCTCCCAAAGAATCATTAGTTAGAAGTAAATAGTCATAAAATAGCTAATATAGGGCAAGTAATATAATTGAATATGGCAATTTTTGCATATTTTGATTGAGGCGTCATAAAAACAGTGAGGTGGCCCATTTTGTTCATCATTAGCACGGAAAACACTGACTATATCCTCACTTACCTGTGACCACACCTGTGTGTATGTTTGCAGGTAGTGTAGACATAGTGAATGGCAACCTCAAGTTGATCTTGGCATTGGTCTGGCATCTGATCCTGCGCTACCAGATCGGGCGGAGCAAGGTGCCGCCCAAGAAGCTCATGTTGGCATGGCTCAATGCCGTCCTCACAGACCTTAAGATCACCAACTTCAATACCAACTGGAATGACGGCATTGCACTCCAGTATGGCACTCAAACTTTGTAGATATATATCAAGATCCTTATTTCTATCCTTACGATACCTACACTGTAAGAACTAAAGTAGTTAGAGTATCAGCTGTAGATCTTTATTTCTATCCTTACAGAATGCTATAAGGATGTGTAGATCTTTATTTATATCCTTATGATACCTACCCTATCAGGACCAAAGTACTTAATTAAATGCTCAGCTGTAGATCTTTATTTCTCTCCTTACAGTATGTACACTGTAAGGACTAACATTGCTAATTAAAGTCTCAATTGTCTAAAAACTTACAGTATGAACAGTAATTATTAGTACTGGTGTGTGAAATATATACTGCAGGCTTCAATTTTATACATCTTTGCATGCCCGTGTCGCTGCGTCTGATGACGTCAGTACTGGAGCTCTTCTCTACCCCTGGCACATCCCTTTCAAAAACTCATCGTTTTATGTCAGCCAATGAAATTGCCTACGAGAAGTGTGTTTGGCCTCCGGCCAAGTGATATAATATTTTGGGTGATTTAAGCCACACATTGCTTTTGTGTTACATGCAATGCTTAATCCTGATGAATGAATCATCATATTGGAATCCCACCAGTCATATACCTGTCTTCAAATTGGGGCGGTTATTATCCCACGTGTGTCAGAGTTAGTTGCTATAATTGCATAGATCGTTACTCTCCCCAGCTTTGCAGAGACGATCTGCCAGGGGTATAGTAGCATATTGAAATGACCCCTGGCTTGCGAGGATGATTTTATAGGAGTCTGTGGGTCCTAGATTCTTTGTTTCATCTATAGCCTCATTTATAATATCCATTGGTTAGGAGGTCATGTGACTAAAAACCTAGCAGTAACACAATTGACACATGGACATTAGTGAATGTGTGACTATTATAATGCTTGAATATAATTTCTATGTTTTACTAGTTTATATATTATATAGTAATAATGTTTGTGCAGCATGCACTTACTGGGACATGTGTAATATGTTTTTCTAATTTTGTACAGGGGCATACAATCATAAGATTTATCTTCGGTATACTCCTTTTTTCTAAAATAACAACAATATTATGTATGTACTAAGACATAAGTATCATGTATTGTTGTGTTGGGAAAAATAAACATTATTATTATTATACATTCAAGAATCAATGCAGTGCTACAGTTGCTGATGTCAATGATCCATCAATAAGCTGTCACCTTGTGTCAACTCTGGTCTGGTTTCTCGACAAGTTTGTGTATGTACACGGAATCTCAGACTTGTGTAAATTGAAGCCTGGACTGTGGTCTTAGTAATTTTGCTTATGTTGTATGTGATTGTTTCAGTGCACTTATTGAGTACTGTCGCCCAGGGACTTGTCCAAACTGGAAACAACTGAAGCACAATGATGGGTAAATAGTCTTAGTTTCTCTTCCATTCCAAGCAACTGATTCACACCATAAAAGGTGAAAAATGTTACCTGTGTAGTATTTCAAAGCGACAGAGTTCATACTGTTTTTTTGCATTTTGCATCTCGCTTTTCTTTGACAATCTTACATTTAAAAATATACGTCTAATATGTATTATGTCACATGTATTGTACATTTACATGAGTTGTATGACGAATATCCATCTTAGGGTGATAACATGAATTGAATGTATCCGTGGGGATCACTAATTATCCCTGTAGGTTTGGTGTGTGAGGTTCAAGCCATCTAGCACAATCTTACATTTTAAAAATATACGTCTAATATGTTATCTAGCACTTTAATTAGCATACAAAATTCCGTGTTTATAACTTACAACTTTTACCCTGCTGCGTGATAAACAATGTGGGCCAGAATATGCTAAAGTTGCCACCTTAGTTATTACTACTTCCTGTGTCTGATGACTATTTACAGGTAATGTGACAAACAAACAAACTGCTTCATTCCCCACTTTATGCAAGGGAATTGTCTAAAATACTTCATAATGCACCATTTTACAGCTAATTAAAAAAAACAGTTCCACCCAGACTCCATTTGCATCATGCCCTGCCGTCAGTGCGTACTAAGCTCACCCTGCCACCTCAGCCATCAACCCAGGGGGACACAGACTCAGATGACTAACTGTTTGCAGCCTGCAGAACTGTCGCAATGCAATGAGACTGGCCAAACAACATTTTGATATACCTTTGGTGCTGAGTCCAGAGAACTTGTCGAATTCTGAACTCGACGAGTTGTCGGGGATGACCTACTTGTCGTACTTCATGAAGGTCGACTCGCCCGGATACAACGCCACCTTGTGTTGGGTCGAGCAACAGATCCCCGAACAGAAAATTAAAAACTTTCAGGTGGGTGGAACGGAAACTGAAAGTGTTTATTTTTTTTGAGTTGGTGTTTGTAGCAGTTCATGAATGTTTTCTGCTTAGCAAAGTTGTGTAATGTAACAGCATGTGAAGTGGCTGTACAGAGTCTATTTCTTCTCTTGTCATACGGATGATTTTGCACGCATTCATTTGTATGTGTGTGTGTGTTTGTGTGTGTGTGTGGGTGTTGTGTTTGTGTAAGTGGGTGTTGCGTTTGTGTAAGTGGGTGTTGCATTTGTTTATGTGTGTGTGTGTTTATGTGTGTTATATTTTGAGGTGAATGGTTTTCATTGACCTTGATATATGTTTGAACCATTACAGCATTTTTCAAAAAAATAAAAATATATAGTTGAATGAACACAGACACAGACACAGTACCTTGGTGAGAGTAATTGACAACTGCAGTTATATAGACAGTGTATTTTGCGAGTATAATTGGTCGGTGCTTCTGTTGAGGGCAACTAGTGTATGTAACACATGAATGTAATTGGTCAGTGCTTCTGTTGAGTGTAACTAGTGTATGTAACACACAAGTGTAAATGGTGCATGTAAATGCATGATGAGTGTAATTGGCACATGTAAGTGGTGAGTGAAATGGTATAATTCGTTAGTGTAATTGACGAGTGAATACAACTACCAGTGAACCCAGCTAACAAAATCACGTTATCAGAACGTTAGCAAAACGTTATTTCTATGTTACGATAACATTGGCCGGTAACGTTCTCCTAACGTTTTTTTGGAAAGTTTTTTACATTCCCTTAACGTTATATAAGGGAATGTTACTGCATAACCTAATTATAACCTTCTGCTAACGTTACGGGAATGTTATGTGTTTGCTGGGAATATAGTTGTAGCTGACCAGTGAATACAGTTGTAACTGACCACTGAATACAGTTGTAACTGACCGGTGAATACAGTTGTAACTGACCAGTGAATACAGTTGTAATTGACCAGTGAATACAGTTGTAACTGATCGGTGAATACAGTTGTAGCTGACCAGTGAATACAGTTGTAGCTGACCAGTGAATACAGTTGTAACTGACCAGTGAATACAGTTGTAGCTGACCAGTGAATACAGTTGTAACTGACCACTGAATACAGTTGTAACTGACCAGTGAATACAGTTGTAGCTGACCAGTGAATACAGTTGTAACTGACCACTGAATACAGTTGTAACTGACTGGTGAATACAGTTGTAACTGACCAGTGAATACAGTTGTAACTGACCAGTAAATACAGTTGTAACTGATCGGTGAATACAGTTGTAGCTGACCAGTGAATACAGTTGTAGCTGACCAGTGAATACAGTTGTAGCTGACCAGTGAATACAGTTGTAACTGACCAGTGAATACAGTTGCAACTGACCAGTGATAAGTTCTGACCAGTGAATACAGTTGTAACTGACCAGTGAATACAG
The DNA here is from genome assembly GCA_025642075.2 of Ridgeia piscesae. NCBI lineage: Eukaryota > Metazoa > Annelida > Polychaeta > Sabellida > Siboglinidae > Ridgeia > Ridgeia piscesae. The sequence continues at coordinate 160,311 of JAODUO010000970.1, forward strand.
TTGTAACTGACCAGTGAATACAGTTGTAGCTGACCAGTGAATACAGTTGTAGCTGACCAGTGAATACAATTGTAACTGACCAGTGAATACATTTGTAGCTGACCAGTGAATACAATTGTAACTGACCAGTGAATACAATTGTAACTGACCAGTGAATACAGTTGTAACTGACCAGTGAATACAGTTGTAACTGACCAGTGAATACAGTTGTAACTGACCAGTGAATACAGTTGTAACTGACCGGTGAATACAGTTGTAACTGACCAGTGAATACAGTTGTAGCTGACCAGTGAATACAGTTGTAACTGACCAGTGAATACAGTTGTAGCTGACCAGTGAATACAGTTGTAACTGACCAGTGAATACAGTTGTAACTGACCAGTGAATACAGTTGTAACTGACCAGTGAATACAGTTGTAACTGACCAGTGAATACAGTTGTAACTGACCAGTGAATACAGTTGTAACTGACCAGTGAATACAGTTGTAAGCTGACCAGTGAATACAGTTGTAGCTGACCAGTGAATACAGTTGTAGCTGACCAGTGAATACATTTGTAGCTGACCAGTGAATACAGTTGTAACTGACCAGTGAATACAGTTGTAACTGAACAGTGAATACAGTTGTAACTGACCAGTGAATACAGTTGTAATTGACCAGTGAATACAATTGTAGCTGACCAGTGAATACAGTTGTAACTGACCAGTGAATACAGTTGTAACTGACCAGTGAATACAGTTGTAGCTGACCAGTGAATACAGTTGTAACTGACCAGTGAATACAGTTGTAGCTGACCAGTGAATACAGTTGTAGCTGACCAGTGAATACAGTTGTAATTGACCACTGAATACAGTTGTAGCTGACCAGTGAATACAGTTGTAACTGACCACTGAATACAGTTGTAACTGACCGGTGAATCTAGTTGTAACTGACCAGTGAATTCAGTTGTAACTGACCGGTGAATACAGTTGTAACTGACCAGTGAATACAATTGTAACTGACCAGTGAATATAGTTGTAACTGACCGGTGAATACATTTGTAACTGACCAGTGAATACAGTTGTAACTGAGCAGTGAATACAGGGTTTTAAACTTTAGCCAGTGAATACAGTTGTAACTGACCAGTGAATACAGTTGTAACTGACCAGTGAATACAGTTGTAACTGACCAGTGAATACAGTTGTAACTGACCAGTGAATACAGTTGTAACTGACCAGTGAATACAGTTGTAACTGACCAGTGAATACAGTTGTAGCTGATGAGTGAATACAGTTGTAACTTACCGGGGAATACAGTTGTAACTGCATGTATGAGCAGTGAATGCAGTTTGTGGGTTTAACTGACAAGTGAATACAGTTGGTGGGATTAACTAACCAGTGAATACAGTTTGGTGAATGTAATTAACTGACCAGTGAATACAGTTGGTGGGTTTAACTGACCAGTGAATACAGTTGGTGAATGTAACTTACCAGTGAATACAGTTGGTGGGTTTAACTAACCAGTGAATACAGTTGGTGACTGGTGGATGTAATTGAAACTGACCATGGTCACTTGCAGAAAGACTGGAATGACGGCAAGGCACTAATGGCCCTGGTAAACTCACTGGGTCGACAAGTCGAGAAGAACGGCTTGGACAAGCTTGACCCAATGACAGTTACAAAAAAAGGTATGTCACATGGTCTTTATGTCAAGAAACACAAGTCATAAATCGTCATTTCTTTTTTGTTACTAGAATAGTCATCACCAATTGTTTGTGTATTTGTTGTCTTGTGCTGCTGTTCAGTTAACAATGTATTATCATATTGAGAATACAATGAGACATGATGCAATTAAACAGAAAAATCAAACCTAAACAGAGTTGCTGTGAATACCTGCTTGATGGTGAAGAGACTAGACCAGTCAGTGCCAGTGTAAGGATAAGTGTAAGTGTAGGTATAGGTGTAGGTGGAAGTAGAGGTGTAGGTGTAGGTGTAGGTGTAGGTGTAGGTGTAGGTGTAAGTGTAGGTGTAGGTGTGGTCAGACCTCTGAAGGCCTCACCTCCTGGCTGTGTGGGACCCATCTAGGGTCTACACAAACTACACTACACATCCACACTGATATCTGCTACCTACATTGGTGTGTGCTGCCATCTGGTGTCATTGATACTACTAACGAGCATTGGCCCTACCATAGTGGGTGGAGCCAGGGCTGTCCAGCAGATGGCTTTGCATCCCAAGGCTAGTTTATAATCAAAATTAGTCATAGAGACACTGGGGTGGAATGGCGTCTTGCAGTTGTTCCTATGAACGGGAAATATTTTGTAACATACAAAACCACAAGTACAGGGAAACCTTGGTATTGGGTCATCTCAATGGTTGGGTCACCTCACAAATAGGGTCATGGGAACTGCCTTCTCCAAGTCATTCTTATAATACCCAGGAAAGTTTCCTTTTTTATTAGTGTGTAGTTTCCTTTCACCTCACAAAAGGTACCCAGAAAGAGGTAACTTATAATAAGAAGGGGATTACCTGGGTGCAGTGTGTGCACATGTGCATGCATACTGGTGGGCTACTCTCATGATAGGCTGAACGGGCCGTCCCGAGCCGGGCCGTGCCGTGCCGGGCTGGGCTATGTAGGGACGTAAACGAAAGATTGGAGAAACGGGGAGCGTTCGTGTGTTAATTACAGGCAGGCAGCAAGCCTGGATTGAAACAGTCCAGGGACATGATCATCAAAACCTCCTGGTGCATACTGGGATAGTTGAAGGAGAGAGTGACACCTTTCTAGTGTGTCAAGGGGGAGGGGTGACAGCTGCAGGTGTTGCTCTCTCTGTGTCTCATCCTCTTCTCTGTTGGGTTTGGCTGATAGTTAGAATGTATGGTGATGAGACAATGATGGCATTTGAAGGACATTCCTATTTGCACTTTTACTGTTGTCTCCAGGCATGGAGATCGGAAAGTCACTCGGTGTCGAACCGGTCATCAGTGCGAAGGAGATGATTGACCCCGAAGTAGATCACCTGGGCATCATGGCCTATGTGGCACTCTTCCAGCATGTCTCCCCCCAGGGCAAGCAGGCCCAGCCACGCGCCTCCCCTTTTGCCTCGCAACACCAAACCCCTGTGATGTCATCGCCCCGCATCCCGCCTGGGGAGATGCTCGAGCTGAGAGCCCCCATACGCCAAAGCCACGTCAATAGCCCGGTAGGGAGGTCATGTGATCGACTGGGGTCATACCACTATTTTTATTGTTACAGATTACAAATTAAAGTCCAGTGATTGTGTAAATTTTAGATTAATATATATATATATATATATATATATATATATATATATATATATATATATATATGTATATATATATAGTATATATATGATATATATATATAATGTGACGTGTTCTAACGAAATGAGTCGTATGTCAGCGAACTTGATTTCGAGAAAACACCGCATAAACATGCAACGATGAATTTCGACGATTTTGACTTTTTGTCACCAAAGTATACTTTGGTATCTTTTTTGTCAATTGGCAATGCTTATTTCTCGTTTATATTATTAATTAGTATATTTTATAGCCTTTTTAGACACACTACGTAACATTTCACGCATGAATTTCGTAAAATAGAACCGATAAATCGCACTAGTTCATGTCGCATTCTTTGGGGTTTCCCTCAACGCATGGCGGACTTATTTGGTACTACAGGAAAGCCCTGGACGCCCTCTTTCGGATTCTTGTAGTAGAAATCCCCACTGACGTCAGTGTAAGCCAATAGCAGCGCTTAATGCAAAGAGGCCTATTTGTGAATAAACGTCACTAGACGCCGTGAGGAGCTGACAGCGGGGCCCTGATTGGCTTAGAGCTGTGCGCGCAGGCGCAGTGCGCTCTCGCTAGCCGTAAACAACGTGGAATTGATCGGGTCGCTGCTACAAAACATTGCTAAATACTCGGATTATGTTGTAATAATTTCAGTAAACAGTTAGCATGATATATCTTTGAGAGCTAACAAGCCTTGGTAGTTTATTTCGAATGCATCAAATGGAGTAATAGAAGCAAAACGGCCGATTTTGTCAAATGCGTTTTTCTCCGTTTGAAGCTTTCTACCCTAGGCATGTTCAGCGTCCAATAACTTTGGCTGTGTGTGAGACATCTCCATAATTTTTACACCGTTGGAAAGATTAATACATCTTCTTTCTAATGGTGTGACTAACTCAATTTTAATTTTTTTGACATACGACTCATTTCGTTAGAACACGTCACATATATATATATATATATATACACATCACTATATATATATATATATATATTGAGAGAGAGCGAGAGTGAGAGCGAGAGAGCACTATATTCGAGGGAATAGATTAACATATTTCATATCGCAATATTTTGAGATCGGTCTTTAAAATAGTTGCCGGTGACCTGCCCCCTAGACACCATACTGCAGCTTCCGCACTTGTTCAGCTCACCCTACCAGCTCACCCATCATTTTACCCAGGGGAAACGCTACATAATACCCTTAACTCACAACATTCACGTATAGTTGCATATAATAACGGTATGATAACAAGGGTTATATTCAGTGGTAGTTTCTGACTTGCAGCTAATAAGTGACCAACTTAATGTTTGTGGTCTTCTGCCAGTAATAATAAAAAGGTTATAACGCCATAAACGTCAATGTGTGATCTTTATTTTAGGCACATGTGTTGTTTTGCTAATCATGAATTAGTTACATTTACTGCCACAAGGTGTCGTTCATTATTGAGCCCCTGCAAGAGGGTGTGGACAAAGATGACATACGTGTGGAGGCTGTAGGGGCGAAAAGCAAAGCCCCAGTCACGGTGTCTTGGAAGGGAGGCAAAGGTCATGGCAAGTTCACACCGACAGAACCAGGGTTGTATGAAGTGAGTACTGCAGTGCTGCCACTGGTGTCAAGATAGCACACTACTGCATGGGAACCATTCATAAAATTGTTTTCAGGTGACTTGCCAAGTTGTAGCAACAATTTAGGCTTATTTCATTTCCATGAAATAATTGTCATACATACGTGGTGGTGGCTGTGTCAATGCAAACAATTACATTTAACTTATGTATGCAACAATTTGTTTAACATGCATATCCTCTGTGTACTATAAATCTGTTTTGAATGTTTGGATATCTAATATAATTCACTGTACACAATATCATGTTCTTACATGTTCTATTTACCATAATTACTGTGTGATAACATGCAGCCATGAGTTATTCAATCCATTTTGAATTGTGAATTAAATAAACTAAATTACAACCGAATGCTGTCTTAAATGCAGCATATACGTACATCAGTCACATGTTACAAACAACGTTCTTCAGATATTCGTCTACCATTGTGGCAAAGTAATCCAGGGGGCGCCAGCAGAGATTGTCGTGAAGATTGACCTGGCATCAGTAAAAGTAATCAACCCACCAACAGCTTGTCCAGCAAGGAGGGCAACACTACTGAAGGTCAGCAGCGAATATTTCATCATTCTTGTGTGTGTACATATATATATATATATATATATATATATATATATATATATATATATATATATATATAATATAAATATATATAATTAATATATATATATATATATATATATATATATATATATATATATATACATGTATATATATATATGTGTGTGGCGGCCTAGGAAAACCAGTCACATTGACAAAAAATTATTTGCATTTTTATTTAAGAAATGGAAATCTACACTATTTACATATCCTGTACTGTTTACTGTATTCAAATATTCCTACTAGAAGCAAAGTTACAGGAATTTAAAGAGGGTCCCTATCAGAAATTACTTAAGGAGAAAAACGAGTTTTAAAGTCGAGATTCATTCTTCACATGAAAACCACACATTACGATGCATAACTCAGTAACTGTTGCAGTTACGTTATCAAGTTCTGCGAGGGAAATGTAGCTGCGTTTGTTACCTTTACTGTACTGAAAACATTATCCAATTCTGGTGGGTACTTTTAAAGTTACAAAAACATTTAACAGGACACACGTCACACTTGATTGCAGGAGAAAAACGAGTTTTAAAGTCAAGATTCATTCTTCACACGAACACCACACTTTATGCTGCATAACACAATAACTGTTGCAGTTACCTTATAAAGTTATGTGAGGGGAATGTGGCTGTATGTGTTATCTTTACTGTCCTGAAAACATTATCCAATTCTGATGGATACTTTTAAAGTTACTTTAAATTAAACAGAACACACGTCAAACTTAATTGCAGGAGAAAATGTCAAATTCATTTTTTGCTGCTGTATGTCCAGTGTTATTACCACGAAATAAATGTAGATGTATATCTTAGCTTTGGAATACTAAGTTATCCAAATATTTTGATTATTTAAGGATACAGTTACAGTAATTTAAAGAGGGTATAGGTCAAAAGTCATAGGTGTTTGTTAGCAGAAATGTACATTAATAATCAACACGCAAGAGGTAGCAAAGTCTTCCACAAGTCAGAATTGCTCTCATCGTTGCCAATTGGTCGTATGATGAAGTAATCATTCACAAGGTCACTGATGATGTCGGCGCTGGCAATATCCTGCATATTCATCAACGCCAGTGCGTTCAGACAACGAGCGGTATCGATATCTTTGAATTTTCTAAGATCAATAAACACGAAATGAAATTTGCCACAAAGTCTGTCTTTCCAACGAAATCTGCTCCAATAACACGTTAAGCAGTTAAGAAATATGTACAGACACAAACTATAGCAACATCAAACTAAACTTGAAACTAATCGAACTACTAAAACAACTCAAATCCAATTTCCAAATACAAATCCGTTAACTTTTGCTGCGTAGAACGATCTTCCCAGTTACAAAATACTCAAAAAATGCAACTTACACTTGTGTATTCAGGAAAATACTTCGTGAACGTCTAAATAAGTATGTTAGCAAAAACATCGTAGTAAAATCTCAAAATGGACTGAATTACCCAAAAACACCTTTACAACACGTTTCCGGGCAAATACGCCTAGCGACTTCCGACTGGTTTTCCTAGGCCGCCACACACACATATATATATATATATATACACACACACGTATATAAGTTCCAGCGAGAAGTGTCTCATTTTGGCATGTCGGGTCATATAGGTTTAAGTAACATTTTGGGATTGGGATATAGCGACGAGGGTTACGATACTTTTTTTTAACATTTTTAAACAGTTGCGGTACATTTATAATATCACATTGTGATATGTTTAATATGCGACACTCAGAACATAATTTAAATGTCGTTCTCAAATTAACAAACTCAAAAATCCTGTTCCTTGGGCTGTATCACATACCTCCACAGATGAGCAATGCAGATAAGCTGTTTGACATGATCCCTTCAAGTAGACATTTCCGCTTTGTTGTTGCACAACAATTTTGTCCTTGTATACATGTGTCAGTAACTACCAACTGGTTGAGTTTTACCTTACCGCCCAATTCTATAACTACTCCATTATGCACATTTCCCCAGTTTTGCAGCAAAGCGACATCAATTCAAAGTAATGAAAACCATTGCCGCTGGCACATAGAGACACCACAAATGTCATATATCATTTTCCTGCCTTGCCTAGTGCCCACACATTTGCCCGAGGCGGTATTGCAAGCAGTTAGGCTTTTGGCATGTCCCCCCAGCCAAACAGGTAGGTGCTTGAATGGAGAGGCCAGTGATGCAGTCACGCATGACCGTGTGCAGCCACGCGTGACGTTGGCTCTAACCACTGCAGGTAGTCATTCCAGTGGTGCTGCTTCATTCCTGTCACTGTGACACACTTGGTCACTCTGTCAAACTGGGTGTTGTCCAGTCTGTTTGACCACCAGCCTACTTACTGGTCAACTTCAGTTGCTTGGACACTGTCTCACTGGACTTACTCTGGAATTGTGTGAATTGCCCACATTTGGCAGCAGGATCTTCCACCTGAGTGTTTGTGCACAGAGCCACGCCCGTGTAGTTCACCCCTGCGGACCGGTAAACGCCCCGATCAACAATGTCGTTGACTTGGGCGACTACCCACAAGTATGGGGCGAACTCCCTTGCCCAACAGTTCCCATCTTTCCAGATCAGTGCGGAGGATGCCCGTAGTGGGAACGTTAAGGTGGAGTCACGGTCTCCCAGCGGATTCACCCAGGATATGTCAGTTGTGGAGAGCAATGGCATCTACACAGCAAACTTCACGCCCACCGAAGTCGGTGAGTCACAACTTCTTTCTTCCATTACTGACCATCGGTCAATTGGCTGACCATTATTATCAGTTGTCATTCTCTATGATTAGTGAGTCCACTACAGGTTACACATTTACCCCCAGTGTGGGATATTTTACTCCCCCTGGCAGAGACACCAGATAGAAGGGACAACCAGCTTTTAGTGTCTCCTCAAAGACACAGGCAATGTGAGGTGAACGAAATGTCATAAGTTTTGCACAGTGATGGCAGGTGTACTTTTGTTCAGCTGTTATGTTAATATCAGATTTGGACATATGCTCCTAAAAAAATTACATATTTCATGTTAATTTAATTTGTTAACTTAAATACCAAAATGTTTTTAAGCAATCTCTTGTTTTTAACTTTCACTGTGCTTTTTTTTCTCACCATAAGTTTTTTATTTTGTTTTTTATTATGCTACTGTCATAGTGGGAGGGATTGCCGCTAGACAACGGGATAGATACCAACTAGAACTACAACAGCCACTAGCTGCTTGATCTTATTCTTTATTATATCCAGAGTACACACACGCAAACTCGCATGACAATGCCTGTCCATCCCAGCTATGACATGGAGGCAGCCCTAGCCTCACCTCCCAGCCCAAGCCGGAGGGAAACCCTCCAGCTGCACACCCTTTACTCTGTGTGCGCCTGACAACTCTCTCTCCTATGTCTCTGTGAGATTCCCTATATTAAAACTGGCTCTTACTACACATCATTTAAACCAGCCAATGGCTATCTCTAATCTTCCAGCCAACTACAGTGACCAGCTATCCCTCAAACCACTAATGACCAATACAGTCAACTTTCTAATCTCCTAGCTGCCAGGGGAGTAGAAGTCCCAGCTATATCTGACACTGCCATCTGTACTTTAATTTGTATAATACTCATTAATTTATATATTGTGACTTATAATGAACCCTACCATACTACCCCCTGGCAATAATGTTCACCTGTTGACTGAGGTCAGTATTTGGTGGAGTAGAATAAGTACCAGTTTGTGTTAATGCCTGTATCTATTCACACATAGCTTGTCATATTTATATACATCTTTACACACATAGTTCCTGTGCTCTCAGAATGTAGATAATAGGCAGTCACCAGGAAGACTTTTAAGCTAGTGTTCATGAATAGCTGGAATCTTAAACCTAAATCTGAGGTGACCTTATTACAGAAGACTCTCTGAGTCACGTACACTGACAGTAAATACCTTACATATTTACTAAGTATGCTCAGCTGTGTATAGTCTTTTCTAAGAAGGGGGAATTTACCTCAGTGTGATTTATTCTTGGTGTCGAGGGTGTATTTATTTCAGGTCTCATGTGGTTTCCTCCAAACAGCCCAAAGCTGGACTAACGCAGGAGTTGTTCTTCTCTAGAATTAGTGAATCCACTGCAGGTTACACATTTACTCCCTGTGTGTGATCTTTTACTTCCCCAGGCATAGACACCAGATAAAGGGACCACCGGCTATTAGTGTCTCTTTCTAAAGACACAGACAAATGAGGGGTGAAAGAAATTGCCTAAGTTTCAAAACGGCGATAGGTGGAATTGAACCACCGTTCCCTTGATTAACAGTCCGGCGCTCTACCATGCGACCAGACTGTCCACCTCCCAAGGGTTTATTGTCTGTTGAATATATATCCCTTATAGCGGGAGGGAATTCAGAGAAATTGCGCACTTGGTGACAATCTTTGCATCTATTTGTGAAAGGAGTGTGCTATCTTTCATTACTCGAGTGCTGATTTTATATAGGAAAAGAACATTCTATTCGGCAATATGATCGGTAAACAATAGCCATTTTGTAAATTATGGCATAATTTTTTTCTTCAGTCATGTTGACATTGTTTACAAAAGCAATTATAATTTAAAAAACTAACTATAAAAATTGGGTAAATGTTTTACTAGGATAAAACTAACATACATGGCTACATTAGATTCACAGGATTATTATGGTGTGTTCTAAGATTTTTTAATATGTAGCATGATGAAGTTGCTAATTTATGTTGTCATCATAATTGTAGAAGTTTGCTTCAAGATCTGAAATATAATTGATTGCAACATACAAATGTCACATAATAATTTCATGTACAATGCAATTAATTCCATATGTATTTTCTGGTGTATGAATGAATACCCGACTAAAAAATGTAATCCTCGACAGATCAAATAAAATCAATCCATAACATCAGACCAGGTTTTCTCACCTGACTAACATTTTCGATTAAGTTTAGCACAGTCATTGGCTCATATGAGAATATCAACACTACAAATTAAAAACAGGTCAAAATATTATTGAAGATACGTAACTAAACTTTGACCTCATTCACATGTGCACTAACTTAATGTTGATTGCTCTGCTGCTAATAAAGCTACCAAAAACCCAGTGAAGATGTCATTGAAAAGCTGGTGAATAAGGTGCATCAACATAGTAAAATTACACTTACAAAAATGTAAAATTACACTTACATCTAAATACATGTAATTTTTTGCTTGCATATTTGGAAATGCAAACACTCAATTTCACAAGAACCGTTTTCCCCCCACTGTATATACTTGGCTCAGCTGTAACTCTTGACCACTTGTCTGAAACAACTAATAACACTCCTGTCCTACAAGTACATTGTCCAGGGCACTGGCCTCAGTGACAAGTTGGTTGAGTGTAGGGTCCCACCAAATACACAAATACAACTCGGCCACATTAAATACAAATACATTGTTTTTCTAGATTTCAATTCAAATACGATTCAAATATGTCGCATCTTTGTGTGTTTCTGTTATGGTTGACATGTATCATAGTGGGTGGAATTTTGTCTTTGGCTTGATTGACTGCTGTAGACTAATTGGCAGGTTTAACTAGACTGTCCTTATCTTTACTACTGTAACAAATAGTGAGTACTTGAAGGAAACCTGGGTTCCTTTGTCTTAGCCCAGGATGTTTACACAGCAGGTGAAAGCAGGAGTCTTTGAATTGACCTTCCCTGTGAATACCTGCCTTTATGGCTATAGATAAGCTTCACTGGCTTCCCATTCATTCAGTGATGCTAATGCTTGACCAGCTTGACCATAGGTTAATTTTCTCAGTGCTGCCTGAAAAACATTCTGTCTAGACTCCTGAGCTAGTTGATGTCAGACAGGGCTTTGCAGTATTTGATTGTATTTCCAAATACAGACCAAATATCAAATACAATGAATATGCACCCTTTTGTGATTTTCAATTCAAATTCAAATACAGCAAATGTTTGTATACAAATACGTATTTGAACCCAACCGTGGTTGAGTCACAGCAACTGTAGACACTTTTATTGGCATAGTATATAGAGAGCTGTAATATTTGACTCATTGACATAACATAAATATTTGATCACATATATAATAATAATTTTAAGTTTACTTATACACCATCAAATCCAGGGCTAACATATATGTGCTCATTTGATTTTAAATTTGAACATTTCAATAATTTTCATGCTACTTTGGAAGGCAGACAATTGAAATGTAATTTGTCCATGTTATGATCATAGTAAAAGGCATTCGTACTGTTATGCTTTATACGACAATAACATAACATAACATGTAAATGTGAAGCAAATTTTTAGGATTAACACTTGTCCTATTGGACAAATGTTTTCTAGGAGTTGATGGTGAGACCTGCTACATATATGCATGCATGCAAATACACACGCACGCACACACGCACACACACACACACACACACACGTGTGCACATATATACAGACATACATACAAGCAGACATAGTTATTACTTGCATACCTTGTACCTAGTTTACATACAATACAATATATACAATAATTTTTGTTCTGAATAGGTGAATTTGTTTTACAACATTTATCTGCTTCTTACTAAGAAAATGTTATCTATCAGATATGTGCAAAAGAAATTATGATGTCAGAATACATAGGTTGTACTTATATGGAAAAGGATCCAATTGTTAAGACGGAATTAAATGACTGAAATTAAACAATACCATGCATTGTCCAGCTGTGCATTGTGTAACTGTATACATTGACATGAGTGAATGCATCTATTAATCATTAACACATCAACATATCAAATTCATTAGACATGTAACACATCGTAAATCATAGGGAGACAGTAATTTATAACATGTATATGTGACTGAAAACTATATAGGTATTGCATTAATTATAATTATTATTTGGAAACATTTATAAAGCACCAAGTATCTGGGTTAAAAACCTGTACAAAGGCACTAACAATATAACATAGATAGGCTTGGGCTAGGATTTTTCACTGAAATTAACCATATTTCTGCATCGCTTACACATACAAGTATTAACTTCTCTGGAATAAATTTATATGACTAAAAATCTCATTGTGTTGTCTCTTTACATGCCAAATCTTGTTCTGATTACTCCATTATTACGCATTCAGTAGCCCAAGCCTATTTTATGTACAGTTCTTGATATACTTATTAGACTGATAGATAACAAAGGTGGCATCTACCCCAATACATGAGTAAACCATGTTTTATTAATCATTGTTATCATATGTGTGGGAATAAATATTACTGTGAAGTTATGAGATTTTTCCCTGAGGTAAGGTAATCGGGGAAAATAAATAAAAAGGCATATAAAATATTTTTTAAATGACATACCGGAATGAAACTTGTTTAAATGTCCAAATGTCAAGTTTTTCTTCCACACGTTTATATTTGTATTGCTTTCAATTACGTTTTTCTATTTTTTGCTTGTCTCTTGTCAAGTGCTAATTTGCCAAAATAACACATTTCTACATTTTCAAGACGAAATATCTCTGAAAGTATCATTCATGTCTCTGTACAAATTTGTGTACTTGTAAAAGTTGTGTTAAGTCAAAAATGGCATTTTATAATAATATTCCTTGCCCATGCCTAACATAGATAAATATATAATATGAATTTATTAATTTAACTTAATTATTTAGCATATATATATATATATATATATATATATATATATATATATATATATATATATATATATACATACACATAATGTAAGCTAAATGATTAACATAAATAAATAAGTTAAATAAATATGTTAAAATACGTAAATAAATGTGATACAAATTTATACACATGAAATTATTGTTCAATTGATGTGACTGTTATGCAGATTTATGCCTGTAAGTTGACCTAGCTGTAACAAACTACACCCACAACTGTCCATTCTATTAAGGGTCACAATGAACCCTTTGTTTGTAATGACACATTCGTTTGACATGCAATTAACTTGTATTCAGATTTCAGTAGGCTATAACAAAAACTTATTTCACTGACTGTCATGTCAAAAAGAGGTGATTTGACAATAGCGCCACATGTGACATGTTTTAGACCATGGTATGTGAAAAAACCTTTTAACTATGTACTTCAGGTGACAGTGACAGTGACAGGAAACCAGATACTCACTTTGCTTGGCCTGAGTCATACAGTTGTCAATGGCTGTGTGTATTGTACTGTTGACCTACTTTGCAATACACACACACAGGCTCTGTGTTGGGTGCCCTAGGGCAATCACTCATGACCTTTATATTACCCACCTGAGCAGTGGCCTATAGTTGTTAAATTAATGGATGGACTGTTTAGTATATTCGGGACATCTGTGTCAAGTTCAACTTTTTCTTCCAATTTTATCACTTGACAAAACTTATCCAAATTATAGTCATCTCTATGTACACTTTCAATTGTATGTATATATATATGTGTCATAAACATTTGTCACATTCATATTCGACAGCTGTCAAAACAATAAAAAAGTAATAATATGTTAAAATCTAAGGTATGTAGTTTTGCTAAAACACAAGTATTGCATCATTATATTAACAAAACTGAACATGTATGTATGAAGAATCAGTTCTTCGATCTGTGAAATGAAATACCTTCATGATTTAGACATGTTGTCAAGCATTCTCAATGCACTGGTGCGTGGCTGGTGATCTGTGAAGATGATAGTGATAACCTGTGACAGTCTGTGCAGTGAGCATTGACTGCAGGCCTGACTGATATCATATAAAGAGACTTGTTTACAGCAGTTTACATGACCAAGGATTGGACGGGCTTACTGCATGAAACCAACACACCCGTGAACAGAAATAGTTTTTTTAGCTACATTTTCATCATTAAAACTACCCATGAACATATATAGCTACACTGTCATCTGTTGTGAACAGGTATATAGCTAATTAGCTATATTGTTATAATTAAAACTGGTTTATTTCTTCGGATTTATGTGCATTACTTGAGCAGTTGCTATATAGTGACTTAATTGCTCCTGAACAGCACAACTCAGGTCTCAGGTGGTTTCCTCCAAACTTGGGCTAACGCAGGAGTTTGTAGTGTTTGTGCGCATGCGTTAGGTAGTATGTATGTTTGTTTGTTTGTTTTACCTTGTTTGTTTGTTTGTTTGATTGTTTGCTTTACAGGCAATTTGGATGATTGGGTGTTGTGAATGGGAGGTCCATGATTGCTGCTTGAAAAGCTATGGGGTTTTCTATTTCAGTAATATGTGGTGGGATCATATTCCAGATTTGAATTGCTCGGGGGTGTTGATGCAGCACCTGGTGGCTATGCAATGGCCACAGCGTTTTGAGGGTTTTAATAGGCCCCGTTGTGGTGTGATGTTGAATATGTTATTTAATATTTTGTAAAATGTCATTGCTTGTTTGATAATCCTGCGTCGCTCAATTAAGAGTGGGCCATGCAAGGGTGGCTATTAGGTCTGTTGTGACTGTATGACATCAGTGGTCATTTTCGACAAATCTGGCTGCACAGTCAAGTTCAAGATGATTAATTTGGGTAGTGGGGTGGAGCATATCCTGATAGATAAAGATAGGTGGAAGGAGCTCTTTCAATTCCAGTGAAATACCTCCCATTGTTGGTGACTTACACACACCAATATGAATCACCCATCTATTCATACCTTAATTAATGGATTGATCATTCAGTTGTGTTGTGTCAATAATGTTATACTGTGGCTATATAGTATCCCATGGACATGAGGGTTGTGTGGGGGCAGATGGATTGATACATAGATGGGAAGGAAATCTACGAATAGTTTCTACAATTGGCAACAGTGCAGATCTAATACACAGTTATAGCAAATCAGAACCGTTTGAAGTAAAGCATAGGCCATTCATGTGGCAGGCAGGTACAATGCATTAAAAAGGTACTATATACAACCCAAGCATGATGTCGTATCAAAATAAACCAATGAAAGGCCTTAACGGATTTGCTGTGATCTCCTTGCAGGTGATTGGCTCATCTCGATCATGTACGACCGACAGCACATTGAGGGGAGTCCGTTCCATGTTCGTGTCTACGATGCTGAACAGGTCAAAGTTCATGGGCTTGAAAATGGAGCAACTGGAAAGTTGTTTTCCTTCACAGGTGTGTAAATCATGTGTCTGCTTACGTCTGTGGGTCAGTGCTATTTTATTAGTTGTAACATTTGTGACACAAACTTGTTCTACATAACAATTCCATGGCATTTCCGGGATCTAAGAGTGATTTCATGTCATCAGTAACATCATTAAACCAGTTGTAAATGTTGTACTACATCTGACGTATCAGTAATTTGTATTGTTATTTCTACATAACTGTGAATCTATGATAGGTCACTGATTTATATACTTATATTTTGATGCTGTGTCAATTCTTGAAGAACATTTTTACTGTCAATGATTTTAACAAAACAGGAAATTAATTCACGAAACGTACACGCACGCACGCACGCACGCACGCACGCACGCACGCACACACACACACACACACACACACGCACACACATGTTTCCTGAATTAATTTGCTGTTTTGTTAAAATAATTGACAGTAACAAATTAATATAATTGATAACAAATGACTGGTGTAATTGATAAGCAATATGTCGTGTCATGGCTGAAAGCTGGTCTTTTTTTAAATGATTATGAAATGACACTGGTAAGAAAGAAGTTAGATGTAGTACCTGTTAGGTTGAATTTATTCAGAGTGAAAGTGAAACTATTGTGATGTGTTCCAGTGGACACACAACGTGCTGGAGAGGGTGACCTCTCAGTCGATGTTACCAACAATGGCCGCCAGGTTCCCGTCCAGCTTCACCCAGAAGGCCGCGGGACATATCGTGTGACTTACACGCCATCTGGTGGTGGTGTCTACACAATCCGGGTATACTTCTCAGGCATGGAGGTTCAAGGTGGGTCATACTGTTGTTTACCCTCGTTACCCAAACAAATTATATTTTTCTTAATTTATATATTTACTATATATATATATATATATATATATATATATATATATACCCACACACACAATATATATATATACCGTAAATCCTGTATTACTAGCCACACTCCTAATTAAAGCCGCACCCCAACTTTTGACCGAAATCCCGAATTTCTTCCGCGCTGTTTGATTTTAGGTCAAAACCCTTATTTAAAGCCACACCCCGACTTTGAGCCAAAACCATTAACTGCGTGCGACATGCTGCCGTGGGGCACGCAATTTGGAAACATTTTAATGTGTTTCATAAAAGTCATAATTTTGCTAATAATGATCATAAATGAATAACTGTAAGACTCATTATTGTAATGCATTTATAATTACGACACAGTTTGTATTTTAATCGGAATATTACTACGTGAATTTGGGAGAAAACGGGGAAAATTACCAGAATCTCACCATGCTATCAGAACATAATTGGATGGCAGAATGTCCATACATCCAACAAATAAAATGTAGCCACATATTTAAGCTATTCAATGCTGCTAAAATCATTAAAATATGTTAAGAAGTTTTGGTTTTATAGGATTGTATGTAGAAGCATTCATAATGCTAGCACCTATAAAATGTAAGCTACCCAAACTCTCCCAGGCCTGTGTATATTTCAAAAACGCTTCCTTGCCGGCTAGCAACAACGTAATAACTTGGCGTCTCCACCAGCGTGGGAGCAGATGTAACACATTTTTGTCAGTTGTCCCTAAATTAGGCCACCAGCCACCCATGTTTGTCCAGGCAGCGCCCAGGCACAGGGAAGTCCGGGTTACAACAGTATCTTAACCCAGAAAGTAAATGCAATGAACTCGGTCATCAGTGGCTGGGAAGCTGTTATTTTGACAATCAACATGAAGCCTGGCTTTTGTAAACGTGTGAACATTGTTCTTGGAACTGAGATTAAAACTAGTGTTAGAACAAAACAGGATTGATGCCAACAAAGGACGATGAGATAATATTTATTTGCCGGCGCGTGTGGCAGCGGCAATGACTCAAGACACGGACACTACACTGAACGACATCGTCATGCCATTCGCGACAGCGTTTCATATTCTGATCGTTGTATCTGAACATTTTATGGACATGGGATTTTATTAACTGTGTTATATCATTTGTCTTGCACAAGTGGCAATTGTAATACAATGTGTTATTTATAAAACTGGCTTCGTTTCTTCGGTAAGTTTTTCATGTTTATACTGGCAATTCTGTGACCCAAATGTCAATTTGTTTTGGCAAATTACTGTATTTAAAGCTGCACCCCAACTTTGGCCATTTCGTCCTCATTTTGGCTACACACTACTGTAATAGTAGCCGCGGCTAGAATATTAAATACAGGATTTACAGAATATAATATATATATATATTATATATATATATGTGTGTGTGTATTATATATACATATATATATATAATATGTATATATATATGTATATATTTATATATATATATATTTTATATATATATATATATATGTATGTGTGTGTGATATATATATATATATATATATATATATATATATATATATATAGTATGTGTGTATATATATATATATATATATATATATATATATATATATATATGTGTGTGTGTGTGTGTATATATATGTATAGGTAAACAGAAAATATGAAGTTATAGTTACAAATAAATAAGTATACAAATAAATATATGTAATATATGTGTGTGTGTGTGTGTGTGTGTGCGTGCGTGCGCGCATGCGCGTGGGCGGGCGTGCGTGCGTGGGTGGGTGTGTGTGTGTGTGTGTGTTTTACATGTTTAGTTATAGATACTGTAGGTGCTGCCAGAATCACAATTATCTTCTTCAAATGCAACATGTCCTTCATCTTCCCAACATATGATCTTCATTTACAATCAAAATAACATTTGAGAAATTTAAAAATAACCTAATATCTGGCCTTTATGAGCACCCTTAGACTGAACCTTTAGTTAATCTGTCCCATCTAAATCCCACCAATCCTGTCAGTTGTAATTACCTGTCATGGACAGTCCTCTGCCAGTCTTCAAGAAGGTCTGAAGGGTGTTCGATGGAGCCCCTTAGGTTGGTGTTGTGGCAGCTAGGGCAATCAAAACCAAACCAGTCATGCGTGAAACACCGCTTTCTCAAATTTTTATCAGGATAGGATATTTCAATCAGCATAGAGCAAAGCTTATTAAAGCATACAGTTGTAGCAATTCACCTTTGTGTGGAAACCAGTCAGACGTGATTGTGGGTAATACTTGTGTGCCTTAACAAGGGCGGGGTGACATGGATGAAGGCATATGTAGGAGTGTGAGTGGGTGGGTGTTGCAAAGATAGGTGGCACCACTATCTGTACCCTGTCACCTGTCTGGGTGTGTCACCATAGTTGGATAGGGTTTAAGGGGTCATGTCCATGGTGGTGTAAGTGTGATGAAGTGGACTGTGTCCACCATGGGGGTTTCAGTGTGGTTAATGGAGGTGTTTGGTTTTAATGTGGGGTATCTATGATGTTACTTGGAATAATTATCTGTAGCAGCAAAAGCAGCAACTATTTAAATTTAGGGACAGTTTGAGTCTTATTAGATTTTTTAAACATGCTATCATCAGCTGAGTAGTAGCCATTGATGTATTTAAGACAGACAAGTGATCTAAAAAGGTCAAAAAGGTATGTAATCAGTTAATTTGCAACTGTGCAGATGTGTACATGTTTTGTGTGGAAAAAACTTAGAATTGAAGTAGAGATATAATTTAGTAATTAAGTAAACTTATTGATATAAAATGGTTTGATTATACTGACACGTCTGATGTACAACATTGGTGGCAAATATACAATAATGTATGTTTACTTTTAAAACAATGTTGATGTTGACTAAATAATTGCCAGTCATAACATAGTCATTTCTGTCAGACACTGTAGGTGTTTATTCTCCTGTCAACAGACAACCTAAAAATAAATAAATAAATTTAAACAATAAATAAAAAAAATTAACAATTTACCTGGTCAACTATTTTGTACTACACAGGTTCTCCATTCACCGTGGAGATCATTGACGCGAGTAGCGTGGTAGCTTCTGGTGACGGACTCAGTCTCGTGGAAGTCAACCAACGTGCAACTTTTGTCATCAACACTGGTGACAATGCCAGGACAGGGGGGGAACTCAAAGTCAACATCACATGTGAGTGACATTCATGGAAGGCATACACTGAACTAATTTTCATTGCATGTGGAATGATTAGATTCCAACATATCTCGGTAACAGCAACATTGATATCATTGTATTCCAACTTATCTCATAAAAGCATGTTAAGATCAGTAGCATCAACATTGATATGTTTATGTTCCAATTTATCTCATAAAGAGCGCAATTGCTCAGGAATATAGCTTTGGATTCTCGACTAAGAGAACCTGGGTTCAAATGCTGGCTCCAATTTTAAAACCTTGGGCAAGTTTGTTCACACTACATTGCTCCAGTTCACTCAGCTGTATAAGTGAGTACCTGGCTATAGATAGTGGTGGATAATGTGTACGAGCAGATTCGTGCATTAATTGTAGCATATGGCTGGATGCTTCCCAGAGAAGTTGAGATGGTGTTTGATTGAACAGGTCTGTCAGGGAAGCAAAGTGTAAAAGCGCTTTGACCTGAGGACTGGATACTGCGCTATATAAGAACATACCTTTTTTTTATAAAAGTGTATTAAGATCAGCAATATCAAAACTGCTGTAAGCATCTACCTATCATGTAGCAGTTCAGTTTGTAACTTCCATTCAGCAGCAAACGTGATGGTGATTGACTTCCTGTCTCTGTCTCTATAATAATAGCATGATGAGTGGGGTAGGTCAGCTTTATTTGGAATTGTATAACCACTTACATCATAACAACATGGAGCCAGTTAAAGCTATGACCAATTTTATATTTTTCAATGTGAGATAATAGTAATTAGGAGAGGTAAACTGCCCACCATCATCCTCAAAAGAAATATATTACTAAAAAAAGAACGATGTTGTTAATAATGATTTCACATACTGGTTCCATTTACGTGAATTAATAGATCACTGGACCGTTAGAGAATAGTCTATTCAAAGTTATTTTAATAGAGCTAATAATAGGATGTATATTGTTCGGTAAGAGTGACTATCATATAAACAAACATTTCTGACAACAAATGTGGTGGACATGATTACACATACAATACATGCTTCAGCTCCACGAGGGGCCATGGTGCCATGTGACGTCTTCAACCAGGGAAATGGGTCATTCCGGGTGGAATATGTCGTCTCTGAAGTCGGTGAGTCAAACATTACACCTGTGACAGGTGTGCTATTGTAAACAATGCTTTTTTACTCTCAAATATATAAGTTCGATCTTTGTTATTATTGTTATAGGAGAACATGCTGAATATGCTTCTGGTTAAATTGAATAATTTGTGTTAATTTGTGACTCAGTTTGTAATATGTCATCTCAGTGATCTTCTCAAAGACCAAACTGCTTTACGTATATAATTTTTGTTGTGAAATAATAGCATCCCTAGTAATCTCATACGGATTTGACTAATTTCCATTGTGAAATAATGACATTCCTACTGATCTCAAGAAGTGTGTTCAGATCAATATCATCAACATGTGCATAGATGTAAACCTAAGTCTTCCATGTATCAGTTCACTTCATTCACAAATTAAACAGAGAAATGTGAGAGAAACCTAAGTCTTCCAAGTATCAGTTCACTTCATTGACAAATTAAACAGAGAAATGTGAGAGAAACCTAAGTCTTCCAAGTATCAGTTCACTTTATTCACAAATTAAACAGAATCATGTGAGAGAAACCTAAGTCTTCCATGTATCAGTTCACTTCATTCACAAATTAAACAGAATCATGTGAGAGAAACCTAAGTCTTCCATGTATCAGTTCACTTCATTCACAAATCAAACAGAGAAATGTGAGAGAAACCTAAGTCTTCCAAGTATCAGTTCACTTTATTCACAAATTAAACAGAGAAATGTGAGAGAAACCTAAGTCTTCCAAGTATCAGTTCACTTCATTCACAAATTAAACAGAATCATGTGAGAGAAACCTAAGTCTTCCATGTATCAGTTCACTTCATTCACAAATTAAACAGAGAAATGTGAGAGAAACCTAAGTCTTCCATATGTATCAGTTCACTTCATTCACAAATCAAACAGAGAAATGTGAGAGAAACCTAAGTCTTCCAAGTATCAGTTCACTTCATTCACAAATTAAACAGAATCATGTGAGAGAAACCTAAGTCTTCCATGTATCAGTTCACTTCATTCACAAATTAAACAGAGAAATGTGAGAGAAACCTAAGTCTTCCATGTATCAGTTCACTTCATTCACAAATTAAACAGAGAAATGTGAGAGAAACCTAAGTCTTCCATATGTATCAGTTCTCTTCATTGACAAATTAAACAGAGAAATGTGAGAGAAACCTAAGTCTTCCATATGTATCAGTTCACTTCATTGACAAATTAAACAGAGAAATGTGAGAGAAACCTAATTCTTCCAAGTATCAGTTCACTTCATTCACAAATTAAACAGAATCATGTGAGAGAAACCTAAGTCTTCCATGTATCAGTTCACTTCATTCACAAATTAAACAGAGAAATGTGAGAGAAACCTAAGTCTTCCATGTATCAGTTCACTTCATTGACAAATTAAACAGAGAAATGTGAGAGAAACCTAAGTCTTCCATATGTATCAGTTCACTTCATTGACAAATTAAACAGAGAAATGTGAGAGAAACCTAAGTCTTCCATGTATCAGTTCACTTCATTTACAAATTAAACAGAGAAATTTGAGAGAAACCTAAGTCTTCCATGTATCAGTTCACTTCATTGACAAATTAAACAGAGAAATGTGAGAGAAACCTAAGTCTTCCATGTATCAGTTCACTTCATTCACAAATCAAACAGAGAAATGTGAGAGAAACCTAAGTCTTCCAAGTATCAGTTCACTTCATTGACAAATTAAACAGAGAAATGTGAGAGAAACCTAAGTCTTCCATGTATCAGTTCACTTCATTCACAAATCAAACAGAGAAATGTGAGAGAAACCTAAGTCTTCCATGTATCAGTTCACTTCATTCACAAATCAAACAGAGAAATGTGAGAGAAACCTAAGTCTTCCATGTATCAGTTCACTTCATTCACAAATCAAACAGAGAAATGTGAGAGAAACCTAAGTCTTCCATGTATCAGTTCACTTCATTCACAAATTAAACAGAGAAATGTGAGAGAAACCTAAGTCTTCCATGTATCAGTTCACTTCATTCACAATAAACAAAAAATTCCTAAGTCTTCCATATGTATCAGTTCACTTCATTCACAAATCAAACAGAGAAATGTGAGAGAAACCTAAGTCTTCCAGTATCAGTTCACTTCATTCACAAATAAACAAAAAATGTGAGAGAAACCTAAGTCTTCCATGTATCAGTTCACCTTCCAAAAAAACAGAGAAATGTGAGAGAAACCTAATCTTCCAAGTATCAGTTCACTTCATTCACAAATTAAACAGAATCATGTGAGAGAAACCTAAGTCTTCCATGTATCAGTTCACTTCATTCACAAATTAAACAGAGAAATGTGAGAGAAACCTAAGTCTTCCAAGTATCAGTTCACTTCATTCACAAATTAAACAGAGAAATGTGAGAGAAACCTAAGTCTTCCATATGTATCAGTTCACTTCATTCACAAATCAAACAGAGAAATGTGAGAGAAACCTAAGTCTTCCAAGTATCAGTTCACTTCATTCACAAATTAA
The DNA here is from genome assembly GCA_025642075.2 of Ridgeia piscesae. Classification (NCBI taxonomy): domain Eukaryota; kingdom Metazoa; phylum Annelida; class Polychaeta; order Sabellida; family Siboglinidae; genus Ridgeia; species Ridgeia piscesae. The sequence continues at coordinate 183,559 of JAODUO010000970.1, forward strand.
ACAGAATCATGTGAGAGAAACCTAAGTCTTCCATGTATCAGTTCACTTCATTCACAAATTAAACAGAGAAATGTGAGAGAAACCTAAGTCTTCCATGTATCAGTTCACTTCATTGACAGATTAAACAGAGAAATGTGAGAGAAACCTAAGTCTTCCATATGTATCAGTTTTTTTTAAAAAATTAAACGAAAATGTGAGAGAAACCTAAGTCTTCCAAAGTATCAGTTCACTTCATTGACAAATTAAACAGAGAAATGTGAGAGAAACCTAAGTCTTCCAAGTATCAGTTCACTTCATTCACAAATTAAACAGAATCATGTGAGAGAAACCTAAGTCTTCCATGTATCAGTTCACTTCATTCACAAATTAAACAGAGAAATGTGAGAGAAACCTAAGTCTTCCATGTATCAGTTCACTTCATTGACAAATTAAACAGAGAAATGTGAGAGAAACCTAAGTCTTCCATATGTATCAGTTCACTTCATTACAAATTAAACAGAGAAATTGAGAGAAACCTAAGTCTTCCATGTATCAGTTCACTTCATTACAAATTAAACAGAGAAATTGAGAGAAACCTAAGTCTTCCATGTATCAGTTCACTTCATTACAAATTAAACAAGAATGTGAGAGAAACCTAAGTCTTCCATGTATCAGTTCACTTCTTCACAAATAAACAGAGAAATGTGAGAGAAACCTAAGTCTTCCAAGTATCAGTTCACTTCATTACAAATTAAACAGAGAAATGTGAGAGAAACCTAAGTCTTCCATGTATCAGTTCACTTCATTCACAAATTAAACAGAGAAATGTGAGAGAAACCTAAGTCTTCCATGTATCAGTTCACTTCATTCACAAATCAAACAGAGAAATGTGAGAGAAACCTAAGTCTTCCATGTATCAGTTCACTTCATTCACAAATCAAACAGAGAAATGTGAGAGAAACCTAAGTCTTCCATGTATCAGTTCACTTCATTCACAAATTAAACAGAGAAATGTGAGAGAAACCTAAGTCTTCCATGTATCAGTTCACTTCATTCACAAATCAAACAGAGAAATGTGAGAGAAACCTAAGTCTTCCATGTATCAGTTCACTTCATTCACAAATCAAACAGAGAAATGTGAGAGAAACCTAAGTCTTCCATGTATCAGTTCACTTCATTCACAAATCAAACAGAGAAATGTGAGAGAAACCTAAGTCTTCCATGTATCAGTTCACTTCATTCACAAATCAAACAGAGAAATGTGAGAGAAACCTAAGTCTTCCATGTATCAGTTCACTTCATTCACAAATCAAACAGAGAAATGTGAGAGAAACCTAAGTCTTCCATGTATCAGTTCACTTCATTCACAAATCAAACAGAGAAATGTGAGAGAAACCTAAGTCTTCCATGTATCAGTTCACTTCATTCACAAAGTCAAACAGAGAAATGTGAGAGAAACCTAAGTCTTCCATGTATCAGTTCACTTCATTGACAAATTAAACAGAGTAATGTGAGAATAATATATTCATATACTTTTCTCACGTGGATTAAACACAATTTCTTTGAGAAATAATTACATTTCTTTTGTTGGAAATTAGCTCAGATGAGCTAGCATTATGAAATTCACTTGTAAACTGACGTTAAATAAAGCTACTTGTATCTTGTATTTTTGCTGATCTCAAAAAGTGTGGTAAGATCAATAACAACATTGATACAAACATCAATCTGTCAGTATCGATTTATGTCCATTCACAAGTTAAATTAGTTAAGCCGAGTGACGTACTACTGCGACAGTGTGTTTCCTACTTCCTGTGTTTGTCACCAGGTGAGTACAAGATCGAGGTGTTGTACCACGGGTCAGCCATCACGGGCAGTCCATTCCGTGTCCACTCATCCGACTGGAGCAGAATCACAGTAAGGAACCTGCGACAGACAGGACTGGTGGGCCGCATGGTGGACTTCGACAGTAAGTAACTTATGTGTAATTCGGACAATTACCAACACTCTTTTACAACAGCTGATTATGTTTGGCGTTCGTTTAATCTGTATATTTATTTACATTTTAGCCTCCCCCTCCAGTTGATTGACGTCTACATTTACAATACTCTTAGGTTATTAATTGAAATAACAATAACATGATCTTAATTGTTTTATTGGGTAGTTAATTTTATCCACTGGGCAGAAATCACTTTTTTTTTAAATGCATTATTTTTAACATGCATTTTTACAACACTGGATGTGTCTCGCATGTGCTCTTTTGTTTTCGTTGGAATCTTGAAGTTGTATATACATTTGTAAATACATGTGTGGTAACTGACTCAGGAGAGGTGTTATACTGGTGCCAATCCAAAACTAACTCTTGTGTATTAAAAATAGGAAGTTATTGTGATGAAAAAAACCCGAATCTTGTTTGCAAACTATAATTGTGACTACCGTATTGTCCCTAATAGACGCGCACTACCTAATAGACGCCCACCCCCTTTTTTAGATGTGAAACAATCAATAAACAAGTATTTGAGTGACGCAGAAATGCAACAGAATAGACGCTACAATTATTAACACATATGGCGGCGAAATTAATGGTATTCGTAAATAACAATTGTGGGAAGGGCAACCGAACCGTTACTAGTGATACTTTCTTAAGTAAATATATGGTAAATGTAAATGCTTACCACAAAGAGGGCTTTTATTTTATGGTACTATCAGAGAGAGGCCATCATGTGGACCAAACAAATGGCAGAGTTGTCTACATTGGATTAAACGTCGACTGTTCGTGTAAATACGGTGCCACTTGCGTATTTTATTGCATCAATCAAGACACACAATTATAACAAATTGTGCAAACGAATTTTAGTAGAAACAAAGTTGAGATTGTCATCCATTTCAAAACTCCATTCCAGACGAATCGCCCGCGGGCACGCAGTACGACTGGCATCAACCTACTTTAATAACAAGAATAAGTCAGACTAATTGTCATATAAATTCATATTCAAATATATGTGTTTTAATTAATAAGCTTCGCTTCTGTCCATAAATCAGACAGTTGACAATTTGAATAATTGCGTCTGTTATTGACTCATGGTTCTATACAGTTCTAGTCAGGACCACGCACATTGTTATCGACATCGATATACGTGTGTTGACACTGATTTGCCGTTTCTGATGCACATGGTCAATGCAGCTTTTACATGCAGTAAATCCACTCTATGTTCACATTACTACATTTATTAAACATTATTAAAGCAACTTGAAGAACACGTAAATTGTAGCGAAAGCATTACGCAGTAAAAATGTTGATTTAAACAGAAGTATATCTCGGGTCATTCACTTGGAGGCGCTGTAAATATGCGTACTTCAGTGGCGCCACGTTGCGGATTAGTTATCTACTCTGTTTAGAAGCCAATATAGCAGGTGACCACATTCGTCCCACTTTTGAGAAATTAATAGGCGCGAACCCAAGCCTTCCCACTCGCACACTGCGCGTCTATTAGGGACTATACAGAATTTTTTTTTTTTTGCTTGTGGAAGCTGGATGTTTGCATAAATATATCTGTAAAATACATACCCATCCAAAATAAGTATGAAAACTATAGCGTGTTGTGTGTGGGATCATAAAGGGAGGTTCTTAGTCTTGTATCACATTTAGGAGCTCTGTGACAGTTGTCAAATATTGGGTCTAGGAGCTCCTTGGTATCAAGGAGAACTTAAATGGATTTAGTGAGCTGTGTGGTGAAGGACTCTTCGGAGTGAGGGAAACAATCCCCCCACCTCCACATTGACTGCTACTGACCTGTTCACTTGTGTCCAGTTGACACATCCAACGCCGGGTCAGGGAACCTGGAGATTATGGTCAATGAAGGCACCATCCCCTGCAGTGTCCAGAATCGTGGGAACCGTCAGTTCCATGCCTCTTTCATGCCCAAGGAAGTCATCCCCCATATTATCCAGATGAGGTTCAATGGA
>JAODUO010000970.1:190000-327500 GCA_025642075.2 Ridgeia piscesae
GGTGTATGATGACATTTGAGCTAGAGCATCATCTTTGTGTACAGTTTTGTAATCCTACCACAAGACTTAGTTCTGTGCTGAGAATTCAACAAAATATCTTGTGTCATTTTGTCACGTGTCACTGTCCTGATGACCTTCCTGTGTGTCCAGCTCCCTCTGGTCAGCCTGTGTCCAACCACGTCATTGACAATGGCAGCGGGTCATTCCGGATTGAGTTCACCCCAATGGGAGTTGGTAAGTTCAATTTCCTTACAAATTTCCAGGTTTAGTTTGTGCCTTTGCACAGTTATTATTATTATTTTTATTATACACAACATTTATTTCAAGCTATAAAGCTTGCTCATAAGCTCTGTACATAATCAATTAAATGTAATGTAAATAAGTAAAAAACAAATAATGAAATAATTTTTAAAGACTGCTGTAATAAAAAGATAAAAAATAAAAAGGCCATTGGACGTGATGATGGTGATTTCACTGACAGTGGCCACTGTAATTAATTGGGGCTGATCACTGACAGGTGAACTCTCCTCTATTAGATAGAGGACATATCACTGACAGGTGAACTCTCCTCTATTAGATAGAGGACATATAACTGACAGGTGAACTCTTCTCTATTAGATAGAGGACAGATCACTGACAGGTGAACTCTCCTCTATTAGATAGAGGACAGATCACTGACAGGTGAACTCTCCTCTATTAGATAGAGGACATATCACTGACAGGTGAACTCTCCTCTATTAGATAGGACATATCACTGACAGGTGAACTCTTCTCTATTAGATAGAGGACAGATCACTGACAGGTGAACTCTTCTCTATTAGATAGAGGACAGATCACTGACAGGTGAACTCTCCCCTATTAGATAGAGGACAGATCACTGACAGGTGAACTCTCCTCTATTAGATAGAGGACAGATCACTGACAGGTGAACTCTTCTCTATTAGATAGAGGACAGATCACTGACAGGTGAACTCTCCTCTATTAGATAGAGGACAGATCACTGACAGGTGAACTCTCCCCTATTAGATAGAGGACAGATCACTGACAGGTGAACTCTCCTCTATTAGATAGAGGACAGATCACTGACAGGTGAACTCTCTTCTATTAGATAGAGGACAGATCACTGACAGGTGAACTCTTCTCTATTAGATAGAGGACAGATCACTGACAGGTGAACTCTTCTCTATTAGATAGAGGACAGATCACTGACAGGTGAACTCTTCTCTATTAGATAGAGGACAGATCACTGACAGGTGAACTCTCCCCTATTAGATAGAGGACAGATCACTGACAGGTGAACTCTCCCCTATTAGATAGAGGACAGATCACTGACAGGTGAACTCTCTTCTATTAGATAGAGGACAGATCACTGACAGGTGAACTCTCTTCTATTAGATAGAGGACAGATCACTGACAGGTGAACTCTCCCCTATTAGATAGAGGACAGATCACTGACAGGTGAACTCTCCTCCATTAGATAGAGGACAGATCACTGATAGGTGAACTCTCTTCTATTAGATAAAGGACATATCACTGACAGGTGAACTCTCCTCTATTAGATAGAGGACATATCACTGACAGGTGAACTCTTCTCTATTAGATAGAGGACAGATCACTGACAGGTGAACTCTTCTCTATTAGATAGAGGACAGATCACTGACAGGTGAACTCTTCTCTATTAGATAGAGGACAGATCACTGACAGGTGAACTCTCCTCTATTAGATAGAGGACAGATCACTGACAGGTGAACTCTCTTCTATTAGATAGAGGACAGATCACTGACAGGTGAACTCTCTTCTCTTAGATAGAGGACAGATCACTGACAGGTGAACTCTCTTCTATTAGATAGAGGACAGATCATTGACAGGTGAACTCTTTTCTATTAGATAGAGGACAGATCACTGACAGGTGAACTCTCCCCTATTAGATAGAGGACAGATCACTGACAGGTGAACTCTCCCCTATTAGATAGAGGACAGATCACTGACAGGTGAACTCTCTTCTATTAGATAGAGGACAGATCACTGACAGGTGAACTCTCTTCTATTAGATAGAGGACAGATCACTGACAGGTGAACTCTCCCCTATTAGATAGAGGACAGATCACTGACAGGTAACTCTCCCCTATTAGATAGAGGACAGATCACTGACAGGTGAACTCTCCCCTATTAGATAGAGGACAGATCACTGACAGGTGAACTCTCCCCTATTAGATAGAGGACAGATCACTGACAGGTGAACTCTCCCCTATTAGATAGAGGACAGATCACTGACAGGTGAACTCTCCCCTATTAGATAGAGGACAGATCACTGACAGGTGAACTCTCCCCTATTAGATAGAGGACAGATCACTGACAGGTAACTCTTCTCTATTAGATAGAGGACAGATCACTGACAGGTGAACTCTTCTCTATTAGATAGAGGACAGATCACTGACAGGTGAACTCTTCTCTATTAGATAGAGGACAGATCACTGACAGGTGAACTCTCCCCTATTAGGTATAGGACAGATCACTGACAGGTGAACTCTCCCCTATTAGGTATAGGACAGATCACTGACAGGTGAACTCTCCCCTATTAGGTATAGGACAGATCACTGACAGGTGAACTCTCCCCTATTAGGTATAGGACAGATCACTGACAGGTGAACTCTCCCCTATTAGGTATGGGGGGAAATGGCGGTTTGACTTAGGTTTTGACGTATATACAAATGAGCATTTCAGCTGTAAAAAATAGCTTAACATGTACAAATTAAAATTTAACTTCTATAAATGAAAGCTTGACCTGTATAGATGAGAATTTTACATGTACAAATGAGTTTGACCTGTTTATTTGACTGTTTGGTCTGTTCAAAGTAGGGTTTCACCTGTACACACAAGTGCTTACCCTGCACAAATGAGAACTTGCCATGTGCAAAGGAAAACTTGACCTGTACAAATATGAGTATGACTAATTTTACTTGTACAAGTGAGGGTTTGTCCTGTATAAGTGAAGGAGGTTTGACCTGTGCATTTGAGAGATTGACTTATACAGATGAGAATTTGGCATGTGAAAATAAGTATTTCACCTACACCAATGAGAGTTTGACCTGTATAAATAAGAGTTTTACTTGTAAAAATTACTGTTTGACCTGCACAAATGAGACATTGACCTACAGTACAGTTGAAATGAGAGTTTGTTGTGCTGCAGGAACTTTTACGATTGAGGTGTTCTGCGAGGGGAGTCCTGTCAACGGGAGTCCGTTTAACTGCAAGGCCTTCGACTCATCAGCCATTGTTGTCGGAAGTGTGCCCAGCGGCATGGTGGGAAAACCTGTCGAATTCAAGGGTAAGTTTGTATTACTCCAATTAATTATGGCGGCACCTACTGGAATGGTGAAGGCAAATCCTTGTGCACTTAATTTGCATATCAGTTGATCACATACACAAAAGTACACATGTGACTAATTGATAAGTACAGTTGGAACCTCAGTATTTTTTGGTTGAACATAGAAAGTTTGCATTAAAACTGTATTTCACATGTTGATGTGGATGGTTAGAGATGTTATATTTTAATGTTGGTATTACATGATTTTTGAAACGAGTGTAAGGTCTAAGAACATCATGTTCCATTAGTTCATCTCCAGTAGTAGATATTCATAGTAGATAGCCACGATTTGCATTTTTAAATTAACACATATTGACACATATTAATGGAAATATATGTTATAATTTACAGTCAAAAATATTCCTGAACACAATTTTTATTATGACATCAGATTTCAGAAAATAACAATTCCACATAAAATTACACTCCAAGACTTATTCCCTAACACGTCTACTTACTCCTACCACTTCTATTTACCACTAACACTTCTATTTACCACTAACACTTCTATTTACCACTAACACTTCTATTTACCCCTAACACTTCTATTTACCCCTAACACTTCTATTTACCACTAACACTTCTATTTACTACTAACACTACTATTTACCCCTAACACTTATATTAACTCCTAATACTTATATTTACCACTAACACTTCTATTTACCACTAACACTTCTATTTACCCCTAACACTTCTATTTATCCTTAACACTTATACTTACCCCTAATACTTCTACTTACACACACCACTTATATTTATCGTACCACTTCTATTTACTTCTACCCCTTCTACTTATCCATATCCTTCTATTTACACCTAGCCTTCTACTTATCCTAATCACCTTCTGTCTACACCTACCACTCTGTTTACCCCTAACCCCACTATTTACCTCTATGTGGTGCATTCAGTGGATGTGACGAGGGCAGGAGAGGGACAGCTGGAAATCATGGTCAATCGTGGCAGTGTCCCCAACACTGTGAAGATGCTCCAGAAAGGGGTGTTTCTCGTCTCCTTCACCCCCCGCGACTCACAGCCCCACTACATCAACATCAAGTTCAACTCAGAACAGCTGCCGTGTAAGTTCAGTGGTCACTGTTGTCATGCTGGTTCAGTTTATGTGATTATACGTGCACATATGTTCAGGTTGAAAGTTTGCCACTAAATTCAACTCTGCACATTTATAACTACGGTTCAATTTTAACACATCAGTCACAACATTTGTTTTCTGTATGTTCATTTTGGCATTTCCCAGTAAGTACTTGATATATTTTCATCTAAATTCAAATTGGCATATATGACGTAAAGTACAATTCATATAATCTCAGGTAAACAGTGGTGCAACTTAAAGTTAGCTGTTGCCACTCTCCAGTGCAGGTCCACTACGTTCTACACAACTTAAAGTTAACTGTTGCCACTCTCCAGTGCAGGTCCACTACATTCTACACAACTTAAAGTTAGCTGTTGCCACTCTCCAGTGCAGGTCCACTACGTTCTACACAACTTAAAGTTAACTGTTGCCACTCTCCAGTGCAGGTCCACTACATTCTACACAACTTAAAGTTAGCTGTTGCCACTCTCCAGTGCAGGTCCACTACGTTCTACACAACTTAAAGTTAGCTGTTGCCACTCTCCAGTGCAGGTCCACTACGTTCTACACAACTTAAAGTTAGCTGTTGCCACACTCCAGTGCAGGTCCACTACATTCTACACAACTTAAAGTTAGCTGTTGCCACTCTCCAGTGTAGGTCCACTACATTCTACACAACTTAAAGTTAGCTGTTGCCACTCTCCATCACAGGTCCACCACATTTTACACAACTTAGTTAGCTGTTGCCACTCTCCAACACAGGTCCACCACATTCTACACAACTTAGTTAGCTGTTGCCACTCTCCAATGCTGGTCCACCACATTCTACACAACTTAAGGTTAGCTGTTGCCACTCTCCAGTGCAGGTCCACCACATTCTGCACAACTTAAAGTTAGCTGTTGCCACTCTCCAGCGCAGGTCCACCACATTCTACACAACTTAAAGTTAGCTGTTGCCACTCCATAGTGGAGCTCCACTACATTCATCATAGGAAAGTTTGTTAAGACATGGACAGTTGCCAATAAATTAGACTTGGTAGAATGATATAACCAACACGTGTCATATTTTGACCTACGCCATCTACGTAACCTTTGTAGAACCAGGTTAATCATGCGAGATTTGTCTGATTTTGTTTCCATTTGCAAAACAATTTGGCGATATTCACCACAAATGAGAACAAGTGATTTATCTTGGGATGATTTTAAAACATGATTTGGCTAATGGCCGTCATGTTAGTGGATTAAATAAAAAAATGCACATCCCTCTACTGCAGTCACCAGTTGCCTCAAAGTTACTTGACGTTTCATTTTCAAAACTAAAAAAGTTATTGTTGTTTAATTATAAAATATAAAGAGTTTTACATTCAAAACAACTAAATCAGTGAAGCTCCTGTTAATTATTACCAATAAAGACACCGGGAAAACCACACCATAAACAGCATGATAACATACAGACTGACTCACCCACCCTCTCCCACTTACAGGCTGCCCTATCACCGTGCCGATCCTCGACACGAGCCGGGTCACAGTTCAAGGTGAAGGTCTCCACCAGGTGGCAGTCAACCGCCAGTCGTACTTCCACGTCAGCACCCAGTCAGCCGGGGAGGCTGACCTTGCCGTCCGGGTCAAGGGTGAGTGTCCACATGTGACCTGCGTCCAGTCTACTGGCTGTGGTAGAGGGGCTGTGGTCAGCTTGCACCCTCATATACCCATGGTGCACAGGTGAAAATCCCCCCTAGAGCTCATCCCTGGAAAAGTCCCGTTTGTTTAGATTTTTTAGATGATTGTACAAACAGAGAAGGACCAGTCATTGGGGCGAGTGATGAAAATAAATCTTATTGTCCTAGTTTTAGTTTTGGGTGTATTAAAGTAAATTTAATGGTCCGAATGCAAGTGTTCTGTGTGGGAGGCTCGCAAAAGACAACCAATGAAACTTGAGGGTGTCATGTTCAGGGTAGTGATATTTGACAGGTTTGTGAGTTGTGTGACCCAGGGTAAGGGTAGTGTTCCCTCCCCCATCTGTGACAGGCCACCTCACGCTTTCTATGGCTTTGCTGTCTGCTTTCACATTTCTGCGGTGTTGGACCATGCAACGTTGAGAACATGGTGCTCCGGTTTCAAGTGAAGTCTCGAAAACATCTCGTTTGGTGCCGGTTGCTACTCACAACTTCTGACTTTGTTATGCCATGTCAGGCTTCGATTTGTATGGCTATTTGGTGGAAGATCACACTGAGCTCATGTTTGGGGGTCTGCAGACAAATTGGGGAGTAAAAACATGAGCACCTCCAAACAGCCCACAACCAGAGTAAGTGACTGTTGGGCCATGCTGGGGCCACAACTGTGTAACGGGAGTAGTTTTGAACCAACGAATGCGAGTGTGATAGCTTACAAGATGGCCGCAGACTACCATGTCGATAGATTGTTGACATCAGCCATTTAACACAAGTTTTATTGCCTGGCCTCAGTGACATTTCAGGAGTACAAAGATAAACCAAGCAGTCTTAGACTTGTGGACTTGCGTGAAAATACACTGCATATGCATTACAAACCCTTAGCTGTAAATTACCAGAAACAATTTGTAAAGATTCATGGGTTACTAAGGTGAAAATGAGACAGTTTTATATTGTGTCACTGCCATTCTAAATAATGACATTTAGCTAAATCACCACAGGTGGAAAAACGTGTACAGATTTAAGAGATTATTCTCTAGCTCAAGGTCTAAGCGCCTCTTACAATATATCCCATATCTTGTAATGTTTAGCTGCTTACACAGTGACATACTTACTACTATGACTGGATATAGTTGTGTTTGCAGATCTAATAAACATAGATGTGCATGTGCACACGTTTGCTTCAACAACTAACATTATATAAAGTAGTTAATAATATAAGAGAACAGTATCAATGTTCCAGTACAAACAGGTTGTACAATTATAGTAATACAAAAACAATTTCCAATGTAGACGACCTGATAGTTCAACATAATATTACAGTATCCTGTCCATTTTTTTATCAGTTGCTATTGCCTAATGACTAAATTTATGGACAATTTTTGTAATATTCTCTTTTTATTACAAAATAGAACTTTTTTATTTAACAAATATGGAATGTTGCAGTTACGTTTTCCTCATCAAAATATTAATAACATATATAGATCAACTGTAATTTTTAATAATATGTCACTCAGACTCACTGTAACATTAATAATATTGCTACTTATGCAGTCAGATAACGCATTATGTTAGCTAAATGACCCATAAAATTGCAATACACTTTGAGTATAACAACAAACAAGTTTGTTTGGTTTACTAAAGGGTTTATATGATTTATTAGTCCGTTTTCCTCAATGCCAACAACAATTCAGTGCTTCCCCTGCTCTATGATGAGTCCGGTGGGCCATCTCGTTGGTTTTCTGAGCCACCTAATATTCCAAATATGGCGAAGGCAGTTTTTAAAATAGTTCTGGGTGGCCATGTCCCCAGATCCACATAATGTCACATCACACCTTTGATGCTCGCTCGGCCCATCCTACCACCTCGCACAACACTTTACTTGGGAAACACTGCAATTGTTGGCTCGGTGTCAACAACAGTTGTTGGCTCGGTGTCAACAACAATTGTTGGCTCGGTGTCAACAACAATTGTTGGCTTGGTGTCAACAACAATTGTTGGCTCGGTGCCAACAACAATTGTCGGCTCGGTGTCAACAACAATTGTCGGCTCGGTGTCAACAGCAATTGTCAGCTCGGTGCCAACAACAATTGTCGGCTCGGTGTCAACAACAATTATCGGCTCGGTGTCAACAACAATTGTCGGCTCAGTGTCAACAACAATTGTCGGCTCGGTGTCAACAACAATTGTTGGCTCAGTGTCAAGGTGCTTGAGTCTGTGTTCTGTCTAGCATGTATGTTGCACTTTTTTTAATCAGGATACCATTCTCAAAACACTGCAGATTCCTTCCCAAATTGAAGGTCATAAGGTCAGCTTGCAGAACTGATGACTTCCAATTTGAGAAGGATCTCTTTATTCAAATTTATCTGAATGGAGTGTTACTGTGCATCCAGGTAAGAGCTATTTGAAGGCTTGGCACATAAGTATTAAGATGTCCCTATGAAGGAACTCTCTGAGGGATTTTGTGTAAATGATATCCATGGGAAGGAGCTCTTTGGGGACCAGGTGTACATAATGTCCCTGGGAAGGAGCTCTTTGGGGACCAGGTGTAAATAATGTCCCTGGGAAGAGCTCTTTTGGACTTGGCTGTCTGGGGATCTGATGCAGAGGATGTCTCTTGGAATGATCAAGCTCTCTGTGGCATTTGCCATAGGTGCATGATGTCCCTGCAAAAGAGCTCTCTGGAGACCTGACCTGCCATGGTGTAAATAATGTCCATAAAAAGTGGCTCTAGGGGGAACTGGTGTAGATAAAGTCATTGGGTAGGCTCTATCTGGGAGACGTGATGTACATAAATGTCCCATTGAAAAGCTTAATGGAATGTTGTAGAGGATGTCTCATTGATAACTTTAAAGGAGCTCTTTGGGTAGTTGGCAGGGCTTTATGTAGGAAAAAAGTATTGCCAGTCACACATGTTTTGGTGGACACATGGATGTTAACTGTTAAGCCAGTTTACAAACTTCTAAATGTGTCTGATGACCAGAAATGGACTACTAACACACATGTGACACCATTTTCACTCACTTTCAAGGCTAACTAACAATATCTATGGTTTTGGAAGATTTTTTTGCTCTATTCTTTTTTTTACCCGTCCACCACCCATCCACCCATATTTCTACCCGTCCATATTCGTTTTTACCCGTCCAAATGACGAGTGGACGGGTCTCTACATAAAGCTATGGTAGTTGGTGTAGAGGACACACAAGGGAGAGAGTTCCTGGAGGGACTTGGTGTAGATAGCAGGAGCTAGGAGCTCTCTGGTGTTTGATGCATGTGTCCTTGACATTGCTTCTGCTGCCTGCTGCTCTCTGTTGCACTGGGAGGTGGAGGGAGCTGACTGGGGGGCCGTGTCAAAACAACACTTAACAATACCCTGGTGGTCATGAAAAGAACCGATTTAGTTTACTGGCATATATTTTATCCTGACTCTGGGCATTCCAAAATGATGTGTTCGTTGGTTTTGCGTGTAGCATGTCTGCGTCAGAAACAGTTGCCCCAAACCTCCATCCTGCCTCTGACTGTGTTGTATGGTCTCTGACTGTGTGTTGTATAGTTTCTGACTGTTTGTTGTATGGTCTCTGACTGTGTGTTGTATGGTCTCTGACTGTTTGTTGTATGGTCTCTGACTGTGTGTTGTATGGTCTCTGACTGTGTGTTGTATGGTCTCTGACTGTGTGTTGTATGGTCTCTGACTGTGTGTTGTATGGTCTCTGACTGTGTGTTGTATGGTCTCTGTCTGTGTGTTGTATGGTCTCTGTCTGTGTGTTGTATGGTCTCTCCTGTGTCATTGTTTCACAGGAACAGTTGTGTCTGTTTGTTGAATAGAGCGTGTGTGCGCATGCGTGTGCGAGTGTGCGTGCACATGAGTGTGTGCGTGTGCGTGTATAGAACCACTGCGTTCTGGAGTGCATGTCACTCAGTGCATGTGTTGGCATACAACCAGCGTGTTTGTTAACACGGATCCAAAATGTGTAGTGTTGAGCAGCTCATCATTGAATGGAGGAATGAAATCTTGTGACATTGTGAACATTTTCAGTCAAACGACAGATGCTATCATTCATTCCAATTAGCTTAATTTGGGCCAACACTGCATCTGATTGGTTGGAACCGACAGCAACATAACTTATATAAACTCTAAAAAGTAGATTTGTTTTATTTATTGTGTTCCTTAAGAGTTTGTGACAATTTTGCACATCGTACGTGCTGCAGGCACGTTGTCACTGCATGTGTCTGTTGTCACTTTACTGCATTTTCTCGTCGTGTTTGTTTGCGAAGCTGTGTCATTCTAAGTCTGTAGCTGAATGGTGCTTTGGCGTTGAAGCACAAAGGTGTCCCTTGCTATTCTTTCATGTAAGTTCATGTTTTGTTTTCGATACCAATGCTGCCGTTGCCTGCTTGCCGCACGCTTTGCACTGCATGCTGTAATTGCACTGACACACGAAGCTCGTTAGTTGTTAATTAGTAACTAAATTTCTGTTTCGTCTAACATATCTGGTCATACCACATTTGTCTACAATTTCTCAGCGATCGAGGGTTTTAAGTGTCATCCCTCTGTAGTGCAACAGTTCTAAGGTACAACGTTGTTAACCCATATGAGGGATTTGGGAAATATTTATCAGTAGACTTATTAACTAAGCATGTTTCTGTGCAGAACATATTATATATGGCTAGTTGCTGTGTAGGTGTTGAATATACATTTAGTAATAACTCTTCAACTTGGTGAAATGTGTGAGAATGTTATCTTTAAATAGACTTGTACTTTGACATGCATATGAACTGTTTTCATTCCTATTGTTTTATACGTTACTTATAATAGTTGTATTCTTTAGATCGGAAGAAAGACAATATATTATGATACACATCTGATGTTCTGGTCATCTGGCGTTTGGACGTATCTGGTTTTTTAGGCATCTGGCGTGTCAAGAAACGTATTTTTTGTCAAAGCTGAACATTTCTTACTTTGTTGGAACAAAAACATTTTTTTTTAGACCTTTGACTCTCTACTTACAAAGTTTGGGGTTGTGAATAACATATTGTATCAACAACTATCAACACAATTTAATCGTTATTCTAATATTATATGTCTTTGTGTGATAAGTTTTGGTTTTGTATGTTAATAATAATTATTAATAATAACATTTAGTCATAGTTTGTTGCATAACTATTAAACAATTTATGAATATTACATGACTTATTTTCTAGTGGGATATATAGTTTATAGTTAGTTGCTGTTCATTTGTGTTTATTAACACCTTTTACAAATCATTATCATAGCATTTTGTAACTAATATTTTACCTAGGCAACAGTAATTACATAATTAATATTTATTTTAATATACATGTGTATAGTGACACTGTCTACAATGGTATTTATTAGAATATTATATGTTGGTTTCTTACACCTGTGGCTAGTTAAGTATTGCTCCAAGCAGATTGGAAGATTTGATTTATTGTTGTTTTAGGTTTAAAGTGCTTTTTGCTAGTTAATCCAGTTAATTATACAATGTGCATCTGCTTGTGTTGTTATTTGTATAACAACCAGACTGAGTGACACTGTATTGTGTGACACTGTATTGTGTGACACTGTATTGTGTGACACTGTATTGTGTGACACTGTATTGTGTGACACTGTACTCGGTGACACTGTACTGTGTGACACTGTATTGTGTGACACTGCAATGTGTGACACTGTCTTGTGTGACACTGTATTGTGTGACACTGTACTGTGTGACACTGTATTGTGTGACACTATATTGTGTGACACTGTACTCGGTGACACTGTACTGTGTGACACTGTATTGTGTGACACTGCAATGTGTGACACTGTCTTGTGTGACACTGTATTGTGTGACACTGTATTGTGTGACACTGTATTGTGTGACACTATAATGTGTGACACTGTCTTGTGTGACACTGTCTTGTGTGACACTGTCTTGTGTGACACTGTATTGTAAGACACTGTATTGTGTGACACTATAATGTGTGACACTGTCTTGTGTGACACTGTCTTGTGTGACACTGTATTGTGTGACACTGTATTGTGTGACACTATAATGTGTGACACTGTCTTGTGTGACACTGTCTTGTGTGACACTGTATTGTGTGACACTGTATTGTGTGACACTATAATGTGTGACACTGTCTTGTGTGACACTGTATTGTGTGACACTGTATTGTGTGACACTGTATAAGACACTGTAGGATTAGTACTAGATGTCTGCTTGCTCTTTACCTCCTTGTAACACTAGATGGCGCTAATAAGTAAGCTATAACTAAGCTTGAGCAAAAATGCTTTGAAACTGTCATAACAACAACTGTATTGAACAAAGTGAAATAATTATTGTGTAGACACTAACTGATGTGTGCATTAACATGTTAATCCTGACTTCATGACTGATTTTCCTCCTGCATGTGTATGCTAACCCCCTAACCTTGACCTTTACAGCACATTTTACTTTGACCTTGATCCATCACCTATAGCATATTTGTGTCATACATTTTTTTAAATAAGTTTCTAAAATGGTGTGTACAATTATATTAACAACATGTGATGTTTTTTTATGTTCACCTTTCTTTTACTGGTTATCTATTATTTGAACCTCGATTGTAGTATAAAATATACATTTACTAAGTATATTCTGGCAGTATTGGATTGGATGTTTTGATGAATTGGTGTGGTTTTGAATTTGGACTTCAAAGATATATTTTAACACTTCATATCAGACTATCAACTGTCGGAAAAATAACATTTAGACTAATTAAAAACCTTTGATTTATGTTAATGAATACACACAAATTCAGTTTACAGATGGACATAAGTTTGCAAACACCTAAGCAACAAAGAGTCACATACTTTGATCCACAAAGACTCACATACTTTGTGATCCACATGTATATAGTTATATATATCTGCCAGTTTTTTGTTGTTTCAAATTCTGGGAGATTTAAGATATTTTGTCACACTCAGCAGTTTACTCCTGTTGGAATGAAATTCAGGAAAAATTGATTTGTCATTGACGAGGACTTTTGTGTGACAATCACGAATACAGTCCTGCTGCTTTAGGGGTGGGTGACCACTGCAGGTCTGAAATGAACACCCGGCAGATGTCCTCTGTTGGATTGGACTTTGGAAGAGAGTTGAAACACTGTTGGAGATACAAAGTTCGAAAGCGAACATCTGGGAGATTTGCGAGGGATATTCACAAAAATCCGGCCGATTACCGGACGGTCCAGGATTATTGGCCGACATACACATGTATTATACATGTTTCTACATGATTGTTCCTACATGATTGTTCCTACATGAACTCTCCAGGTGTATTTCTATACACCGCAGAACACTGTATACTTGTCATGAGCACTCGATCACTTCAGCCTACTGACACCTCAACTTATCATCTGTCACTAACGTGTTCAATCATCTTAACCAGGTTGATGTCTGCCTAAAACAGATATGTATGACCTTGAACTTGTTTGAACTTGGCCTTGTTGTTTGACCTTGAAGGTCCGTCGAACTGTGTGGTGCCGGTGAAGGTGACTGGGACAGCGAGCGCAGGCTTTGAGGTTGAGTACACGCCAACCGAAGCCGGTAGGTTCATTGTAGCAACGACGAAGACTAATTGTGACTTTTATAACAATATTAGGGAATGTAACATTATATAATGGGCTTCCTTATTGTCCTCTTTATGCTACGTTAGTTGCCTTGATTTGTAAAGAGTTACGGTAAATAAATTTTATTTGTAATTTGATTTTAGTTATTTTTGCTGAGTTTGCATAAGTGTTGTTATTATCATGTTTTGTTTCCATGGATGAAACTGAGTTTTCCCAGCAGCTAGTCACGCTGACTACTGTGTTTTTATTTTTGCCGCTTTCTGTAGAATTTCAAGTACCTGAGCGGTTGGAAATGGGATGTTCTTATAATTACTTTTTATGTTACGTATGTCACGTGCTGTTATTTTACGGGGTAGCACATTTCAGGGGTACACAGAATCGAAGTGGAGTATGCGAACCAGCTGATCTCGGGCAGCCCATTCATGGTGAAGGCGTATGACGTGGGCAGTATCAGTGTCGAAAAGATCACTGATGGCGTAGTTGGAAGGAGAAGTTCATTCTTCGGTAAATTCACTGAACTTTCATCTTTAAGATCTGTACCATTACTTACTAGTACTTTCTTGTAAGCAGCCATCGTATTTACATTCATTGCTTACTCCTGTAAGAAAATCTGTTCAGCTTCAATCATCTAGTTCTGATTTACTTTTTGTCCCTATATAAAGATGATGGAGAAGTTCATTCTTCGGTAAATTTAGCTAACTGTTTAATCAATGCATTGAAATAAGGACACGACTCAGGCCTATGGATGGGGCTGTACCTGAGTGAAAAAATGATTGATTTTTGCAGTTTTCGCAGAATCACCATTATTGATCATAACACAAAATTTAGACTATTGACGCAAATAATTCAAACTATATATCGTGTGCATTTGAGGTGTGCAATGTTTAATAATTTGGCAAGGAGATGTGGTTATATTGATGGTATTCAATTCTTTATTCTGTGGTGGATGTTTATGAGTTGATGGAACATTTTAATATTTTGTATCTATGTGTTTAGAAAATTGTAACCGTGTCTATAGTTACCTCTATATTGATGGAACAGAGTAAAAAGAAATTGTTCTTGGCCTGTCATCGAGATCCGCCTTGCCCTGGACATTTAAGGAAAGGGCAAGAACAAGAATGACACCAAATAGTGTACTTGTAGTGAACACTGACAATGCTGGTGAAGGAAACATGGAGATCACCATTGAGGCAAGTGGACGGAAGATTCAGAACCACGTCCGTCAGATAGGTCAAGGTCGCTTCGAAGTGTCCTTCACCCCCATGGATGCCTGTGAACACCAGGTGTCGATCACGTTCAACGGCGAGACCATCCCAGGTAACGACCAGTGTATTGTCAGTGTCTGGATGGCAGGTTGACGTCTCAACACTGCTTACAACTGACAGTGAGGCAGAGGGCACAATGTGCTTACTGGGCAGACAATACAGAGGGCACAATGTGCTTACTGGGCAGACAGTACAGAGGGCACAATGTACTCACTGGGCAGACAGTACAGAGGGCACAATGTGCTTACTGGGCAGACAGTACAGAGGGCACAATGTGCTCACTGGGCAGACAGTACAGAGGGCACAATGTGCTCACTGGGCAGACAGTACAGAGGGCACAATGTGCTCACTGGGCAGACAGTACAGCACTCCCTTTAGTTGCAACATTGACACAGACGTGGATCCATCCACACACGCACACACACAACACAACATACGACACAACACACACACACACACACACACACACACACACACACAACACACACACACACACACACACACAACACACACACACACACACACACACAACACACACACACACACACACACACACACACACACACACACACACACACACACACACACACACACACAACACACACACACACACACACACACACACACACACACACACACACACACACACACACACACACAAAACACACACAAACACACACACACACACACACACACACACACACACACACACACACACACACACACACACACACAACACACACACACACACACACACACACACACACACACACACACACACACACACACACACAAAACACACACACAAAACACACACACACACACACACACACACACACACACACACACACACACACACACACACAAAAACACACACACACACACACACACACACACACACACACACACACACACACACACACAACACACACAACACACCCCACACACACACACACAACAACACACACACACACACACACACACACACACACACACACACACACACACATACACACACACTCACGCACACATACACACACACACACACACACACACACACACACACACACACACACACACACACACACACACACACACACACACACACACACACACACACACCACACACCACACACACACACACACACACACACACACACACACACACACACACACACACACGTATTTAATACAGAAATTTAATCCATTCCATTTGTTTCTTCCAGGTTCACCTTTTGTGTTGGGCATAACTGATGCATCAAAAGTGAGTGCGCGGGGTGACGGCCTCAGTCTGGTTCCCTGTCACCGCCCTTCGCTCTTCAACATCAATGCCCCGGGGGCACGGATGCGTGACCTTGACGTGAAGGTCACAGGTAGGGTGACCTTTGATTTGACTGACAGGTGGTGGCTGGATTTTGGCATTCTTTCCTCCTTGGTTCTTTTTCTCTGTACTGACATTAATAGACTAATATAGACTAAACACAGCTAATTGAGGTTGATAGATAGTTTCTTTATGTTGTCAAACACTTAACCAAAACATGTTGACATGCTTAAAACACCACACTTAAAAGTTTGGACAAATATATTGACAATTTTTCATGGATGGTATACACAAGTCACGCCTATTACCTGTTATATGTGTTGTGTCTTTTTTTCCACATCTGCCCTACATAGAGTTCTTATAATATCTGGAAAATGTATTTGGCTGCTAACATATTTAGTATTACACTGTTCAAAGATATAGTAACTTGCAAAGGGTGCATGGTTGAGTTTAGAATTAAACACACATCTTGAAACGTTCACTGATCATCCTACGAACTAAATAACATTTATAGTAAACCACATATGGTTTAATATTTACTGACAAGATAGCTTTACCCTGGCTACTTTTAACTTTTGAAATATTTCCATTGTCTTCATGTTTATTGTCAAAAAGCAACAAGTGGCTCTACTAACGTTTCGTGTTTGAGTTCCATCAACGTGGTCCAGTCACAGTGTGTGCATGAGGCGTGGCATTGCATGGCAAATATCTTCTTTTAAGTTAAGCTGTACGCAATGAACCCAAAAAGCATTAACAGAGTCTCGTAATTAAAACCACCCGTGTATGGTTCAGACTCTTGAAGCCTCAGCGAATATACATTGGGTGCAAGTGAAATATTTAAATTTGTTTCATATCACAGTTACGAGATTGAAATTTATATCAACCTTTCAGCTGGTTTTTTTGCAGTTTTCTTCAGGAATTTAATTGTTAGATTGCAAGAATGTGAACATAGTTTATTATTCAAAATTGTTAGTTGCCTGGGAACAATATTCTTCATAGCCATAGCGACATAAGCCGGTTGCTTTCCAATTGTTACCGAGTTTATATCCCCCGATCAAATATCTTGATTAGTGAATGTTTATATTTTGCTGATCCAGAAACCATATTCATTCTGTTAAGTGTACAGTACGCTAAATAAAAATGGTTAATTATGCTTATTTGATAAGACCATTGTGGCGCCACCTAGAGGCACTGGTGTAATTTTACAGTTTCCACCAGGTGGAGACACAAACCTTAACATTTCCATTGCGAGCTAATGTGGTGCCAGTGATATCACATAAAATTCCAGTTCATCTGCCGCATTCATGTGAGTCTTAGACTTGACTACAAGATGTTATTATGACATAGCCAACTAAGTCATTTACGTCCAACTTGGTGGATATCTTGACCCACGGATATACAGCTCTTCTAAAAAGGCAATTAATCATTGACAGGAGCAACATTATTTCTTCCCACATTGATCAAACCAATCTTTTATAGTAATCAGCAAAGATGACCCGTATTTTATATTTTGAATTTATTTAGACAACGGAACACTTTTTAATGTTATTCCCATGTCAGTGTTGTTGCTTTAGAGAACAAAAGATCAGGTTTGTTTTCCATTTGTTATGTTGAGACTTTTCACTGTTAAGTTATTGTATCTGCTTGGTGCTTGATGTGTTGTGTTTTGTCGTCGTGTTGTGAAGTGTAGACAGGGTTATTTTGGTCAGAGAGGAAGACTTGGTAATCCCATATTTCAATAACAATGTATCTCGGGATGTTCCTGTCAAGTTTTTGACATCAACTCATTGGTTGAACTGTCACTGTTATTTTATTTATTTATATTTTTAGCAATCCTAATATATCCTAATCTATAGTCAACTGCCTGAGAGATAACATGGTGCTTGTTATATATCCCATAATTTAGAATGTGTTTGTGTGTGTGCGTGTGCTTGACATGTGTATCTGTGTCTCAGATGTGTGTTTGTTCTGTATGGTCTCAGAAGTACGCGTGTTTTAAATTGTAATGTTGATATGCGTACAAACACAATTTGCTGTTGCAATCTTTCGTAACACATTACGCTATGTAGATGTAATGACAACTAACTGTAATAATTTCAAGAAAACACGTACACTGAAAACTGCTGGAAAGGTCAATATTAAAAACAAATCAATCGAACGTCTTTGATAATGATATAAACAAAGTGGTTATGCTGCCTCATGTCACAAGCTGTCAGATTAGTCACATCACAGCTGGGCTGCTGCTTAGCTGCTTGCAGCCAACATTGTCACAGCAGCTGTTGTCATGTCACCTGTCATCATGACAGCTGTTATCATGGCAACAGCTGTGGTTGTGACGACCTTGAAGACTGGAGGCTGTAGGTCTCTTGCTGTACTAACTGCACAGACTGGAGGTGAGCTCTAACTAACTCTGTCTGTCCCTCTACAGACAAGTAACACTTCTCATTCGTCTAGTCTAGATATCTTATGCTGTATACTAACGTAACTGGTACTTTAGAATTAATGTCTGCACATGATTGTACATACTTATATATTTTAATGAAATTTTTTTTCTCCTTTAATACATTTTCATAGATATACTACATTGTCAATTGACAAATTTAAATTAGAGAGTTGATTTTTGATTTAATGTTGGCTCTTGATATGTTTAGTTGAACCATCAATGTTACCACTAACATTAATAAATGCTATGAGAGACAGCCTGTCATGAGAGACATCCTGTCATGAGAGAAGGCCTGTCATGAGAGACTGCCTGTCATGAGAGACACCTGTCATGAGAACGGACTGCTTGTCACTACAAACTGCCTGTCATGACAGACTGTCACATCTGACTGTCTGGTGAGACAGCCCGGGTTTGTAGACGTTTGCACAGAACATATGCTAAGATAATCTAAAGTCTCACACAACTATGTGTTTGCCCTCATTGTAGGACCCCGCAATCAACCTGTCAAGGTCATTGTCAGGGAAACCACAACCATTGATGAATTTAGTGTCGAATGGACACCGGAAGAAATTGGTGAGTGAATTATGCTTTATATTCTTGTAATGTTGTTGTAGTAGACATGTTTCAGTCATTGAATGTATTAACAGTGAATGTTACAGTCAACTGCAGTGGAACCTTACACAGACATCAAAATAATCTAGTTAAACATGTTCCATTTTTTATGTAGATATTTTGTATTATTTGTTTTCTATGTTTTATGCAGATTTATAATGTGCATATACGTGCACTTGACCATTCAGTTTTAGTGATGTAGGTTCAGCAGATGTTGTCGTAAACTATTACGTGTTCTTTAAAAAATTCACTAATGAGATAGTCAAATCGTTGTCTTATCCCAAACCTTACAGTCTACACTCGCTTGTCCTTGCCTTACAGGTGATGGTCTGGTCACATGACACGTATACACTCGTACATAATCTGTAATGAGACTGATGTGAATTACTGTCAAGTGTTTGGATATGTGTCATGTTTGTGTACATGTAAATTGTCAACTACTTAACAATGTTGTTTTAATAATTAATGTTATGTCATTTGTACATTTTACGTAGTTTTTAAAGACCAATTATTTGCACTTGGAGGTGTTTGATGCACTTCTGAGTGCGATTAACTACATTTATGATGCTCTGTAAATTCTTGTTACTTTACTAACTATAAGTTATTAGTGTTATTAAATATTAACTAGTCTTCTTATTAAATATTAATTCTTCTTTTTATTAAATATTAACTGTTCTAATTAGTATTAAATATTAACTATTCTATACTACAAAATATTAACTATCCTGATTATTGTTAAAGATTAACTATTTTATTACTATTAAATATTAACTATCCTGATTATTATTAAACATTAACTATTTTATTATTAAATATTAACTATTTTATTTATTAAATATTAACTAGTATTATTAAATATTAACTAGTATTATTAAATATTAACTATTATTATTACTATTAAACTTAACTATCCTGATTATTATTAAATATTAACTATCTTGATTATTATTAAATATTAACTATCCTTTGATTATTATTAAATATTAACTATTCTGATTATTATTAAATATTATATTCTATTACTATTAAACTTAACTATCCTGATTATTATTAAATATTAACTATCCTGATTATTATTAAATATTAACTATTCCTATTGCAGGTGACCACAGGGTGGACATAAGCTATGTGAACATGACAGTACCTGGCAGTCCTTTCACGGCGCGGGCCTGGGACGCCAACAAAGTCGTGGTGACTGGCATGAAGCCAGGTCGGGTCGGAAAGCCCAACAGCTTCAACAGTAAGTCTTAGTCAGGGCTAAAACAAACTGGTCATGTGACCTGGACAAAAGTGTTCTTTCTGTCACCAGGGTGAGGCTAGCCTTGGTTCCATTCCCTTAGTTCCGTTCCCTGTCACCAGAGTGAGACTTGCCTTGGTTCCGTTCCCTGTCACCAGAGTGAGACTTGCCTTGGTTCCATTCCCTGTCACCAGAGTGAGACTTGCCTTGGTTCCGTTCCCTATCACCAGAGTGAGACATGATTTAACAAGATTTAACAAGATTGCCACCTAGAGATTCAACTCTAGATGGCAGGTGGACTAGGAAGCCATTTGGCTTATCGAGAGTCCAACCTATCTATCTAAGTATACCCCGCCCTTCTTAGGTATATGTCGATTTTATTTTTAAATATATTAACACTGCTAGCACCTACACAATCAGCTGATAATCTGTTCCATTCGTTTACTGTTCTTTGTGAAAATGAAAATTTTCTAATATCTAGTCTACACTGCTTCTTTGCTAATGTAACTCCATGTCCTCTAGTCATTCTCTCTTCCTTGACTGTGAAAAAAATATTTCTGTCAATATTTTCATATCCATTCAATATTTTAAACACCTCAATCTGATCTCCTCTCAAGCTTCTGGTTTCTAGTGTTGTTAAACCACATTCTTTTAGACGCATTACATGCCTTGGTTCCATTCCCTGTCACCAGGGCTAGGCTGTCCATCGGTTCTGTTCCCTGTCACCAGAGCGAGGCTGTCCTTATAGTTCCATTCCCTGTCACCAGGGCGAGGCTGTCCTTGGTTCCATTCCCTG
Source organism: Ridgeia piscesae (assembly GCA_025642075.2). NCBI lineage: Eukaryota > Metazoa > Annelida > Polychaeta > Sabellida > Siboglinidae > Ridgeia > Ridgeia piscesae. The sequence goes on from JAODUO010000970.1 coordinate 211,413, forward strand.
TCTGTTCTTAGTTTCCTAACACATTTGACCATTTATACCATTTTGTTAGGTTGGTATGTTCACAATTTAAATTTTCTCCCATAAATATTTTGTCCTTTACTTTTATATATATATATATATATATATATATATATATATATATATATATATATATACATACACATACATACATACATACATATATGTGAAATGACAGGTCTCGCCTGGATTTTATCATAATGATGACTAACGCATGTGAATAAAACGAGTAGATTTAAAAGTAATAAAATATATAAGTCACTGATGATGTGAGGTCTGACACTGACAGTGACACGTCACTTACAGTTGACGCCAGTTCGGCTGGAGCAGGGAACCTTGAGATCAGTGTCTCTGCCAACGACATCAACGTACCGAACTTTGTGAAGCAGGAACAAGCAGCCAGGTTTAGTGTTTCCTACACTCCCCAGGTGGTCGACACTCACATGATCAGCGTGAAGTTCAACGGCGACGTCGTCCCAGGTAAATCTTTATCTTGTGCTGGGCGGTCAATTAATGAATTAATGAGATGTATTAAAATGTTGACTACAAATTTTAAGTTAAAAATGTTCCCTGCAGTTAGTATTAAAATCAGCAGTTTCTCAGAAGTTTAAAACTGGTAGTTATAAATAATCACATTGCAATCAACGTTTTTTTTTTAAATTATATTTAACTATTTTAATCAATTTTTTATTCTATAGTTGTATAAATCAATAGTTTTTCATTTTGTAATTAAAGTTAAGCAGTTTTTCACTTATTTCTGTTATTGAATCATCCTGTAAATATGGAGGGAGAAGAGTTCTCATATTACAAAATAGTTTTAAAATTTCTTCAGCCGTTATTCTTCATCTGTGTTGATATGAAGCTCAGTCAGCAATGTTGGAATTTATTCTTGCATACATTTTTAACATTGTAAATGTTGTATTATAGTTATCACGTTTCTTTGTATTTTCGATATGCAAATATTAAGTACTAGCAACTGACAACATTGCTAAGTACCTGTTTCTTTTCTACTGAACACTTAAATGTCTATGGGGTCAAGGTCAATGAATCATTTAAGGTCAAGGTCAACCGGTAGACAATAGATTGCATGGGTTGATAGTTTAATCAAGGTCAAATTGGTTAGGTTCAGGATAGTGAACATTATAAGTGTATGGAGATAAATTATGGGATACAGGCGACTTGTCATTCCCGTCAGTGGCTCACATCGCTGTTTCCCTAAACCTGTCTGCGGTGTCTCCTTCCTTCCTCCCTCAATCCTGCCTAGGGGGCTACTTCCCTCAGGTTTATTGACCCCCATCCCCTGTCCTAACTCTCCCTCAGTCGCTCCTCCATTCCTACGTCATATTCCGAATGGAATTCGTTTATGCGGTCTAACTAACGTGGACTACTTTTTGCGAAACAAACCGTCGGTGATCGGGTTGATGCATGCAGTGCATGATGGGATAGCGCACATGATTGTCGCGGACTCGGACGTTTTCCTTCTGCGCTCCCAGACAGTCCATTTGTGTGTAACGTCACTGATGACAGCGCCCTCGTGTGTGTCCTGGACGGAGGCATTGTGCCTCTCAGACTGCCTGTACACCGCACTGCCCAGATGAGCCTCAATCTGGCCACAGGCCGCCAGGTGACAGCACACTCTGACATCACAGTCGAGATTGCAGGTAGGTTATAAGGCGACATACGTATGTCATTAGAACAAGTCTCAGGAGTTCTTTTTAAAAATATGTATGAAAACTAAACTGTGAGTCTTCAAAAATGGTGATGTTTTTGATAAAAATTAATGTGCTTGTGTGATTATAGTTATTGTCGTGTATTACAACATTTTGTACTCAGTATACAACTACAAAAGCTTTATTAATAATTAACGGTACATTCATGATGGCTGCTCGTAGTAATACACGACAGTTATTCAATCAAAGCTTGGGCAAGTGTGTTCACAGCTCACTCCAGTTCACTGTAACGTCACTCCAGTTCACTGTACGTCACTCCAGTTCACTGTACGTCTCTCCAGTTAACTGTACGTCACTCCAGTTCACTGTACGTCACTCCAGTTCAGTCTACATCACTCCAGTTCACTGTACGTCACTCCAGTTCACTGTACGTCACTCCAGTTCACTGTACGTCACTCCAGTTCACTGTACATCACTCCAGTTCACTGTACATCACTCCAGTTCACTCAGTTGTATGAATGAGTAGTGGCTAAAGACTAGTAGATATTTACCTAGGAATAATCTATGTGCATTATATGCAACATGGCTGAATGGTTTCCATTGGTGTTTGATTGAATGGATCTGGCAGGAAGTAAAGTGTAAAGTGCTTTAAACCAGTCGTGATGATTGGACACTGGGCTGTAGAAGAACATAGACTTTATCTTAATTACACAGCCACCTTGCTAGTGATGTTATACTGGCACACGACCAAACCATGCCCATGCATGTAACAGTAAAGTATACAGTATTGGGCCTGCTGAAAGGGTCACTTCTCAATTCAAGGCACTGCCCACTGAGTCCACTGTACATACATGAACCTAATCAGTGCATGCACTACAGGCTGTTTTTCTGTATATAGTTCATTACAAAAAAAAAACCCGGAATTAATGTCTTATTGAGAGTCCAAAATGCTAGCCACTGCGTCATTGTGTACATTGTTACTGTCAATTCAGGTACTACTTTGCATGTTACCTTTGGTAATTATCCTTTTATACATTCGACATCCCATATTAAAATTGTTGCCTTCCAAAGTTTCTGTGTCAAGACCACCCCTGGCTGCATCCAGTTTGCCAGATTCAGTCTGATTGTCATTGACTGTGTGTACATGTAGCTCTCCAGTTTGTCTGGATATAGAGGTTACATTATAACATGCTTGCTTGCAGCACCGTCCAATCAGATAACAGAGGCACCAGTTGTCATGGATACAGACAATGAGTTGCTATTGGCTACATTTTTGCCAACTGAAGTTGGTAAGTTGCTCCTTGCGTGAAATGTGTAATTGTTGTCACTGATTCAGTACAAGTGTTAGGTTCCATTGTTACCATATTTGGCATCATTCCTATATTTGGCATTATTGCCTTATTTGGTATATACCTTATTTGGCATTATGAAGATGTTTGACATTGTTACCATATTTGGTGTACAGTTCGGTGTTGTGCAGTATCAAATGTCTGGTTCTACAATGAAATTAGCTGATATCACCATTTCCAGGTGAGCATGTCATCGCTATGACAACCAAAGATAGAAAGCATCTATTTGGGAGTCCATATGAGTGTCATGTCTATGACCTTAACAGTGTAGAGGTCGTTGGGTCACCCCGTGGCATTGTGGGACGCACATATGATTTTGAAGGTAAGTGCTACAGTATGTACACTTCTACAAATGTTTTCCATTCCGACTGTTTAATGATTTATTTAGAATATTGCCAGGCAGTACACAAGGAGAATAAACAGTAAGATAACAGTGTTATAATGTTCCTAGAAATAATATGCAATAAAACTGTAGCAACTCAAAGGCCAGTGAATTTAACATTATTACATGCCAGTAAAAGATGTTTGTTGTATCTGTAATGAATGAGATCATTATTTAATTTTTAACTAAAGTTTATAGCATACCAATGTTTTTATACGCGTACATTTGCCTGACATAAACCGGCTTAAGTTGACTTGACGTGGGTGAACATTTCAGTTGACACAAGTCGGGCTGGGCCGGGTGAGATAGACGTGTCTGTGAGGGCCGGTGACGAGGTGGTCACATGTAAAGTTGTACCACATAGACTGCACAGACAACGCTTCAAAGTCTACTTCGTCCCCAGACGACCCTGCACCCATTTTGTGTTTGTCACCTTTGGAGCAGAAACTGTCCCAGGTGTGTCTTCATTCTATGTGGTCCACTCACTATGACAACTGTCATATGCAGTGTCTTTTCTACTATTGTTCCTAGTTATATCATTGTTGTACCTTTGATTATTGAAACATCTTATGTATAAAAAAATATTTCTTACCTGAACAGATGAAAATTCAACGAGAGAGTACAACATGTTCACCTTTCTATACTAGTTCATGTTGGCTGTTTACACTTTCAACATTTGCCCAAAATAATAATCAAAGTAGATCAGGGTTGCTGTGATTTGGGTCTGGGTGATTGAAGTCAGCTTCAAATCAGTATGAAAACTGACAGTGGCAGTAACATATGTAGGCTCCCTCATTGAGTGTGACATTGCTAAGTGTAAAGCGATACCTTTGTGATAGGCAGTCTGTGTATCTTTAGTGTGGATAATGGGCTATACAAGTAATTAAATTGATAGTGGAGAGTTATGTGATATCAGCTAAAATGTAACAGAAAGTTGGATAATAAAAGTTTTATTATAGTATCACACCCACCCATCCATATGCACATTGGGTAATGTTTCGCAGGTTCACCATTCATTGTTGAGGCCGAGGACAATCTCATGGTTGTCACCAGGGGTCATTGTTTGAAAGCGGCTCAGATCAACCATGTAGCGATGTTTGAAATAGACTCACGTCTGGCAACACTGCAAACCAGACCAAGGGTTCAGATAACAGGTATGTGTATTGTGAACCGAGTGTGTGTGTATGTGTGCATCCGTGCGTGCGTGTGTGCATGCATGTGAATATGAACATGTGAATATATATGTGACAGCTTGATGTTTAAATGAAGAAAGTTGTTACCACAAAACATCAATGTCACATAAAAGAAACAAACTGTTTAGCGATGATAAAACATTTATGGTCTATTTAGCCCATCACTAATAAAATTAAAAAGTGTTAAATTTTTTCACAGCTGTCACATACATCAAGTTGGTTTAATAAAGGTTGTGCTAATTTGCTAAAATCACATAATTTACTTTGAATACTATTTTGGGCAAATTTTGACAGTGTAAACGGCCAAACTAAATTAAAGTAAAGTAGTGGACAGTCTGCACTAACTCTTGTTGAATTGTCACCTGTTCCAGTTAGGAATACATTCATAAAAAAGCTAAGCAGCACAAGTGTACCTGACAGGTGAGAGTGTGGGAGCCAGACGGGTTGAGTTTTCACAAGGTGGTGTGTAGAACTAGTTTAAAAAAGAAAAACATTTAAATGAATGGTAATTTGTTACAGGCCCTTCTCCGCACAGACACAAGGTGGCACATGCGTTGATGGCGAACGGACCAAACGAGTGGCTGGTCGAATGGCGCCCCCTACACTTGGGCGTGTACACCATTGAGGTGTGGTATGGCAGCGTGAGGGTGGCGGGGAGTCCATTCAAGTGCAGTGTGTACGATCTGTCAAAGGTGTACATCGTCAGAGATGACAGTGTGACTGGTGTTGACATTGATGGAATACTTGGAGATGACATCGTCTTTTATGGTAACTAAGTTTGATGTTGTCGTGTATTCCTTCATATGTATACATACATATATATGTGTATATGTATGTATACATATACATATATGTGTATATTATTTATCAAGTAACAAAACATAATTTAAAATATTTGGTGTCACTTATTTGTTAAAAGAACTATTTAATATTTTTGTCTGGTGCATTAACAATATTTTTACCAGAATCCTAATGTATTTATGTGCGCCAGTGTATATTTTAATTGGATTATTTTATGGTTTAATGCATGTTGAAGATTTTTACATTTTTCCAGTTATGATGTAATTAAATTGGATTTGGCGAATGTCCATGAAGTAAGATGAATATCAATCAATGCCATATGTTTTCAGTTGATGCCTCTGAGGCTGGGGCGGGCAACTTGGAAGTAGTTGTCTGCTGTGCAGGGACTGGACATCGCATCCCAAACTTCCTTGAGGCCCCAGATCATAGTGGGAGATTTCGAATTTATTTTACCCCACAGCCTCATTGTCATAGCTACGCAGTAAACATCACATTCAACGGGGAGCAAGTACATGGTAAGGTAGAGCTATATTTCTCCAGGTGCATGATGGGATGCATGGGCAGCTGGAGACGACGCATGTAGTCGTAGAAACCTGCAAAATCTGAAGCAGTGAAGATTTAATGAAAGAGTTATTGGCTGCCAGATTGTGACGGGCTGGTTTAGGATTGTGACCAGCTGGTGTACGATTGTGACCGGCTGGTGTAGGATTGTGACTGGCTGGTGTAGGATTGTGACTGGCTGGTGTAGGATTGTGACTGGCTGGTGTAGGATTGTGACCGGCTGGTGTAGGATTGTGACCGGCTGGTGTAGGATTGTGACTGGCTGGTGTAGGATTGTGACTGGCTGGTGTAGGATTGTGACTGGCGGGTGTAGTTTCGGCTGGTGTAAGATTGTGACCGGCTGGTGTAGGATTGTGACCAGCTGGTGTAGGATTGTGACCGGCTGGTGTAGGATTGTGACCGGCTGGTGTAGGATTGTGACCGGCTGGTGTAGGATTGTGACCGGCTGGGGTAGGATTGTGACCGGCTGGTGTAGGATTGTGACCGGCTGGTGTAAGTAAAGTTACAAGTCTGCCGCCTCACAAGTCACGGGTTGTTGCACTACACTACGGTACCCATGGCTGGTCATGTCTGAAAACCTGGGGAGTGACTTATAGTTATAGCAATAGACTTCACCAATCACTACTCTGTCAGCTGTGGGAACAGTTTGAAGACGAATACACAACTGGTGGGAATACCAATGCAATTACCCACTCCTGCCCTAAACACTGCCTGTAACACAAGCAGTGTGTGGCTGAAATGATTCGGAGGCCAACCACACTCCTCATGGGCGATTTCATTGGTTGGCGTTCTTTCAAAGGAATGAAGCAGGGGAAGAGTTATGGCTGCTACTGATGTGATCAGCTGCGTCGTTGCTGGTTCAGAAATGGTTCCTTGTTTGCTGGGTTGTGTTAAAATTATAATTCTTTCAACAGGGTTTTAAATTGCTCTCGCTAAAATTAAATTAAAAAAGCAAAGTCAAGATGTTTATCTCGGGTTATAAAAAAAGTTACACAGTTGCTTTTCTGTATTGTTGATGACTGAAGCCCGAGGTTGGTTGCTTGCCAGCAGATTTAAGGGGATACAATATAGAACGTACATCCTGTGGCCAGACTTCTGTAGTTGAACAGATGCATGTACATGTTTCAAATATTCAAACTTGGCTATTTTCGTAGGGGTAATAATACAAAAAACTCGCACAATAACAGGTTTGTAGGGCTTTGTAGATAATGTGGTGTACCCGGGGTAGTTCTACAGAGCACATTGTGTCAAGTAGACGTGCTGCTACTGATGACATGTCATGTTCAGTGTTGTGTTGTATTCAGGAAGTGTTTGTTCATATACTGGAATGTATGGTAATAAAACTGTCACGAACTTGATGACTCTTGATAATGTTTGTTGTTATTATAACTAGGAATTTGCAAACAATTATAGTTGTTTGTCAGACATTATATCAATTTTATAATGCTGAGTGCAGAGATATTGTATTATGAAAAATATTGATATGACAGGATTGGTAAAAAATACTTTGTGATATGTTATTAAAACAACTTTTTTAATATTGTTTTGACTTGTTATCATTGCCTTACATATAGGTGTTTTAGCATGGTGCATAATATATTTCATTACATTTTAGTACATGTATATATATATATATATATATATATATATATATAATTATTTAAATATATAAATATATTTTAATATATATTTTGATATATTTAAAATTATTTGTATACATATATATATATATATATATATATATATATATATATATATATATATATATATATACACACATATTTATTTATATAGATACAAAACTGCATAAATACATGTATGCATACTTATACTTATAATAAGTTATTGTGACAGTTTTTTCTCACGTCTTCAATGACTTTTCCAACCCCGTGACCTCTGACCACTGTGTGTTTAGGAAGTCCATTCTTCTGTGCGGTGGCTGACGGCACTAGAGCCACCCTCAGTGGTGAGGGGCTCCACATGATCCCAGTCCACCATGCCACCAGCTTCAGGGTCGACATCAACGACGCTGGTGACGCTGACCTCGACGTCAAGATCACTGGTAAGATCAGTGTTGTGTGTGTGTCACTATTTTGTGCGATCCCTGTCACATGTAGTGAATGACCACCTCGTTGATGAGGTCAGTGTCATGTGTCACTAGGGTCTATGTCATTAGTGACGTATCTGTCATTGGTGTCTTTAAAGGATGATATTAAAGGTGTGGTCCCTGTGGCTGATGTCGGTACATACCATGTCATTGATAAGATCTCTGTCAAATGTGTCACTAAATACCATGTGTCATTGGTAACATCACTGTTGTCTTACCAATGATACTGTCACTGGTGACAGTATCATTGGTAAGTTCGTTGTCATGTATGTCACTAGAGATTGTGTCATTGGCAAGCTAGTCACTAGTGACAGCCTTGTTTGTTAAAGTTTCTTAAGACTTTCAAGAGCTCGTCAGTTTGTATCATCCCCAAATCACTAGTTGGACAGTGTTCTAATCTACGCTACATGCATCATGAGACTGGTAGTTTAATTAAATTGACCTAGGGTCATGTTACGTCTTCAATAACTGATAACACTGAAGCTTCTAAGCCAGAAATGGAATTAAAAGACATTTGACAGTTTACATATTAGTATTGTTTTTTTGCAGCACCATCTGGCCAACAGGTGCCGCCACTAGTCGGAGGAGACAAAGAATCGGGCTTCGTTATTGACTATTCACCAAATGAAGTCGGTCAGTTGTCCTTCATTGTTACGTCTGTGTTACATGTGTTTGGTAACAATATCATTGCAAGCTCAGACTGTCATGTGACATGTGGGTAAATAAATAACTTTATTACAGAATATGACATTACATATATAATATTGATAGAATCCAAGGAAAAACGTAAGGGAAGTACCATAGTTGATATGCTTTTGTTAAATTAAATAATTATAATAAAGGATATTGGTTGACTTTATGGAAGGTAATTTTGGTATGTCCATCAAGATAACAACAAATTTACATTTATCCCAGAAATATACAAATTCATACACATTTGTCTGAAAAAAAGCCATTGTATGGCATTGATTTAGACATCCGATTAAATTATTAGATTATAAACATTATTTACCTTCACCTATTCCCCAACGCTTCATTTTAAGCCGGAATTACAGGATATGTTAGTAGCCAGTCAGACACTTTGGAATTATTTGCTGCAAAATTATCTATAATTTCTTACCAATCACTGAGCTATGTTGCATACTTCTGCAGGGCGCTACACTGTCACCGTGCTGTATGCTGAGGTGGATGTAGGGGGTAGTCCCGCTCACCCTGAAGTCTTTGACTCGAGTCTCGTGCGAGTGGGACAGATTGGTGACGGCATTCTGGGACAGCCGGTTAAATTCGAAGGTACGTATCTACAATGGAATGTCTCTGTAAAGGTCACTTACCCGAATAGCTAGGTGATTTAATACGACTAGTTTGTGTTTGTGTATGTGTATGTGTATGTGTATGTGGAACTAGTTTTGATTATGACATGGTTACCCTAATCTTGGAGTGGTTGCATTAGCAAGGTGACTGTAAAGTGTGTATATATATATATATATATATATATATATATATATATATATATATATATATATATATATATATATAGGCAATACTGACACGGGAAATAAGGATTTGTAATCAGATTGTTGACATGCTGTCATTTTAACAATTATCTTTACACTCCTGCATATCCACCAAAAGTCCTCCACTAATGTGTGCACATCTGGGACAATTTCACTTGTGTTGACCACTGAGACACATAACTCCTTCACTCATGTGTTGACCACTGGGACACATAACTCCTTCACTCATGTGTGTTGACCACTGGGACACATAACTCCTTCACTCATGTGTGTTGACCACTGGGACACATAACTCCTTCACTCATGTGTTGACCACTGGGACACATAACTCCTTCACTCATGTGTTGACCACTGGGACACATAACTCCTTCACTCATGTGTGTTGACCACTGGGACACATAACTCCTTCACTCATGTGTTGACCACTGGGACACATAACTCCTTCACTCATGTGTTGACCACTGGGACACATAACTCCTTCACTCATGTGTTGACCACTGGGACACATAACTCTTTCACTCATGTGTTGACCACTGGGACACATAACTCCTTCACTCATGTGTTGACCACTGGGACACATAACTCCTTCACTCATGTGTTGACCACTGGGACACATAACTCCTTCACTCATGTGTTGACCACTGGGACACATAACTCCTTCACTCATGTGTTGACCACTGGGACACATAACTCTTTCACTCATGTGTTGACCACTGGGACACATAACTCCTTCACTCATGTGTTGACCACTGGGACACATAACTCCTTCACTCATGTGTTGACCACTGGGACACATAACTCCTTCACTCATGTGTTGACCACTGGGACACATGACTCCTTCACTCATGTGTTGACCACTGGGACACATAACTCTTTCACTCATGTGTTGACCACTGGGACACATAACTCCTTCATTCGTGTGTTGACCACTGGGACACATAACTCTTTCACTCATGTGTTGACCACTGGGACACATAACTCCTTCACTCATGTGTTGACCACTGGGATACATAACTCCTCCACTCATGTTGACTATTGGGACATTCATGTGTTGACCACTCAGGGACATTCATGTGTTGATGACTCAGGGACATTCATGTGTTGACCACTCAGGGACATTCATGTGTTGACCACTCAGGGACATTCATGTGTTGACCACTCAGGGACATTCATGTGTTAAACCAAACTTCAGGGCCCATTTCATGTGTTGACCACTCAGGGACATTCATGTGTTGACCTCTCAGGGACATTCATGTGTTGACCACTCAGGGACATTCATATGTTGACCACTAGGACACTGCTTATGGAATTTGAGGTTGATCAATCCGTTAGTCTGTTTTATGCGCGTACGGATGGTCTGTAAGAAGTTAGGTGATCTTAGTAATATTCATCATCATTGTGCAGCCATGATGTCCCATGGTTGGGTGAAGGCCCAGCATGCTGCTTCCATATCTGCCTATCTTGCTCTATCCTCTGCCAGATGGTACCCTTCCAGTAGTCGTCTAGTTCATCTCTCCATCATCTCGCCGGTCTCCCTCTAGGTCATTTCCATTCGTAGAGTTCCCAGATGATGTCCATCAGTTATCTTGTATTCCGCTGACGTGCCCTGCCAAGGTCAATTTTTTTAATCTTATTATTACCGTTAAATCATTACTGTTATTATAATAAAAACTGATTTAACTATATATCTTGTTATTACCATTTAATTATTACTGTTATTATACCACTAAGACATTATCAACGTAATACTAACTCATATAATGATGTAGTAATATATCTAGTTGTCATTGTTTCCTTACCCTCTCAGTGGACACGAGTGAGGCGGGGGCGGGCAATCTGACAGTTGACGTGACTGGGTACACCACCAACGCCCAGCCTGAGATTACACCACTTGGGGGCGCCAGGTTTGACATCATGTTTGTGCCCATTGAGAGCTGTGTGCACAACATCAACATCACATTCAACGGCATCGCAGTGCCAGGTGGGTCTAAGTCACAGTCAGTTCAGTGACATCACAGTGCCAGGTGGGTCTAAGTCACAGTCAGTTCAGTGACATCACAGTGCCAGGTGGGTCTAAGTCACAGTCAGTTCAGTGACATCACAGTGCCAGGTGGGTCTAAGTCACAGTCAGTTCAGTGACATCACAGTGCCAGGTGGGTCTAAGTCACAGTCAGTTCAGTGACATCACAGTGCCAGGTAGGTCTAAGTCACAGTCAGTTCAGTGATATCACAGTGCCAAGTGGGTCTAAGTCACAGTCAGTTCAGTGATATCACAATGCCAGGTGGGTCTAAGTCACAGTCAGTTCAGTGATATCACAGTGCCAAGTGGGTCTAAGTCACAGTCAGTTCAGTGATATCACAATGCCAGGTGGGTCTAAGTCACAGTCAGTTCAGTGACATCACAGTGCCAGGTGAGTCTAAGTCAGTCAGTTCAGTGACATCACAGTGCCAGGTGGGTCTAAGTCACAGTCAGTTCAGTGACATCACAGTGCCAGGTGGGTCTAAGTCACAGTCAGTTCAGTGACATCACAGTGCCAGGTGGGTCTAAGTCACAGTCAGTTCAGTGACATCACAGTGCCAGGTGGGTCTAAGTCACAGTCAGTTCAGTGACATCACAGTGCCAGGTGGGTCTAAGTCACAGTCAGTTCAGTGACATCACAGTGCCAGGTGGGTCTAAGTCACAGTCAGTTCAGTGACATCACAGTGCCAGGTGGGTCTAAGTCACAGTCAGTTCAGTGACATCACAGTGCCAGGTGGGTCTAAGTCACAGTCAGTTCAGTGACATCACAGTGCCAGGTGGGTCTAAGTCACAGTCAGTTCAGTGACATCACAGTGCCAGGTGGGTCTAAGTCACAGTCAGTTCAGTGACATCACAGTGCCAGGTGGGTCTAAGTCACAGTCAGTTCAGTGACATCACAGTGCCAGGTGGTCTAAGTCACAGTCAGTTCAGTGACATCAGAGTGCCAGGTGGGTCTAAGTCACAGTCAGTTCAGTGACATCACAGTGCCAGGTGGAGTCCTATTCAGGTCACAGTCCCGTTCTAAGTAAGACATCACAAATGCCAGGTGGGTCTAAGTCACAGTCAGTTCAGTGACATCACAGTGCCAGGTGGGTCTAAGTCACAGTCAGTTCAGTGACATGTGAGTCCAAGTTACAATCATTAAATGCAGCACATATCTTTCCGACACATTTAATAAACTACATGATTCATACCAACTTATATTTACCTTGGACATATATGGACTGGTTGACGTTCCAATCTGGACCAGTTGATGTTCCAATCTGGACTGGTTGACGTTCCAATCTGGACTGGTTGACGTTCCAATCTGGACCGGTTGACGTTCCAAACTGGACTGGTTGACGTTCCAATCTGGACCGGTTGACGTTCAAATCTGGACTGGTTGACGTTTCAATCTGGACTGGTTGACGTTCCAATCTGGACTGGTTGACGTTCCAATCTGGACCGGTTGACGTTCCAATCTGGACTGGTTGACGTTTCAATCTGGACTGGTTGACGTTCCAATCTGGACCGGTTGACGTTCCAAACTGGACTGGTTGACGTTCCAATCTGGACCGGTTGACGTTCAAATCTGGACCGGTTGACGTTCCAATCTGGACTGGTTGACGTTCCAATCTGGACTGGTTGACGTTCCAATCTGGACCGGTTGACGTTCCAATCTGGACTGGTTGACGTTTCAATCTGGACTGGTTGACGTTCCAATCTGGACCGGTTGACGTTCCAAACTGGACTGGTTGACGTTCCAATCTGGACCGGTTGACGTTCAAATCTGGACCGGTTGACGTTCCAGTCTGGACCGGTTGACGTTCCAGTCTGGACCGGTTGACATTCAGACTGTCACAGTGCTGTGGTCAACTACGCAAAACAGCTTTTTCACTGTTTTAACATTATTTTCTGCACTCTCACTCCCATCAGTCTCTCGCTCCGTTGATTCATTGCTGACAACACATTCATGTGGCGTCCTCTGGTGTGTGTTGCAGGTGCGCCCTTCAAGTCTCAGATATTTGACCTTGGCAACTTGACCGTTGACTGGAACAGTGTCCGCTGGGTGCCGGTGGACAAGCCAGCCCCCATTGAGCTGGACGCCCGCGGTGTGCCTCGCGCCAACCTCATCGCCAGGGTGTCTGGTCAGTCTTGTTTCTTCTTAACTCACGAGGTATATTTGTCTCAGGCGGCAAAATCTGTAGACTCATTTTTTTTGTATAATACCATCAAAATCTCTTTTAGAATGAGTCCATCACTCAGTGGGATCTTTTTATATTTTAATATCGGATTTGTTTCTATTCCCCATGTGGGATCTCTTCCATTTTTTCCGTGTGGAACCTTTTATAATTCACCTATGTGGGATCTTTTTTATGTTTCCCTATGTGAATCTTTTCTATTTTCCCTAAGTGGTTTCTTGTTTATTTCCCTAGGTGGGATCTTGTTTATTTCCCTAAGTGGGGTCTTGTTTATTTCCCTAAGTGGGATCTTGTTTATTTCCCTTAGTAGGATCTTGTTTATTTCCCTTAGTGGGATCTTGTTTATTTCCCTTAGTGAGATATTGTTTATTTCCCTTAGTGGGATCTTGTTTATTTCCCTAAGTAGGATCTTGTTTATTTCCCTTAGTGGGATCTTGTTTATTTCCCTAAGTAGGATCTTGTTTATTTCCCTTAGTGGGATCTTGTTTATTTCCCTTAGTGAGATCTTGTTTATTTCCCTTAGTGGGATCTTGTTTATTTCCCTAAGTAGGATCTTGTTTATTTCCCTTAGTGGGATCTTGTTTATTTCCCTAAGTAGGATCTTGTTTATTTCCCTTAGTGGGATCTTGTTTATTTCCCTAAGTAGGATCTTGTTTATTTCCCTTAGTGGGATCTTGTTTATTTCCCTAAGTGGGATCTTGTTTATTTCCCTTAGTGGGATCTTGTTTATTTCCCTAAGTAGGATCTTGTTTATTTCCCTTAGTGGGATCTTGTTTATTTCCCTAAGTAGGATCTTGTTTATTTCCCTTAGTGGGATCTTGTTTATTTTCTTTAAGTATGATCTTGTTTATTTCCCTAAGTAGATTCTTGTTTATTTCCCTAAGTGGATCTTGTTTATTTCCCTAAGTAGGATCTTTAACTTCTCCAGACTTAGAGCTGTATATGAATGTATTTGTTATTACATTACTGTAATGCTATTTTATAGCTATGTTCGTAGTGACATATATATATATATATATATATATATATATATATATATACATACATATCATTATTTTCATCTACGTATATTCAAACCTGTCCCTCTATGTGATACATTAACGTAAAACTTCATTTTATTATAATGTGTAAAATAATTAACATTAATCAAAATGATTACGTATTCCACTAACTATAAATAATAATAACATTCAATTTGCATCAGCCTAGACTACTACATAATTGTGATGTTATTTACCATTAGTAAGCGTAAGTAAATAAGTCAGACAGTTTATTCCACCTTCAGATCAGAACAACCAAAGTACCCCAACAGTAGTGACAGAGAGGGATGGTAAATACCTGGTGGAGTTTACACCCCCTGCCGTGGGGGCGTACACCATTGACCTGCAGTACAGTGGTCAGACTCTGCCTGGCTGCCCCTTCACCAGCTTCGCGTATGACGCCGCCCTTGTGAAGGTCGTTGACCTGCCCTCCTATGGGGTCATCAACCAGGAGGTTGCATTCGTTGGTGAGTTGCACATGTTTTCTCGTAAAGCAAATTCAGAGAATTATGTGTAGTTCATGTGATCACGTCATGTTCCGCTGTAAATCTCACTTTTTCTATATATGTTATTTAAAAAGGTAGGTTATGTAGCGCTGTATCCAGTCCTCAGAATTGCTCAAATCACTTTACCCTTTCCTCCCCACCAGACCTGTTCAGTGAGCCAACTCTTGAGATGTAACCAGCCGTGCTGCAAATAATGAGAACAGAGTATTTGTACACAAATGTCCACCGCTCATACAGCTGACTGAATTGGAATACATAAGTCCAGTGACAAGTCAGTGTCCATAAATCCACAACATGTCAGTGTCCATAAGTCTAGTGACATGTCAGTGTCTATAAGTCTAGTGACGTGTCTGTGTCCATAAGTCTAGTGACGTGTCTGTGTCCATAAGTCTAGTGACGTGTCAGTGTCCATAAGTCCAGTGAAATGTCAGTGTCCATAAGTCCAGTGACGTGTCTGTGTCCATAAGTCCAGTGACATGTCAGTGTCCATAAGTCCAGTGACATGTCAGTGTTTATAAGTCAAGTGACGTGTCAGTGTCCGTCCAGTGACATATCTGTGTCCATAAGTTCAGTGACATATCTGTGTCCATAAGTCCAGTGACATGTCAGTGTCCATAAGTCCAGTGATGTGTCTGTGCAGTGGACACTGAGGAGGGAGGTCAGGGAGATGTGGACGTTGAAGTCACCTGCAATGGTCAGTTGATTCGGACACGCCGCCAGAAGCTGGACATCTACCGTCACCGCTACACCTTTACCCCAGTCACTCTGGCTGACCACTCGATTGAAGTGAGCTTCAACTACGACACGGTCAGAGGTAAGTCTTTTCTGTTTTAACACAGTCTGTGTATATGTTTGCAAGCAGTGTGTGTGTGTGAGTGTGCGTGTATGTGTCTTTGTGAATGGTGGTTGAGTGAGTGAGTGAGTGAGTGAGTGAGTGAGTGAGTGAGTGAGTGAGTGAGTGAGTGAGTGAGTGAGTGAGTGAGTGAGTGAGTGAGTGAGTGAGTGAGTGAGTGAGTGAGTGAGTGAGTGAGTGAGTGAGTGAGTGAGTGAGTGAGTGAGTGAGTGAGTGAGTGAGTGAGTGAGTGAGGTGTGTGTGTGTGTGTGTGTGTGTGAGTGTATGTGTCTTTGTGAATGGTGGTTGAGTGAGTGTGTGTGGTGTGTGTGTGTTTTGGGTCTGATATAAAGATTTGTAGAAATTTGTTAACTCTGAACAAACGTCTTATATTAATAGTATGCATACAACTCAAATAACAATAAATGTAAATACAGAACGGGAAATCCCAGATGTATGACGTTTATAGTTTACCGTTTCCTGTGATTTAATATGTACATTCCAACAAGTCATGTGTACTTACCCTGGGGTAATTACCCTGCTTGCAGACACCCCGAAGGTATTGAGGGTGACTGACCCACTCAAGACCATCAACGTATCCAAGGGCAACAGTAACCATGCAGTTGTTGAGCGGCCATCGGTGGTTTTCATAGATTCGGACAATCTCGACCTCGACTTGGTGCAGATGAAAGTTGAGATCAAAGGTCGATATGGGAGTGTTATCTACCTGTGCAGTACAAGCTACTAACTCTAATAATGTGTTGTATTTCAGAGATTTGAACAAATTGTTGCACATTTAATATGCAACATGCAAAAATAGGTCATATTTTTACGTGTTATGATTTAATATTAATGCTGCTGTCGGTTCCAACCAAGATGCAATTTTTAAATTGTGTTTTATTGCCACGCAAACTGTGGTTTATTGCTGTGGTAAATGTTGCTGCAGAAAGAGGAAATGTTTATGTTGTGTGTTTATACTGGGTGTGGAATGTGTTTGTGGCCCTTTGTGTTTGTATATGGTGAGGAATGTGTCTGCAGAGTGAGTTTGCGTCAAACATAGAGTGTGTTTGCATCAAATATAGAGTGTGTTTTGAGTGACACGTATGTTCAGAATTTTATAAGTGCGTAGTATCCCTGGGTTGGTCGTCTTATGTCGCTCGTGTCCACATGAATCCTCCAAATCTTGCCCAAGGTGCGGTTTGGCAAAACCACCACTGCGCTTTGGGTGTGTGCAAAGTTTGCACTTCTCACTGACCAAAATAACATTGACCATGTGCTTTGTTTACAGTGTGTTTCAGTTTACTTTCACTTTCTGTTTCTTGACTTGTCACCGTGTGACCTCAGCGGGACACATTGTGACATGTCCTCTGTGCATGTTATGTGGGGTGTTGTGTGGAACTGTCCATTTTAATGGAGCAGGGTTGGAGGGTTCTTACTGTGCATAATGATTAGGTATCAGATAAAAAGTTAGATTTTTATGGAATGCTAACATGTGCAAGATATTACCACGTCAAAGACATTTGCTTGATATTTAATATACTGTTTATGTTCCATTTTTTAAATAATTACATTATGCTTAACTGATCTTTGTGATGCTCTGCTAAGACATTGTGTAAATATATATCACAACACCATATTAATTACAAAGGTAACAGACCATTTAAAATCAGTCTAAATTAATTTCATAACCTACTGATAACATACCTGTCTATAAGTATTACTGCTATACCATACACCACTTGTCATACATTTGTAACGTTCATCATACTAGGAATTGGTATACTTTTGAGTGAATTTCTGGGTCAGACGTTAAACTGCGTACCCTGATTTCTGTCGTTCAGCCCCGAATGGAGAACTTGTGCCAGCTAAGATAGTCCACCAGCCTGACGAGGACTACAAGGTGGAGTATTCATCCAAGTTCACAGGTGAGATTGTGGGGACTTCCTCCTACTGTCTGTACAGACACACTGTATGGCAACTGTGTGGTTAGAAGACCATACTTCAAGTTAGCCTCGGTTACCCAGGCTTTGTCAGGTGGCAGCACTGTTCAGCCCCTTAACTCTGCCTGGGGAATTAATGGGCTGCAGTTGTAACCGCCAGGGCGGCCTTACCCCAGATTAGGGTAGATACGCTGATTGGTTGTCAGGCCGAATTTGAAATAACAAATTAAATAACAATACTTTTTATCAGATAATGCTGTATTATAAAAACTAATGAGTAGAGTAATGATCAGAGACAGTCTCAGAAGCTTCAGTCTCAGTCCCAGAAGCTACAGTCTTCCTTAGTCCCTTTCCCATGGTTACCATTGAGCCACTTGTAACTTGTACTGCCAGTACCTCTCAGTTCATTTTCCAGTTTATTTTGTCTATGGTTTTGTTTCATGCTTTTTAATATATATTATATATATACATATATATATAATATATACACACACACACACATATATATATATATATATATATGTTTGAATTAACTTGTTACATGAAAAACATTTCATTATTCTTGTAAAATTGTTTCAAAATAATGTTTGGATTGCGACAAATGCAGTGGGGAGTTGTGTGTATGAGAGGTCAACGACTGTTGTTTCAGGTCGCCACATGGTGGAGATCCTGTACGCGGGCCAGGCCATCTTGGGCAGCCCGTTCTACGTGGAGATCTATGATCCCAACAAGATCCGCATCGAAGGTGGCCGCACTGGAAGTGTGGGACAGCCAATTGAATTTGAAAGTGAGTATGACAGAACTCTCCTTGCTCTGTGGGCAGAACTCTCCTTGTTCTATGTGCAGCTCTCCTTGCTCTGTGGGCAGAACTCTCCATGCTCTGTGTGCAGAGTTCTCCTTGTTCTGTGTGCATAACTCTCCTTGCTCTGTGGGCAGAACTCTCCATGCTATGTGTGCAGAACTCTCCTTGTTCTATGTGCAGCTCTCCTTGCTCTGTGGGCAGAACTCTCCTTGCTCTGTGTGCAGAGTTCTCCTTGTTCTGTGTGCATAACTCTCCTTGCTCTGTGGGCAGAATTCTCCTTGTTCTGTGTGCAGAACTCTCCTTGTTCTATGTGCAGCTCTCCTTGCTCTGTGGGCAGAACTCTCCTTGCTCTGTGGGCAGAACTCTCCATGCTCTGTGTGCAGAGTTCTCCTTGTTCTGTGTGCATAACTCTCCTTGCTCTGTGGGCAGAACTCTCCTTGTTCTATGTGCAGCTCTCCTTGCTCTGTGGGCAGAACTCTCCTTGCTCTGTGTGCAGAGTTCTCCTTGTTCTGTGTGCATAACTCTCCTTGCTCTGTGGGCAGAATTCTCCTTGCTGTGTGTGCAGAACTCTCCTTGCTCTGTGTGCAGAACTCTCCTTGTTCTGTGTGCAGAACTCTCCTTGTTCTGTGGGCAGAACTCTCCTTGTTCTGTGTGCAGAACTCTCCTTGTTCTGTGGGCAGAACTCTCCTTGTTCTGAGGGCAGAACTCTCCTTGTTCTGTGTGCAGAACTCTCCTTGTCTGTGGGCAGAACTCTCCTTGTTCTGTGGCAGAACTCTCCTTGTTCTGTGGGCAGAACTCTCCTTGTTCTGGGCAGAACTCTCCTTGTTCTGTGTGCAGAACTCTCCTTGTTCTGAGGGAAGAACTCTCTTTGCTCTGTGGGCAGAACTCTCTTTGCTCTGTGGGCAGAACTCTCTTTGCTCTGTGTGCAGAACTCTCCTTGTTCTGTGGGCAGAACTCTCCTTGTTCTGAGGGCAGAACTCTCCTTGTTCTGTGTGCAGAACTCTCCTTGTTCTGTGGGCAGAACTCTCTTTGCTCTGTGGGCAGAACTGTCCTTGCTCTGTGTGCAGAACTCTCCTTGTTCTGTGTGCAGAACTCTCCTTGTTCTGTGTGCAGAACTCTCCTTGTTCTGTGGGCAGAACTCTCTTTGCTCTGAGGGCAGAACTCTCTTTGCTCTGTGGGCAGAACTCTCTTTGCTCTGTGGGCAGAACTCTCCTTGTTCTGTGGGCAGAACTCTCTTTGCTCTGTGGGCAGAACTCTCCTTGTTCTGTGTGCAGAACTCTCCTTGCTCTGTGTGCAGAACTCTCCTTGTTCTGTGTGCAGAACTCTCTTTGCTCTGTGTGCAGAACTCTCCTTGTTCTGTGTGCAGAACTCTCCTTGTTCTGTGGGCAGAACTCTCTTTGCTGTGTGTGCAGAACTCTCCTTGTTCTGTGTGCAGAACTCTCCTTGTTCTGTGGGCAGAACTCTCCTTGTTCTGTGGGCAGAACCTTGTTCTGTGGGCAGAACTCTCTTTGCTCTGTGTGCAGAACTCTCCTTGTTCTGTGTGCAGAACTCTCCTTGTTCTGTGGGCAGAACTCTCCTTGTTCTGTGGGCAGAACTCTCCTTGTTCTGTGTGCAGAACTCTCCTTGTTCTGTGGGCAGAACTCTCCTTGTTCTGTGTGCAGAACTCTCCTTGTTCTGTGGGCAGAACTCTCCTTGTTCTGTGGGCAGAACTCTCCTTGTTCTGTGTGCAGAACTCTCCTTGTTCTGTGGGCAGAACTCTCCTTGTTCTGTGGGCAGAACTCTCCTTGCTCTGTGTGCAGAACTCTCTTTGCTCTGTGTGCAGAACTCTCCTTGCTGTGTGGGCAGAACTCTCCTTGTTCTGTGGGCAGAATTCTCCTTGCTCTGTGGGCAGAACTCTCCATGTTCTGTTGGCAGAACTCTCCTTGCTCTGTGGGCAGAACTCTCCTTGCTGTGTGTGCCAATTAATATGCTTACTCTTTATGTGGCATATCCTTATGTTTCGAGAGAGGTTGTTCAAACTTTCCCTTTACCTAATAATACACCACACTGAGCTCCAGGGAACTAATGATTTTCTCGGATTCACATAATCAGACTATATCAATCTGGTGGTCCTTTGAACTGTGACATCAAAATCTATAATTGCCGGAAGATACCAAGAATTAAAAATAGTAACACTTTTAAGGTTAATTTTTATCATCATTCCGAAAACACAATGTACAGGAATATCTATGGTTGATGTCCAAACATATAGTACTGTTTTTTTACTATTATTTGGTGGTTCTTTAGGTAATTTATTATATTTATTGCACATATACATTGTAGGTTTACTATCCTAGTATTTAATTGTATTGTAACTGTTTAGATCAACTTTGGATTCTTTTTTTTATTATTTAACTGAATATTTTAATGTACTAAATATATGCGTGTAGATTTAGTATTATTGTATTGTGAAGCACCATAGAGCACTGTGTGATTATGGCACTACATAAGTATCGTGTACTTAGAGATACTCTCCTAAATGCACAAATGTAATCATTTTGTAAATTTTGACTAAAAACGTTATTATTATGTGTTTTTGTCCTACAGTTATCCGCTCGGAGGCAGGCAAGGCTGAACTGGGGGTGACCATCACCAATCCTTCTGGGAATAACATCACCTATGAGAGCACCCCTACTCCCAAGGGTGACCGCATTACATACACCCCTTCCATTCCCGGCCCCTACCAGATCTACATCACATACGGAGGCCTAGACGTGCCAGGTAATGTGCATTCGTAATATCATTTATTATTGGTGGAGGGGTACAGTTTGTTGTTGTACAGGAAGCATGTGGCTCCATCTA
The DNA here is from genome assembly GCA_025642075.2 of Ridgeia piscesae. Classification (NCBI taxonomy): domain Eukaryota; kingdom Metazoa; phylum Annelida; class Polychaeta; order Sabellida; family Siboglinidae; genus Ridgeia; species Ridgeia piscesae. The sequence continues at coordinate 233,169 of JAODUO010000970.1, forward strand.
GAGTGTTTTTTTATCTCGCCTGGAGTTATCGTTCCACATTTTAGCTGAAAAAAGATATGCGTTTCATTCCATGATCACCTTTTTTAAACTTTGTTATTTAGTTTCTATGTATAGACAAATTATTGGAAAGTATTATGGTGCATTTTGTTTTGTTGTCATGTGAATAGTGTAAATAAAAAAACTGCAAACAACATATAATTACGTAGAATTAGTTTAAAAAAATGTATAATTGAAGAGATTATATATACCATTTTACATTTGTATGTTGTTCAAATATAATTTTTGGAATAAGTTTCAATCTTTATATTGGTTTACCACATGCTTGATAGTTTTCAGTAGACATTATAATGTACACTAGCAAAAATATTGCTAAGCATTATATAGTACATCCCTAGTATATGTACCAATACTACTGTTTTATAAATTAATTATGCATATAATTATTTGTTTAGAATTTAAATTTGTCTTGTGTGTTGCTGATTTTCAACATTGACAAGACACAAACTCATTGGTTTGGTTGAGGCATTTTTTTGGTTTATCTGAATTGGTAAACTGCGAATTAAATGACAGAATTGTTGGCTAACAAAATAGTGTAAGGAAATCAGGTAGCTAATGTTTATTAATTTGTTTGACACATTAAATGATGTACATGTAATTAACAGTTGATACATTCGTCAACATTTAGTAGACCAGTGCAGAATGTCTCGTCAGCTAACACATTGTGCAACAGCCATTAACACAACTAAACTTTAGTTTATTAATTAATAGATTTAATACACTTTCAGTTTATTAATTAATAGATTTAATACACTTTCAGTTTATTAATTAATATTTTATTCCCTGCGGATGTTCAGGGGCGGAACCATGAGCTTGTTTGCTATATAAACTAAACAACAGTTGATGTAGTTGGTAACGGTAATTTAATTTAAATGTTTTGCTGATTGCTACTTTGATATTGCTAAAGTGTGAGTGAATACAATTTTAATCTGTATAAAAAAGTATTGTTAAAAGAGGGACATGAGAGAGCTTTGACGTGTGCGGCAACTTTTGAAATGTCCTCACAGATTACTCCTCAGGAGTTGTCATGGCGGAGATTGAGGCAACCCGTAAAAAACGTAAAGTTCTCTTCGCCCAGCCAGAGACCCCTGGTGAGAGATATACGCAACATAAGTGGTTGTGTGCTTTCGATCCTTTCATCCGTTTTGCTGCGTTCGTCAGTTTCACCGTGAACACCTGTTGTTTTTCTACGTTCTGTTGTCGTTGTTTTGGAATATCTTTGTGTGACTTAATGCAATATTTTTTCGTTGTTTGATGCATGTTTGTGAAAGTAGTCACAAGTCACAGCAGACAGATGCAGTCTCTCATTTAACAAACATTGCCTAATGGAGGGATGGCGAAGTAATGTGTTCTCAAAATTGATTGACACAAATCTCTATATTCTAGCTGAAACACTTCCAGTGTTGTGACACATACATGATCTGCCATCGTAGAATAATTTAGATTTGTTTAAAGATATCTCAGGAGTGATGTTGGCTCTGATTAGGGTTTCCTGGCCCTATTTTGGTAGCCCAAGAGTTAGTAGTTAAGATCAGACAAAATATATCATTGTAAAAAACCAAGCATGTGATAATGTTGGCACACACTGTTTTTTGTTTTGTTTTGTAAAGGAGGGAAGACACCTCCTCTGCCCAAAATTGACCAAGCAGTATTTTATACCAGGAAGTCTACTGTGGGAAAGTTAATGTGGAATGTGGGAAAGTTAAACATCAAAAAATATTATGGTTAATTCTGCCCACTTTGGCATTACACTGTACAGCCAAAAAATTTTTTTTGGAAACTAGATGTTTTTTTGCATGCAAAATCTTTCAAATTGCAAACATTGTTCCAATCTTAGTAAAGTAACTAAAGACAAAAGGCTGTATCTGGAAGAAGAAATTGACAGACAATAAATCTTCAGCATGCATATTGTAGTCATAAGAACATAATATTAAATAAAAAAAAATATAGCCTAATAGCTGACACCTTCACTACAAGTGTTTATGTGAGGTGATTTCAAAATCAACCACTTCAGGATTTACTTTGCACCGAATGCATGTGATTAATTTAATTCACAATTCCCAGTAACACTCCTTAATGACCGTTAAGTCCACAAAGGTTTGCTCACATGCAAAAACCAACACATTTCCACCCAACTCTGGGTTATCTAATGATATGAGGTCTTCCGTCTCTCACCAGTTGAGTGTATATACACACCAGATGGGGCCACATGCCGCTGAGGTCAGAAATAATCGATTCTAACACATTTCTCACTTGGTGGCCTTCAGTTTGCCATTACCACTGATTCCTTCAGTCGTGTCCTGGCTTCAGTTTCAGTGGAAGTTTGTTGGAACTCCTACTCTCTTTGATTGTCATAATTGTGAGTCCACTCTGTCACGTGGACCTGCCTGGGGACATGTAAGGGGCTTGTAGATGACACAAACAGTCTCTGGGTCACAGATACCCTGAAATATATCAAAGCCTCGTCTCAGTAAACATTGTTCCGCATTTTATTCTGCAACCAAATGTGTGTCTCAATTAACACATACAGCAGTATAAGTTTGAAGAGAGATAATCAAAGATATTTAACGATGCAGAAACATATAACTGAGGAAATAACACTGGACAATGTTACAGTTGAAGACTTCATTAAAGGTGGCTTAACCATCAATTTGTGTTACTATATTTCAATTTAATCAATTTTTATTTCAACACCACATCTTTACAAAGTAAACTCAGGTGTGCTTACATATTTATTTTATTGGTGTCACCTGTAGGAAAAGGTAAACATATATATATATATATATATATACCAAGAAACCGTATTACTACATTCGAAGAACACATAAACCTGCTTTACCCGCAAGCACAAAGACATAGTTATAGAATATACTTGTCCGAGAAGCTGCACAGTTATCTGCTACAAATCATTTGTGTCATGTTTACGACGAATCATGCAGTTGACGAGATTTCCAGGTACATGTGATATGTCACATGTTATATGTAAGGAAAAACCAGCATTCCTGTCATTTTTTATAACTCAGATGTTTATCCTACTTGACCAGCTCCACTTGACCTGTGAGTGACCCTCAGAAATCCTTTGGCCACAGGTGGTCAGTTTTGGGACCTGGTGGCTCTTATAATGTGTTACCTGTATAGGTTGACAGGAATGTGCTGGTGACATTCTACACATTCCACAGTTACCTGTGTGTCACCTTGTGTACGCAACAGGTGCTTGGAATGTCAACAACTTCTGTTGGCATGACCAGTGATTTAACAAGATTTAACAAGATTGTTGTCAAGAGCTAAGCTGCAAACGGCATGTAAACATCAAAGCTTTAATTAAGCTTATCGAGAGTCCAGCTAAAAGTAATACTATTTTTTTAAACTATATATTAATTAATGTCATATATAAAATTATTTAAATATTTAAAAAAATGCAAATAAAATGCCAAGCTACTAAATCAAATGTGGTCTCTAAAAATAAATAAGTTAAATAAAAATTACACAAAATGTAGTACAGTAATAACAATGCATTCATTATAATAGTAAATTAATTAAAGTAAATGTCTGAATACATAATTAAGATTTGATATTAAAATAATTTAAAAAAATAGGTAACTGTCAGTTTTATTTTTAAACATTTACACTGCTGGCACTAATACAGTCGTGACCGTGCAGACATGTGGCCATTTAATGCATCCTTAATAATGTGTGTATTGTATACTCACAACCATTAGGAAAACATTTTAAAATTATAATTATATACACTAAACATAAGTAGCAATAGTATAAGTGTTAGTGTTTTATATGGCCAGTTTAATAAATGTTGGATTATAAAGTATCCATCAAACTCTCCCGCCTGTTGTTTCTGTGTAGATAAAGTTAATTAAATATTCAAGTTGTGGTGAAAAGAAAACGGGAGACTTAACCTAATAAAATACAAAGCCTCATCTTTGTTATTATAACATATTACATTGCATAATAATATTCTTGCATTCTCATTTAGCGTTTCATTATATAATTTCATAATATTCTAGCTGTTTCCAATCACATTGCCAATGTTAACAATGTATTTTCTTTAGCTGTTGTTTTATCTATAGACATTTGCATACAGCTAACAAATTGTCTTAGCTTCTGTTCACTGGCCCAGTGAAACTGTGTTGTAGTCATTTATTCCATTGAAAGGTTACTTATGAGATCCAGCCAGCTGAGGTAATAATAATTATAATAACTTTATTTAAACCCTATCAAATCCAGAGCTAATGCCCTGTTTGCAGGTATATACAACATAAATCTTACATCTGACATAAGCGAACTAAATAAAATAATAAATAAATAAAATGCAAGGTGTAATGTAAACATCAGTAAAACAGACAAAATCCTAATTTATGTACATTAAGTAAAGTATTATAAAATTACACCGAGTAGAATAATAATGTGAAGATAAATACAGCCAATTAATTATAATTGAGTAAATAATATTCTTGCCGTATTCGTTTAAAAAAAGAAATATTTTCAACAGTTTTCCAAACGGACCAGTGTTCTCAGCTGAACACAATTCAAGTGGCCGAGAGTGCCATGCTGCAGACTCCTATGCTGTAGACTCCCATGCTGCAGACTCCCATGCTGTAGACTCCCATGCTGTAGACTCCCATGATGTAGACTTCATGCTGTAGACTCCCATGCTGTAGACTTCCATGCTGAAGACTCCCATGATGTAGATTTCCATGCTGTAGACTCCCATGCTGTAGACTTCCATGCTGTAGACTCCCATGCTGTAGACTTCCATGCTGTAGACTCCCATGCTGTAGACTTCCATGCTGTAGACTTCCATGCTGTAGACTCCCATGCTGTAGACTTCCATGCTGTAGACTCCCATGCTGTAGACTCCCAGCTGTAGACTCCCATGCTGTAGGCTCCCATGCTGTAGACTCCCATGCTGTAGACTCCCATGCTGTAGACTCCCATGCTGTAGACATCCATGCTGTAGACTCCCATGCTGTAGACTCCCATGCCGTAGACTCCCATGCCGTAGACTCCCATGCCGTAGACTTCCATGCCGTAGACTCCCATGCTGTAGACTCCCATGCTGTAGACTCCCATGCTGTAGACTCCCATGCTGTAGACTCCCATGCTGTAGACTCCCATGCTGTAGACTCCCATGCTGTAGACTCCCATGCTGTAGACTCCCATGCTGTAGACTCCCATGCTGTAGACTCCCATGCTGTATACTTCCATGCTGTAGACTTCCATGCTGTGGATTCCCATGCTGTAGACTCCCATGCTGTAGACTCCCATGATGTAGACTCCCATGCTGTAGACTTCCATGCTGTGGACTCCCATGCAGTAGACTCCCATGCTGTAGACATCCATGCTGTATACTTCTATGCTGTACACTCCCATGCTGTACACTCCCATGCTGTAGACCCAGCACAGGCAAACACCTGGCGACTCTACAGTTCTAAGTGAATACGATACGTCAAGTAGGAAACCACTAGCATCAGTCACTGGTCTGAATCATGGCATTGAACTAATTCATGTCAGATTCAACAATGGACGTACGCGTAAACAGAATACTTTTTCAGGCAGGTAAATCAGTGTTTTAATTGAACCGTATGTTGCTTATGGTCGTACAATGGCAGCACAAGGGTTAACTGAGAAATTAACCCACTGTCAGTTGACGCTTAAGACACAGCTGTGTTGGTACGACAACGTTGTTGATCTGCAACCTTTCTAAAGATGACCGTATGATTAACATAACCACCATTATAACCACACATGTAAAACTGTGTCAACTTTATATGAAGTAATAACTCTCGTGTATGGGTTTCCAGGAAATACAATTTCTAATAGCACTAATATTTATATTTTCTGTTGTGTATTGTGCGCAAAGTAACATGCAAATATATGTGGTTGCAGCTCATTTGATGGTGAATAAATTACAATGGTTTCATATAGATAAGGTTGGTAATGGGCATAATTTAGTTGGTATGAAACAGACATAAATAGAAATGCATGATATACAATAAGTAATTGTGTATGCAAAGTTGGTGCTGTACACACCTAAACATTCAGTCAAATATATACAGTGCATCAAGCTGTTAATACACAACATCAAAGGTGAGGGGCTACCAGCCACAGACACTGATCATAACGAGGAGTGTCGCCCCCTGGTGACATTAATAATACTGAAATATATAATTTTATAAAATGCAAAGAAAACTCACAGATAGTCAATGGTAACATTTAATTAATAGAACTAAAGCGTAGATGGATCGAGACAGAATATGTAAATAATTTATAATCAATATGGCACTGTCCATAGACAGCATTGCTTAAATGACAGCGGAACACATATATTTATCATCATTTCATTATTAAAATTAATAAGTAATTATATAATTATTGATATAATTGATAGACTGTTGTCAAGTAACAGTTTCGTATACAGCCCCTCAATGTAAACACCAGCTGTGCACTGTTCCAGATGGCAGCTCCAATTGCCTGTTTTACATACTCCAGCCCAGGTGTGGTCCAACAGACAAACACAGTTGATTGCTTATGTAAATGGTGAGAAGAAGACACCACTTCAGATGTCTCTCACATTGTCAGTCAACTGTGGTGACTCGAGGCCTCTCACTGTTGATTTGTACTCAGGTTTACTCTACTGATATACCGGGGGTAGTGTTAATTTTCTTCTGTCATCGTTGATTCACCCAGTAACCACGGCGATGGCTGTTTATGGTTCGTTTTGAGATACAGTTGTTGATATGCACTGTTGGGTGTCGTCACAGAAGAGTCGGAATACGCTCAATGGATACACTTTTAATGATATTGTGTCTACTAGAGCAGCAGTGATACACCACGTGATTTGTGGATACACTTTGAATCACGTACATGGACTCTACTAGAAGTCTAGAGCAGCATTGATACACATCATGATTATGTGGATACACTTTGAATCATGTACATTGACTCTACTAGAAGTCTAGAGCAGCATTGATACACATCATGATTATGTGGATACACTTTGAATCATGTACATTGACTCTACTAGAAGTCTAGAGCAGCATTGATACACATCATGATTACATGGATACACTTTGAATCACATTGACTCAACTAGGGCAGCAATTGTATACCTTGTGATTACATGGATACACTTTGAATCACATTGACTCAACTAGGGCAGCAATTGTATACTTGTATTCAGATCATTTGAAGGATTCCACTAGAGCAGTGATGATACACATCGTTGTTTAATTTGGATACACTTTGAATCACATTGACTCCACTAGAGCAATGATTATACACCTCATGATTACATGGATATACTTTGAAGTAATTCATTCTACACTGTCAGAACAGTGACAATATACTTAGAATATTTCAGTTCAACTCAAAGCAATGATACGCCTTGATTTGGTCTAGTTGACCCCGGCTCCAAGATGAGATCAACACGAGGCACTGGTGTTAAAGGTCACGACCCTGACTGCTGCGATACATCCGCGGTATCGTCAGAGGTCACCAGCAACCTTCAGCAAGAGCTCTCCTCGGTGCTGCGTAAAATGCGAAATCGGCAGGGACCTTGCATTGACATTAGTAACTTTGATCGGGCGAAGTCTGGAAGGTCGGTCACCTACACAGGGGGTGGGCAACTGGGGCGTGGATTTGGGGCACCAAAAGGTAATGCTGTGGGTGTGGCAAAGGACAAAGATGACACCAGGTTGTTGTGTCACTCTCCCCTGTCACCAGGTCACATGACTCTTGCTAGCGGTGTCATTGCAACAGAACAGAAAACACCTGTACAAAAGGACAGTCAGCAAGGATGGGAGCTGAGCAGATATGAGGTAGATGATTCACACAGAAGTGAGATGTGGAGACGGGACGAGTCAGCCAGACAGAACTGGTGCAAGGAGCCTGTGTCCCCGGCGAGTCAAACACTGAGGAGAGACGTGAAGCACAGTGACAGTTCGGAAGAGAAACGGGCAACGGAAAATGAAACGTTCCTAGAAGGAGACAAAAGTGGTGGGACTGGGAGCAAGCTCAGGGACAAAGCTGGGTTTGGAAGTTGTGTTAATTCAGGTGGAAGCAGCAAGTGGGATGCTGGCAGACTTGAGGGAGCATTTCTGAAGGGGCGGGGTCGCTCCCTGTGTCAGAGTGAGCGGGATAAGACTGAATGTGTAAGAGCTCCATCTGGTGAGTGCTCTACCAAACAAGTGCTTCCTTCAGCGACACTGCCAGGCCTACCTGTGCCTTCACAGGTGGTGAGTCTTACTAAGTCATCAGATGTGATACGTCCTCATCCTAGGGCTCCACAAGTCTTAGACCCTTCTAGTTCACCACTTGTGACAGGGTCGTTTGGAGTTTCACCAGCTGAATCTTCACAAGTGCAAAAAACTTTTCGGGCGTCAAAAGGTATTTCTGGGTCTATATTGCAGCAGCAATATGGGTCTGCAAAACCACATCAACCTAACAGGTCTGCAACAGCACAAGGACCTAGTGGGTCTTCACAATCACGAGGACCTAACAGGTCTGCAACAGCACAAGGACCTAGTGGGTCTTCACAATCACGAGGACCTAACAGGTCTCCAACAGCACAAGGACCTAGTGGGTCTTCACAAGGACCTGGTTGGTTTTCACAAGTGAAAACAACATGTGAGTCTCCTACAGGGGATGTCCCGCTTGAAGACGCGTGTAGTTTGTCACCGAGTGACACCATTCCGAACGAGGTAACAAGGATATTTGAGAACAAGGTAGATCGCGTCAGCTGCGATGGTTCATCAGTTACCCAAGATTCCTGCCGATCCAGCAGGTCAGACCTCGACCAATCACACGCTCTGTCGGTCGGTGATTCCGCCACCACCGAGGACTACATGTACCTGTGGGACGGTGCGGCTCACTTGCCACCAGGGCACCGCACCCGGTTCATGTCGTTCTCAATAGGCAGCGCCACCTGCTGTACTGGCGATGACACCGTTTATGACCCACGTCACATCCCAGAATGCAGCTGGGGAAGTGGGCGGGGGCCACACGTTGGCTATCAAGCTCAGCGTACATTTGATGCAGGTGATTATGTGAAGAGTGGGAAATCTGATTGGGCAGATTTGATCCGAATGGAAGACGTTGTGCTGCGGTCGTTCAGTCAGGTCTCTCGCAGCATGTCCGCTGTGGCATGCACGGAACGCAGAGGTGAGGTACTCCGGAGCAGAAATGAGATGCGAAAGAGCAGCTCGGAGCCGCTGAATGTAACGAGACAATTGAGTGAGATAGTCTGTTCAGATGGCACAAGGAATGAGACAAGTAGTCGACATGGCACAAATTCAGTGAGTAAAACCAGGGAAGCACATAGCAGCTCGGAGCAGAAGACTACAGCTAGGGCAGTCCGGAGTAATTCGGAGCAGGTGAGAAGAGATAGGTCACATAGGAGCAGTATGGAGCAGATGAGCTTCAGAGGGTCAGAGAGGATAAAAGTAGAGCGACGGAAGTTCCACCCCCCAAAAATACAGACCCGGTCCTCACTGGCTGGAGTGGGACCAGGACCCAGCAGTCGGACACCTGTCTACAGCAACGGCAGTGTGATCACACGACCGGTGATCACGCGCTACGGTGATCAAAAGTGTCCCCATGACTGGCACCCCGACACGTTCCGTCACCGTGTCACTGCCCCTGAGTTGACATCTCTTCCTCGGCTTGGTACCAAGAACCGATATCGGACTATGGACAAGTCAATGGTCAGAGGTCACAGGTCAGTAATTCACCCCTACCCGAGTGTTGTGGACACTACACCTCAAGAAGAGCGAATATCATCCATTGGGTTGGCCTCTTGCAGCGACATACGAACGTATAGAAAGAACCCAGTGCATCATGGGAGACGTCCAAATTCCGTTGAGACCTGTTGTGATGGAGCAACCATATGTGAGCGTCCGTTGCAACGACACCATCAGAAGAATGCTAGAAAGAACCGACGGAAATTAGCTGTGGATACGAGCTTCAGCGACGACACAACATACTTCCCCAACACCAGTGCTGCCACCTATGTCAACGTGCCAGAGTTCTGTGACGTAGTTGACGAGTTTGAAGATTCTCTCATCAAGTACGTTCATGTGAATGACCTGAGTTTATTGAACGATGATATTCAGCGACGCTATCGGATGCACCTAGGTGGTGCCACTGGTATCCAGTCAGTGGTGCCCCCAAGTGCTGGTCTACTGCATCGTTTCACGTGCTGTTTCTGCTGCCATCGAACTACCTCTGCCTTGGACGGCATGGGGCCAAGTAAGCAGAATATTCCCACGGTGTTAGTTCATTTCAAGGCATAACGTAGCTGTTATTTTATAAAATATTTTTACTTACTTTATTAACACTTTGGCCACTTATTTGCCTGGTTTAGTTAACCGCTGTTATAAGAAATACAAGGTGATTATCATCTGCTTTATTTGAATTTATCCATGGGAGTATCGAGTTAGCATTGCACATGATATGGACCAAAGAATGTTGCCAACAGTGACAATATGTCTCCATCAACATAGTTTCTACTTGGGCAGGCTTACAGAATGCATTGCTTGACTGTGTCTGTGTGAGTGTTTTACTTTGCCAACTTATGGCAAATACTCTTCCATCTTATTAAGCTAAACTAAATATGTTACAAGCTGTTGATTAAGTAACAGGAATTATGATGGTTTGAGAATGTGGCAGGAATTGTTTTAAATGAAGCAGTATTTGTAAAGGCAATGCACACATCTTACATCATGTTTTAGTCAGTTGCTTATTTACATAATATCTGCTAGCTATAATTTATTTATATTTGAGTCATACGGTGTATTATATATAATCTGTAAGCGTATGATCGGTGTGTGTCTTGTTTGTTTACAAATGATTTGTATGCACGTCATTCTTGCTTAAATGTCTCTTGTCAATGTTATTTGTAGTTTTTACCTTCATTTGTAGGTGTCATAATCTATAGACATGTTTGGTTACTTTGAATTTGATTCATTTGTTATTTTTATTGCAATGTTATATATTGTAATGATCTTGGTATCAACATTTTGCACTTTAAAGTTTGCAGAAACCTCTCAGATGGTGAATTTACGTTATTTTATACCTGTGTACGTTTTTATTGTATCTGTGACAGGGTTGACGTTGTTATGATACGATTACAGTATACAATTTAACGTGAATAATCATTCCCAGTAATTTACAATGGATGGACATTTTCCAGCTACTGATGTCATGTGTTTAACCTTTGTGAACGTAGGTGGCACCATCAGTCAAAACATAGTACATTGACGACTGAGATAACGTGGCTTTGCATAACGGATGTTTATTTATAACTGTATCAGGTTACGAGATGGGAAATTGTGTACCTTTTTGGTGCCTCCGCCACTCTCCAGGGGAGACACAGATGCCCACCAATACGAGTTACTTTTTGTGTTTATCGCACGTACATTTGATATAGTCTCCTGTGCTAATAGACCACAACATCAGATCATCTTGGGCATCTCTGAAATGTTGAACACACAGTTGAACCTCACCTGGTTAATACAGCCACTTTGCAATTAAGGTCACGTTGTTGCAGTCCTACAGTTGTTTCATGTACAGCAAAGTATAGGAACTTATTTCTGCTTGTCTGCTCACCTGGCTAAACGGGTCACCTGGCTAATCGGGTCACCTGGCTAATCGGGTCACCTGGATAATGGGGTCACCTGGCTAATTAGGTCACCTGGATAATTGGGTCGTTCACCTGGCTAATCGGGTCACTATACTGTGTTTCAGGGTGTCCCATCACACAGACAGTGTCGGAGGCGAGCCTGGCGACTGCGTACGGGGACGGCCTGTACAAGGCGGAGGAGGGCAAGAGCACGTCCTTCTTTGTGGACACAAAAGGACAGCCCGGGGACCTGTTCATCCAGATAGACGGTCAGTGCACATGGCCACTGGTGGGGTGTGGACATGTCGCCTTGTCTGCTTTACCCTCGTTATATTTTGTCTTCCCCTTCAGTGCAGTGGGGACAAAACACTTTTTCGTTCCGCCCTCGTTTCGGCATTTCGTCTTCGTCGTGGGGGGGATCAAGTCAACGTGCCTACTCTGTCCTCTACAACATGTCACCAAGCTTCCTAGACTTCTGTCTCCAGTCTGGCTCTGTCCTGTCAAACGAGATTTGTCTACCCCATTTAGCAATATGTCACCTATATGTGTCACTGGCATCTACACTTATACTTTGTAATCTCCACAAAGCAATGGGTCACCTCAATTTAAATGTGTCCCCTTGTGTCAGTGTGTTACCACTTATCAATGGTTTCTCTACTTGTCAATGTGTCACACCCACACACTAGTATCACTTCTGCTTGTCGGTGTGTCACCTCCATTTATCAGTGTCGCATTCGTATACTAGTGTCACCTGCACTTATCAATGTGTCACCTACACTTATCAATGTGTCACCTACACTTATCAATATCTCACCCCCACTTATCAATATGTCACCTCCACTTGTCAATGTGTCACGTCCTCTTATCAATGTGTCACCTACACTTATCAAGTGTCTAACCCCCACTTATCAATATGTCACCTCCACTTATCAATGTTTCACCTCTTCTTATCAATGTGTCACCTACACTTATCAATATCTCACCCCCACTTATCAATATGTCACTTCCACTTGTCAATGTGTCACCTCCTCTTATCAATGTGTCACCTACACTTATCAATGTCTAACCCCCACTTATCAATGTCTCGCCTCTTCTTATCAATGTGTCACCTCCAGTTATCAATGTGTCACCTCCACTTATCAAACTGTCACTTCCACCTAACTAATGTATCGCCTCCAATCATCAAACTGTCACCTATATTTATCAGTGTTTCACCTCCACTTATCAAACGGTCACCTCCACTTATCAATGTTTCACCTCTTTTCAAACTATCACCTACCTATAAAAGTGTCACCTCAACTTATCAAAATGTAACCTCAACTTATCAATGTGTCACTGCCACTGACCAATGTGTCATTGTGTCCAGGCCCCAACAGCATGGCCAAATACAAGGTTGACCAGGACACAAGTGGACGCTACCTTGTCACCTATGTCCCTGTTGAGGCTGGTCAGTATGATGTCAACATCAAGTGGAACGGATATGAAATTGAAGGTACGACAGGGCAGCTTGTTGTTTTTGTATCTCGCCCTCATAATCCTGTCTTCCACACCCTCCTCCTCTCTCCCGCACCCTCCACTGTCTTCCCCAGAACCCAGAATGCAATATACAGGGCTTGCCTCCTTGCTAGGACACTCTTGCTGCTTGGTTAGACCCTCATAGCTCCATTTGTATGCATGGGTGCTCCCTAAGTAGGGCCATTGTTAACCCCTTATGAACCCTTTATTCCTTATTAGACCCTAAAAGGTCCCTTATTACACCCGGATTAGTCTTTAAAAAATAATAATAAAATGTATGTATGGGTACGTAAATAACTAAAACTAATACAGTTTAAAATTTAATAGTGTTTCTAAAAATAAATGAACTACCTATTAGTAATATTAATACATATTAAAGCCACTTTTAGACTCCTGATTGCACCAAAACCCTGATTGTTGCAACTTGTGGTTCCCACAGGGAGTCCGTTCCACCCCAGGGTGATGAACCTTAATATGGTGATTCCCGTCGGAGGCTGGGAGCAACTCCTGTCTGCTCAAGGGAAGATCTCCCTCACAGCCAATCAGACTCGACGCATCGACTTTGACACCTCCCGAGCCGGCGATGGTGAGTCCAGAGACATCTGTTGGGCATTTTAATACTGGTGAAAATTACTTCAGTAAAAAAGGATTTACATTCAGAGTTAATGCTACTTTAAAATAATGTTACTTTAAAATGTTAAAGTTGCTTTAAAATAATAATGCTGATTTGGAAAACTATTTGAACAATCAAATCAATCAATAAAGATAGCAGAAAAAACTGTGACTTTAAATGAAGCACTGTGATTGGTTGAAACAGGTCAGATGACAGCCGAAGTTCGTGGACCAGGGGGCAATGTCCCAGTCAGCATGGAAGGGTTCGGGGGTCAGCATTCAGTGATCTTTACCCCACAGGCAGAAGGTATGAGTTCAATCTACCCTTCGTCCCTGCCACATGTTGTTTGTTTATTTACTGATAAACATTGTTGAGAAAACAAGTATGTAACTTTAACTCTTGTTTCACAAATAATCTGAAATCCCATCACAGTTAGATCAAGATCAAAGTGGGGAGCGGTGGTCACGCGGTAGAGCGCCGGCCTGTCAATCGAGGGGACGGTGGTTCAATCCCACCTGCTGCCGTTTCGAAACTTAGGCAATTTTGTTCACCCCACATTTGCCTGTGTCTTTCGGAAGAGACAATAATAGCCGGTCTATGCCAGGGGAAGTAAAAGATCCCACACGGGGTAAATGAGTAACCTGTAGTGGACTCACTAATTCTTGAAAAGGACAACTCCTGCGTTAGCCCAAGTTTGGGCTGTTTGGAGGAAACCACCTAAGAACCGAAGAATACAGTGTTTTTGTTTTTATTTTAATTTAATTTAAATGTGTTATTATGGAGAAATTACTAGAGTTTGTGCTTGGAGGAATAGAGGGAGTTAGGGAGGCAAGAGAGGTGGAGAGAGGGACAGGTGGAATTAGGGAGGGGATGACACATGGATGGAGAGAGGGAAGAGTGAGTTAGAGTGAGGGAAGAGGGAGTTAGGGAGGGACAGTGGGATTGAGAGAGGGAGTTAGGGATGGAGAGAGGGAAGAGGGATGGAGAGAAGAATAGAGGGAGTTAGGGATGGAGAGAGGGGTAGAGGGCGTTAGGGATGGCAGGGGAATTAGGGAGTGAGAGAGGGATAGAGGGAGGGGTACAGGTGTGCTTGCTGTGGTTGTCACTCTAGACAGGTTGTGTCTACTGCGCACAGGAGACTACTACCTCACAGTCTGGTGGAACGAGGTCCAGCTACCACGCTGCCCTCTGGTGGCCACCACCCAGGGCGGTGGCTTCTACAGCAATACCAACACCATGGAGCAGCAGCAGCAGCAGTACCAGCAGCAGTACCAGCCGCAGTACCAACAGCCCATCGTTGTAGACACCATGGTGAAGCAGCAGGCCCAGCAGGTGATGACGACCAGCCAAGTGAGTTCGGTGAACCACGAAAAGGTCGTGTTGATGGGGCGTGGCCTCACAGGGGCACAGGTGCACGAGGAGGCGGAGTTTGTTATCGACGGCACAGACGCAGGGCCAGGTAATTATCCCGGGGACAGGGGCGAGGGACGTGTCCGTTACTGAGAAAAATAAAATTTGTTGGATTTTGTTTGCAGTAATTCTCTAATTTATATAAATGTATTTGCCATTGTTCTGTTGCATTTTACTTTTTACTGCAGTGAATGTTTTGTGTGAAGTTTTCCTTTGATAATTAAATGTTTAGATATATATAATTTGGCATATTTATGCATTATGCGATATTAGGGTTGATGTGTTTTTTGTAGGTATTTCGTTTTGCAACAGTATATTTACATGTTAAACTGACATCCCTTATCAAATATTTTATCATGTTGTGAATAGAGAATTTGTTTTCCATGTTGCCTTGCAAACTGTACTTAATGGTTAAATTGATTCATTTTTAAATGATTTGGAAAACACACAACAATAGCACATCATTACTTTAAACATATTTTTAGATAAATAATCCTGGTAATTGCACACTGTTAAAGAATAAGATTGAAACAATAATTGACACTTACATGTCAGCGTCTCACTTGCAGGTGTGCCAAGTGTGAAGCTGACAGGTGTCACCACTGACATTGACATTCACGTCACCCCAGTGGGGATCAACAAGTACAGATGTACCTACGTTCCTATCATGCCTGGTGAGTACGTTTAATAGACTGACCAAAAGATGCTGGGTTTTTACACAATTTATATATTTTAATTAGCTTTAATTTCACTTATTCTGGTTGTAAATGTCTACTTTGCTAAATGTTTTAAAACTTTGTATATGACACTTTAAGTAATCATGGTTTATATATTCAGATGAGTGGCTAATTACAGTTTTATTAACCTACTTTAATTTATTATTTTACAATTTTACCAGACATTATAATCAGTTAAAATTTCATATATAGTTTTACCAGTATATACTTTAATGAATTGTTTTCTATGTTGTAATGCTCTTAGTGTACTATTCAGCCACCATGGTTGCCACAAAGAATTTTTTATTATTATTTATTATATTTAATGACAGTAAGTTAATTGTATCTGCAACTATAGAGGCTGAAAGCACAAATAGGTTCATTAACCAATTATGCATGAAAGCCATTGACCCCATTACTTGAATCATTATTTCAGCAGCAACCATACAATTTAATAACTTGAATATATATATATATATATATATTATATATATATATTATATATACAAAGTATATCACAATTTTATATCACTAATTGTTACTTTATTTTTATACACACAACTTATATTGTTTTATAGATGGCTATGTAGTCATAGCCATCTATAAAACAATATAAGTTGTGTGTATAAAAATAAAGTAACAATTAGTGATATAAAATTGTGACTATGACATGTTTTATAGAAAATATAAATAAATTAATTGAGACTAAGATAGCAAACATTTAAAAAAAAATAGCTTAAATCAAATGTAACATTTAAACAAATTAATACCCATATATTTTTATTAAATAAATATTTATTAAAAACATGTAGTAGCCTATAATAGTAAACACCCAAGTAACTGGACATTAAAAGCAGATTTGATATGTTGAATGTTAGGACACAATTTAAATATGTAGTGTTTTGAAACATGATGTGTGTGTATGTATATATATATATATATATATATATATATATATATATATTCTTATAACTTAATTTCACGATTCCGCAACGAATTGCCACTTTGTGACAGATGACATCTCTGCATATACACACTGACCTGGCTTCTGTATTCCAATGACACGTTTAACCCTCTCCCCCAGGAGCCTACCTGTTGAGTATCACCTGGTCAGACCGCCAGGTGAGAGGGTCACCCTTTAAGGTTAGCATCTGTGCATCAAGTGACGCGTCGAAGGTCGACTGCAGCGGTGATGGCTTGAAGACGGGAATCATGGGACGTGAAATCAAGTCCACGATCGACGCGCGACAGGCTGGACCTGGTGAGTCAACTACTGCCAATGCAGAAGTCATGCATCAAAAACATAGCTGCCTTCACAAAACTACACATGAATTTCATTCAAATTATGTAAGTCTTTAATTCTGCATCTGTTACAAAACTGGGAACAGTTGCAGAACGTATGCCTGTGGCATTGCAATTTGTCTGGTTACCGATGGCAACGGTGGGTCCGAGTGAAAAAAAGTTCCATACATTTTTTATTCTCCGTGACCTGCCTCTGGGTAGGTAAACCTGCCAAAATTATTAAGTTAACAAATACCCTATTTATCTACCTTACCTGGCCTTGAACATGTCTGTGTAAACACTGTTCGGTTGAGTTGATATATTAAAAACAACCTACATATCTCAAAATATGTTTGTTGTGGTCGTAACTGTAGTGCGTGGATAATTGGATTGGCTTAGTAAGATTTGTTTTGTTAAATTCTAGTGTATATTCTATGTGGTAGTTCCTGGGTACATTAATATTTATGTTTCTATAATATTACTACCACTAATAAAGGTGGTTTTCTGACAGCTGTATGTCTGTGTGTAGGTGAACTGACAGCTCTGTATGTCTGTGTGTGTGGGTGAACTGACAGCTGTGTGTGTGGGACAGCTGTATGTCTCTGTGTGTGGGTGAACTGACAGCTGTGTGTGAGGGACAGCTGTATGTCTCTGTGTGTGGGTGAACTGACAGCTGTGTGTGTGGGACAGCTGTATGTCTCTGTGTGTAGGTGAACTGAAACTGCATGTCTGTGAACTGACAGCTGTATGTCTGTGTGTCTGTGTGTGTGTAGGTGAACTGACAGCTGTATGTCTGTGTGTGTAGGTGAACTGGCTGCTGTATGTCTGTGTGTGTAGGTGAACTGGCAGCTGTATGTCTGTGTGTGTAGGTGAACTGGCAGCTGTATGTCTGTGTGTGTAGATGAACTGGCAGCTGTATGTATGTGTATGTAGGTGAACTGGCAGCTGTATGTCTGTGTGTGTAGGTGAACTGGCAGCTGTATGTCTGTGTGTGTAGGTGAACTGGCAGCTGTATGTCTGTGTGTGTAGGTGAACTGGCAGCTGTATGTCTGTGTGTGTAGGTGAACTGGCAGCTGTATGTCTGTGTGTGTAGGTGAACTGGCAGCTGTATGTCTGTGTGTGTAGGTGAACTGGCAGCTGTATGTCTGTGTGTGTAGGTGAACTGGCAGCTGTATGTCTGTGTGTGTAGGTGAACTGACAGCTGTATGTGTGTGTGTAGGTGAACTGGCAGCTGTATGTCTGTGTGTAGGTGAACTGACAGCTGTATGTCTGTGTGTGTAGGTGAACTGGCAGCTGTATGTCTGTGTGTGTAGGTGAACTGGCAGCTGTATGTCTGTGTGTGTAGGTGAACTGACAGCTGTATGTCTGTGTGTGTAGGTGAACTGACAGCCCATTGCACTGGGCCAACAAAAGTCGCCTTCTGTCAGTTGTTTGATCATCATGATGGCACCTTCACCCTCACCATCAAGCCCCAGGAGCCAGGGCGACACATTCTACAGGTGAAGTACGGGGGCGACCACGTGCCAGGTGAGTTTATTGACGAAACAGTAACCTAGTTTCATCCTAAATGTAATAGGTAATGGCCCGTTTTAGATTTCTAACTAATTCAACAACAGTGTCTAAAATGGAGACATGCGTATACGAAGATTGGTGCACACTGTTGAATTCATAGTTTGTGTTCACTCGTATGACCGACAGGGATCATCAATTATTCACCCAATAAGCGGTCTTCTCCACAACTGATCCCCTGTTCTTGGTGCTTAGGAATATATATATATTTATATATGCATATATATATGCATATATATATGCATATATATATATATATATATATATATATATATATATATATATGCAGTGTATGTTTTGCTCTTCACTTTGTTTGTATATTTTGAATGTGGTGTTAGTTAGTAGTTTAATGTTTGTTAGTAGTTTTCATTTAGTAACACATTACACCTTGACTCTCTTCACATTGATGTTTCCATATCTACTTTACAATATGGTTTTATTCTTCTATTGGTTATTGCTAGACATTGACCAAAATTAACCATATTAATTTTCGTTGTAAGTGGGGAGCGGTGGTCACGCGGTAGAGCGCCAGACTGTCAATCGAGGGGACGGTGGTTCAATCCCACCTGCCGCCGTTTCGAAACTTAGGCAATCTCGTTCACGCCACATTTGCCTGTGTCTTTCGGAAGAGACACTAAAAGTCGGTGGTCCCTTCTATCTGGTATTTAGACAAGGGGAAGTAAATGATCCCACACAGGGGGTAAATATGTAACCTGTAGTGGACTCACTAATTCTAGAGAAGGACAACTCTAAAAAAACATTGACAATAATGGTCAGCAAGTTGACCGAGGTCATTTAATGGAAGAAGTCATCAATGTTGCCAGTGGTCATTGTGCTGTCCTTTCAATGTCGCTGCATTTGTCCTCAGGAAGTCCATTTGAACTGAAGGTGTCCGGAGCGCCAGATGCCAGCAAGGTGAAGGTCACTGGGCCAGGTGTGGAGCACGGTATCCTAGCAACCTTCCGCAGCCACTTCATATGCGAGACACGGGGCGCTGGGGCAGGACAGTTGACCGTGAGAGTGCGAGGACCCAAAGGTACGTAATTTCATGCAGGGACACTAAAGATCAAACTGTTTCGTTGCTAGCTGCAGGGGCTTAGTCAGAGACCTGTCTGTCAGTCTTGCAGACTGGCAGGTAACCGATCTAGACAGGTAACTACAACTGACAAGACTGGTGACATTTAGAGGGGACCACGTGTTCACTTCATTAACTAATGGTTCCAAGTGTAAGGTCCACATTAATCACTTGCAGAGACACAACTGACAGACACAGGCCATATGGATCAGTAAAAGTAATTAAATAAATGTCTCAAATTACCCTGGGCTGTCATTGAACTGTAGCCAATAATGATATGCTATGATTGACGTGAATGCATAGCTTCCATGCAAATCGTTCACATGCTAAAAGGCACAGGTTTTAATTTTTAATTTAAGTCTGACAAAACATTTATGGCTAAGGGCATTTGGCTAGCATAATTATGTTTGTGTGTGTGTGTGTGTGTGTGTGTGTGTGTGTGTGTGTGTGTGTGTCTGTCTGTCTGTCTGTCTGTCTGTCTGTCTGTCTGTCTGTCTGTCTGTCTGTCTGTCTGTCTGTCTGTCTGTCTGTCTGTCTGTCTGTCTGTCTGTCTGTCTGTCTGTCTGTCTGTCTGTCTGTCTGTCTGCCTGTCTGCGTGTCTGCGTGTGTGCGTGTGTGTGAGTCCTAGACAATTTACATCACAGATGCCAATTTTTTCAAAGATCTAACCACAGAAGAGAAACAATTAAACATTTTGAACGTTTTTGTCTATACACGCTAGTTAAATAATAATTAGATCTAACATGTTTTAAAAAAAAATTGTTTGTTAGGGATTCTAATAGATAGTCGGTGAATATATTTTTTCATTGAGGAAAACATAACTCTAAAATAGTAATCTGTGCCCATCATGAAATAGTAATTTGTCCCCATATTTTGTTAACTAACATGTTGATCTGCCTTCAGTAAAATAGTAATTTGTCCCCGTACGTTCTGCAGTAAATATTGATCTGTCCTCCGTATTTTTGTTAGTAAAATATTGATCAGTCCCCATGTGATCTTCAGCAAAATAGTAATTTGTCCCCACATTTTGTTAACTAAAATGTTTATCTGCCTCCATGCTTTCTTCAGTAAATAGTGATCTGTCCCTGTACGGTCTTCAGTACAATAGTGATCTGTCCCCATACCGTCTTCAGTAAAATAGTAATCTATCCTCGTACAGTCTTCAATAAGACACCGACCTGTCCTGCGTATTGTTCGAGTGAAACAGTAACCTGTCCCTTGTGTTTCTGTCAACCAACCCCTGTAGTGTTTCTGTTTCCACCCCAGGTGCCTTCCGTGTTGAGATGCAGCGAGAGAGTCAGCGAGACCGCACCATCCTGTGTCGATACGACCCAACGGAGGTGGGTGAGTACAGCGTCCACGTTCGCTGGTCAGACAAGGACGTCCCGGGCAGTCCATTCAACGTGCGTATTTTCGACACGAAGGAAGAGCTTGATCGTGCCCTTGCGACGCTGCGACACCGTCGTCCTGACGCCGCCAATATGACAATGGCGTCGATGACGTGGCATGATGATGACATGTGAGATGTCAGTGCAACCGCACTTAAGGTCATCGCCGACACTGGACCAACGTAGCCCGAGTCACTGACATCCATACGAGCTGATTCTCCTAATTTTGCTCTTTATAAATGAATTAGCTCCTAAACAGTGATCGTGAATAATGACAACAGTCAACACTAAGACATGCCACGTGGTCACCTTAGTTGGAACTACTGACCTCGGTGATCAAACAGCTTTGTCATGTCACTCAAAAGCACTTTTAGTTTAATAATGGGTATCATTTATTGGATTGCTGGGTTTTTATGATTACCTTAGATAAATGGTTTCACTGATTCTTGGTCAAGTTGCGTTTGTAAACATATGACAAAGTAATTTACGCAGTCAGCTGGCAGTTTTCAGTGGCAATGCAGCAGTGAGAAAGAAGCATTTTGTGAACTTCTACAATATCCGATCTGTGTATTTACTGTCTGATTTTTTATTGTATTTATCGATACATATCTGGTACATTGGCGTGGAATGTGGATGTGGTAAACAATACTTTAGCAGATGTCACACCTGGTAGCCTTTAGGACATGTCTTCACTGTGCAACCTTGACCTTTTGCTAGTTTGACCTTTCCACGTTGACCTCGCATTGGTTAGTCTATTGGTTTGATGTCGTATGTTCTTTGCACATTTTTTTAGACGGGAAAAGTTAGATTAACAGTGTCATATTTTTCACTGCGCTCTATGTATGATGTTTAGATTAAACGGAGAACATAACATGCTAACAAGCAAGTTAATTAATATATATTATATACTAATTTCTGAGCTATTAACCAGTTAACAATGTAGTCATTTTTCTGAGATCAAGACAATGCCGGTGTTGTGAAACCACGTTAGTGAAATACAGCACTGGCAACAATTATAATTCATGTTACAGTATAAAGACTGTTTGTTTGTGAGCTTGATTTGTGGTGAACAAATCTGTCGCGGTTAGAAACCACCCATTGTTTTTGTTTTGCGGATCAGAAATCCACACTTGTTTGTAGACGTGATTAACAACTAGTGGTCACTCTGCCGCTTGTATTGACATCATAGTTGTATCCACATTAATCATGCATATCACTAGTACTTCACAGCACATATATGACAGATATAATATTATTCATTGTGCACACGCATGCTGGTAAAATGTTCAATGAAAATATCTAGCATTATGGTTACTAAAAATAATTGCATCTAATGTAAGATGTTATTACCATGATTATAAATAGCATTAGTTGCTAACAATAAATATTAAGTATGATTAGTACTTGTTTATAAAGCTGATTGTTCACTGCAGAATGTCTAGGAGCGTGCACTGTAAATGGCATATATACAGCCTGTAGCACACATTAGTGCCATTGTGTGTAGGGGGAGTCTGTAGTGCTAATTATCTTCCCAATGTTTCACGCTGATATGATGTGTAATAAATGTATGTCCAACACTGACACATGTTTAACTTGACCACTATGCATTATTATTATGGCAGTAGGGAAATTTACTCAAATAGACTGCTTGAATAAGAAATGAAATTTCTTCATAAGACAGAAGGTTGTTCAGTCTTTCATTCTTATTAACCGGGTGATGGATTATATATATATATATATATATATATATATATATATATTTATATATATATATACATATATTTACATATATATATATACATATATATTGATATATGCACAATAAAGAGTAGTTGAATGAATGAAAATAGTGTTTGATTTTTTTGCATATAGAGATATACACACTTATATATATATCGTCTAAATCCACATATTCGTTTTTATATGGGGGCAGGTAAAACAGGTAAAAAAATCGATAAATTAAAATTGGGTGTCGATTCCAGGCATAGATCCCATTCGTGACCGTCGTCCTTTTAAATGTAAGCCGCATTTAGATTAGCTAGGAACTGCGAATCAGGCACAACTTATGAGTTATACTTCGCTCACGCCGGCCAGTTTGACTACGTTCTATCAGAATGTTGCATACCCATTCATAAGGTCGGAATCGGGAAAGCATGGTATCAGTGGAAAGCCTAGTGATTGGTCTATCCAATATATATATATTTGTATACACCCGATTACGACTGTAAGAATTCTACATCCATTCCACTGCCATACAGCAGCATACAGATAACAGTTTCATTCATAGCGTTTTTTTACTTGCCATATAAATTCATCGAAATTACCTATGTTGCATATATTGTATTGTATACATATACGCAATATGTATTTTACTTGACCGCACACAGTGGTAATACTTACAATAGCAATATGCGGGCTACGTTTTGGACGCCGACCGTTGCCAGATAAGGTGATGTCTCTCACTAAAATATGTTGTCATCCGTACTTCGTGAACATCAGGGAAATGTTTAAAACTGTTTTAGCCTTGCCAAAAACATGTCCTTTTTGACACACTTTGGGGGCTGCTCTCAGGAGGGTTCCACCCCAAATGTTATTGTCATTGGTCATTCCGTAATCGCCCGACACGAGAAATTTAAAGGTTTGTTGTTGATGTTTGAAAAAAGATATTTACTTTTTTGAAAATGAACAATAAAAACGGTGAACGTGGTGACATAACAGCCTATAAAGGCATTGCGTGTAAAATATGCATGTAAAATAAAATAATTCAGTACACCAATATCATTCCGGTTTTTTTCTCAACAGTTCCATTTTCGCTGTAGGTACATAATGTTGTACAACCAATATTGAATATAAACGTACCAACGGTTGCAACACAGTGCCAAAATAATATATCTACATAATTTGCATATATGCAAAACATGAAAAAACCTGAACTACGTATGCTTACATAGTTTTGTATATTGAGTCTTGTGTATATAATATATATATATATATATATATATATATATATATATATATATATATTATATATATAATTTTAATTATATTAATTTAATTACAATATATATAATTTTAATTATATATATAATTATAATGTGCGCGTTTATATATACATATAAACGCGCACAATATAATTATACATATATATGCAAATGCGCACACACGAAAGCGCTGCTGGTCGTAATAACAATGCTTACGTCAATGGCATGCATGGCCGCGCTGCTGGTCGTAATAACAATGCTTACGTCAATGGCATGCATGGCCGCGCTGCTGGTCGTAATAACAATGCTTACGTCAATGGCATCCATGGCCGCACTGCTGGTCGTAATAACAATGCTTACGTCAATGGCATGCATGACCGCGCTGCTGGTCGTAATAACAATGCTTACGTCAATGGCATGCATGGCCGCACTGCTGGTCGTAATAACAATGCTTGCGTCAATGGCATGCATGGCCGCGCTGCTGGTCGTAATAACAATGCTTACGTCAATGGCATGCATGGCCGCACTGCTGGTCGTAATAACAATGCTTACGTCAATAGCATGCATGGCCGCGCTGCTGGTCGTAATAAAAATGCTTACGTCAATTTGCTGTTGCAAATCGATTGTATGTAATAATAGTGGAATAGCAGCTGATAATGGTCGTTTTTGTTATTGCCTACCAGGAACTGACGGCGATAATTGTGAGAAAACTGTTACGGATTGGACGACAAGATAAGACGCATCTCAATCATCAGACTTTGGATCTTGGTATGTGGCTAGCTTTGCTGTTGCCGCAACGTATGACCGTGCCTGCTTAACCACAATAGAGAGGTATCCTTGGTGGAGGGTTCATTTGGGAGTAATATTGGAAGTAGGCGACGGGCAAGTGATCCCGTACCTACCTACTAGGTGGGGATATCAATTCACTATATCGTGGCGTGTGTTGGTTGGTATCATTAGCACTGGCAGATTCAAGTCATGTTGTTACGACAATGAAAATGTGTATGACAAAATCACAATGTTGTGGCGTGTTATGGTTGGTGTCATTACTGGCAGATACAAGTCATGTTGTTACGACAATGAAAAGGGGTATGACAA
This sequence comes from Ridgeia piscesae, assembly GCA_025642075.2. Taxonomy (NCBI): domain Eukaryota; kingdom Metazoa; phylum Annelida; class Polychaeta; order Sabellida; family Siboglinidae; genus Ridgeia; species Ridgeia piscesae. Next base: position 258,504 of record JAODUO010000970.1, read on the forward strand.
AATCACAATGTTGTGTCGTGTTATGGTTGGTGTCATTAGCACTGGCAGATACAAGTCATGTTGTTACGACAATGAAAAGGGGTATGACAAAATCACAATGTCGTGGCGTGTTATGGTTGGTGTCATTAGCACTGGCAGATACAAGTCATGTTGTTACGACAATGAAAATGTGTATGACAAAATCACAATGTTGTGGCGTGTTATGGTTGGTGTCATTAGCACTGGCAGATACAAGTCATGTTGTTACGACAATGAAAATGGGTATGACAAAATCACAATGTCGTGGCGTGTTATGGTTGGTGTCATTAGCACTGGCAGATACAAGTCATGTTGTTACGACAATGAAAATGTGTATGACAAAATCACAATGTTGTGGCGTGTTATGGTTGGTGTCATTAGCACTGGCAGATACAAGTCATGTTGTTACGACAATGAAAAGGGGTATGACAAAATCACAATGTCATGGCGTGTTATGGTTGGTGTCATTAGCACTGGCAGATACAAGTCATGTTGTTACGACAATGAAAATGTATATGACAAAATCACAATGTTGTGGCGTGTTATGGTTGGTGTCATTAGCGTTTCTCATTCAGTGACAATTCTATAGAATATTCTAGTGTTTTGCGTATAGTTTTCTATATAATATTCTATAGGAATTTTGCGTATAATTTTCAATAGAAAATTCTATAGGATTTTTGTGTAGTTTTCTATATAATATTCTATAGAATATTGATGGTTTCTATAGGAAATATCCTATAGAATATTTCCTATAGAAAACCATAAAAATCCTATAGAATATTCTATAGAATGTTTACTGTTTTCTATAGGAAATATTCTACAGTTTTTTTATAGTTTCCGTAGGAAATATCCTAAAGAATATTCTATAGTATTTTGATAGTTTTCCATAGGAAATATCCTAAAGAACTTTCTATAGTATGCTTTTAGTTTTACATAGGAAACATCCTATAGGAAATATGCTATAGAATAGTGTACAGGATTTAAAGTTTTTTCTAGGAAAAATCCTATAGAAATTCAATAAGATATTTCCTTTAGAAAAAGTCCCCTTTTGATACACTTTCAGTCAAAATTTAAATGTTGTACTTTGGGTTCGGGTCAATTGTTTCAGCAACATTTTTTCGAATTATCATTTGCTCACTCCAGTCTCAATGACAATGGGGATTCAGGCGTGTGGGCAACCACCATGGATTAGCTGTAATGCTTTGAGCTATATATCACAATTTTTTTTTAATTGACACGTGAGCATATGGAACATCTTAGTTGACAATGCAAAAAATGCATGCCCGCATGTTTCATAAGATATGCATTATATGGACTATGAAATTTACCTGATACGTTTTCCACTTGGCCCAGCTTCTGCTTCCTCAATGGGTACATCAAACACTTCACGTGGTTCAACTGGTGTTGGCTGTCTTACCAGCAGTTCCAGCCTGTTGACAGTATCCTCAGACACTGAAACAATAGCATAATCAACTTATCAATTAAACCAAATAAGTGTTAAGTTACAAGACAATTCTCCCTTTACCATGTCAGTGTTAGCAAGCAACTATATGCCTGAATTCTGTCACCAGTGTTTTGTATTTGATACAATTAAATACCTTGAAACATGTGCACTCACAAATTTGTGCCCCATGGTGTGTGTATATGGGACACACCACAAATCACTGACGGTCAGCTCATTTGGCGCTGCGGGGTCTTAGTGGCAACCATGAAATGGTCAGCATATTTTAAAGATACAACAGTTTTGTTACAATTGTGTAGGTCATAAATTATCTACAAAACATTATCACCTTTAGCCATTCTTACTGCCAGAAAGAATGCTGACGTCTCTTCTTCCAGCACCTTTATTCGCTCGGTGCTGTCACGAAACGTTTCCAGTGACTTGAGTAGTATTGTACCGCTTCAACCATGGTTAATTGGTGTTGCAGCCTCTTGCAATGTTCACACTCTACTTCTCTGTCTTTGCCATACGTGTCCTACAATTCAACAGCTGCTATATTAAAATGGACATAGATCAGAATTATAAAGATTGCCAAATGTGTGCAAACAAAACCCCACTGAAGGCTTCATCACTGGAGTGCATGTAACATTGTTCATAGTATATACAACTTCAAAATGCAGGTCACATTCATTTTTTATGACAACATTTATGAGCAAGATAACATATGGATCGCTAATAGCAAACTGTACATGTATTAGTTTGACAATTAATTATTTCATAAAATATCTTCAGGTTTTCTAAAATAGTGGCTGTCGATGACTTCATCAATTTGTTTTTGTGGCACCTTGCGATAAAGTGGCCTTCACGGTGGGTAACATTTCCTGAAACGAAATCATGGAATTGTGAATACAGAATGCACAACATTGTAATGGCCCAGATCCACACAAAACTAACTGATGTTGATTGTGAGGACCTGTACCAAAAGTCATCTTTTTATTGGAATCTAAGATGGTCATCTTGTATATTGTGCACATATGCCATTGTTTAATGCTGGTATATATCAAATCTATTATGGCTAATTACGAGATGACAATGTGAAGTTAATCTGAAATGTACAGTACATGGATAAAACCCATGACATCCTGATTATATTTAACATGAGAACAAATAATGTATTTATATGTAATACATTTGTTGTAGCTATTTCATCAAAGTTCAGATTATCTAATTTTAAGTAACGATACTAGATTTAATTGAGAGAAGTGTAGCTATAAATGGACAAATATTTTTGTTTACCGTATGCCATAGCTTTATGCAATGACTCGTCCACCCGTCATTTGGTGGACGGGAAAAAAATTATGTTAATGCAGAGGGGACCAAAGTATTACTGTATGTAATTTGGGCAACATGCACCTGTAGACGTCCACAAAAATACTGTGTTTTATTACATCTTTCCTTTCTATGTACCGATTCTATTTAACGATTAATACAATCTCATTGTGTATTCTATGAATATAACGAGACTATATATATATATATATATATATATATATATATATATATATATATATATATATATATATATATATATAATATATATATACATATATATACATATATATATATATATATATATATATATATATATATATATATATATATATATATATATATATATATATATAGTGGTTCCTATATAATAAAATAAATCTTAATTAAATTACTTCATCACTATCTGACGAGATAATCTTTCGTTTCGGTTCCAGCTTCCCACGGCCAAGTTCAGGTGTCTTTGGGTCTTCCCCAGAGACTTCTGCCCCGTTAGTGAGCTTTTTTCTCAGGTTGATTAGGTGTCCATGTTGAGCTGCAAAAAATTGGATGTGCTGTTATTTAGTATTAGCATATGCTACACATTCACAATACTAATCAACTGTATTCACATGTGGAGAAGTATTATTTTATTTAAAAAAGGTAATGTGGTTATATGTTGAACACATGGGTGGGGGTCAATTCAAAAAGAAATGGAATTGATCAATTCAATTCCTATATTTGAGCAGGAATTTGAATTGAATCATTTGGAACAAAATTAATTAAATTGGAATTGAATGAAAAGGAACTGAGCATCTTATCATTTTGTGATGCTGATAAGGATATTTTACAGATAGTTGGGTGTATTGCTGTACAGGCAATGTTTTTAATGACCTTAAATAAACGTGGACAAGCTGCTGGTCAAACATTATCCAACAATTAATCAGTGGATGAAACTGGTGAATGGGAAGTCAATTTGTCTTGTCCTACCTGCCTTGTGTGAATGAGTAGCTGGGGACTCCTTCAAAGAACCATTGAAATTGCCCAGATAACAGTCACACTTTCCCATAAGTGAAGCAAGGATATCTCCAAACAGTCTAACGTGTGACGAGTTAAAGCAGTAAGATTACCAATGCAAACATAAGCACAGCGAAAAATGACAACACTTGTAGATTATAACCAGAATATTATCGACAACCATCATTTATTATAAATGTTGTACAAATTGAAATATATAATTATATTTTACCCAGCAAGTGCTACCAAGTAGCCAATCAGTGGTTTTTATATGTTCTTCCTAGTTTCATGTAACTAAATTTTCCTAGCCGAAATAGTGATTATATAAATACATAGCATACTCTATCACCCCCTGTATGCATGCACATTAATGATATATAATTGTATGCTTAACGTTTGTTATGTGAATTGGAGTGGGAATTGGAATTAAACGATTTCAGATGGAATTGGAAACCACCTAATTGAAAGAAATTTAATTGGAATTTGATAAAAGAAATTGCAATGAATTTGGAGCAGGAATTGGAATTGATTGAATGCAATTGACGTACCCAGCCAGACCCGAGCCCTTACGTAATTTAATGAGTCGGATGCCCAAAAATAAAAATATGACCTAGACATATAAAACTTTAGTAAACTTAAAATTTATAATAAATTGTGTTTTAAACAAGAGCCCTCTAATAGACTCAGGGCTGGGGGGGTCAATTCAAAATGAATTGATCAATTAAATTCCAATTCACTTCCAGAATTGGAGCAGGAATTGGAATAGTTTGAACAAAATGAATGGGAAGATATCGAATTGAATCGAAATTGGAACTGAAAGATTTTGCATTAAATTGGAATTGAATAAAAAGGAATTGAACATCTGATATTTCTGTGATGCAGTGAATGATAGTTTACAGACAATTGGGAGTATTGCATTGCAGGCAATGATGTTTAATGACCAAGACAATTTGGAAAATGAAGCTACTGGTCAAACATTAATCAGTGGATGAAACTGATGAATGGGACGTTAATTGGGCTTGTCCTACTGCCTTGTGTGAATGAGTGCTGGCTGAGTACTGCTTCAAAGAACCATTGAAATTGGCCAAATAACAATCAGGCTTTCCCAGTGTCTGGTACTAAACAAATATTAGGACAATCCAGGTAGGTACCAGGAGTGAAACCAGGATACCTTCAAACAGTCCAAAGTGTACCCAGTGTAATTACATTATAACAAACATGACACTTGGTTTATTTTATTATTCATTTAATGTAGTATGTTTTGGTTTCTTTATCTTAATAGATATGCGATACATATTTTGAAGATGTAGATATTAATTATATAATTATTATATCAATATGCATCAAAATATAAGACACTGTATCACCTCCCTGTATTCCCCATGTGTTCATTATTTATTTTATGTCCCAAATTTCAGCTGACATTTTATACTGACATTTTAAAACATAATGATATAGTGTACCTTGCTGAAAGTTTACAGGTAAACTAAGTTTTTAAAATGTTGCCAGCAAATTTCGGACTGACGCGCGTCATCAATATAAGCACCAATCGTGTTTCATGTCGATCTGTTGTATACAGGGTTGGGCCCAAATACACATTTTGGGATCAAATACAAATTTTCAATTCAAATACAAATACATTGCTTTTATAGATTTTAGTTCAAATACAAATTTTCAACGCAAATAGTGAAATACAAATACACCAAATGTTTGTACTCGAATACAAATACGTATTTGAACCCAACCCTGGCTGTATATATCTAGCGCAATTATTATTATGCCAGAAGTATACAGTCCCAGAGGTTAATTGTTAAAACCTATTAAGAGTCAAAATAAGTATATGTGAAGCGACGCATTGTTTGTTTTGTGCTGAGATCAATCAATGCATCAGTCGCGCGTTTCGGGCGATCCTGCCAGTCCTGCATGATTTAATTCGCACGTCGGCGCTTCGATTGATTGGCTTCAAAGTCAATGGCTTGCTCTATAATCGCAATCATGACTCACATATTATACTTCGATCTTGTTTGGAATCGGATCAATAGGTTGCATCCCATTAGAAAAGAACGGTGCAATGCTATAGGCTGAACTCGCATCGCAAATGTTATACCTATAATTACGCTATATAACCTTTCACCAAACAATACATGCCACTGCGTGCGCCAAAGTTACGTTGTAGCGCTTACATTTTTCTGGCGTGATAAACGTTCCGATTGACGTTTCTGCGCATGCGCGGTATATGTAAAATCATCAATGTGCAGCGAAAAGACAAAGCATTTATGGTATAAATACAACGGGTTGTTCGTTAGGATGTATATAACCTCTCAGCAAAGTTATTTGTCGCAAATTAACACGAGGCAAACAAGTTTTGATGCATATTTTGATAGCAGGCGTAAATCACGTGACAGTACTACAGTAGTAGTACTGACCACCTTAACATCCAGAAATCTCTCGATGACTTCACACATGAATACTTCTCTCTAAACCAAAACATGACAGTCAATGACAAATGGAACCTTGTTTCAACAAAAATCATCAACATTATGAAACACTATGTACCAGTCCAGTCCGTCTTACAACTTTCAGATACAACCTTCCCTGGTTCAATAAAGACTTGAAAAAAATGTGCAAAAGAAAGAAACGATTACACAAGAAAGCAAAAATATCTAGAAATCCAGAAGACTGGCAAGAGTTTTGTAACATCAGGAAAGACATGCACAAACACCTTCGTTCTGCTAGACTGTCATATATAAATCAATTCCTAACAACTGCAATAAGAGAAAAACCGAAAGCATTCTGGAGTTTCATTTCCAAACTTAGACAAGATAACCAGGGTATTGGGGACCTCAACTTTGCGGGAAACATAATTAGCGATGACAAACAAAAAGCAGAAGCCTTAGGCAATCAGTTCAAAAGTGTCTTCACACATGAAGGAAATTCCAAGCTGCAAAATCTGAATGACAGCCCACATGGAAAAATACCCAAATTAACAATTTCACTTAAAGGAGTACATGACCAACTATCAAAACTTAACACCTCTAAATCGCAAGGACCAGATGGCATTCCACCATGGTTTCTAAACAGATATGCCTACCACCTAACACCAATAATACATGATATCTTCCAATCATCAGTTGACTCTGGTCAAGTCCCCAAAGCCTGGAACGAAGCAAACATAACAGCAATTTTCAAGAAAGGAAACAGGACAGAAACTTCAAACTACAGACCAATATCCTTAACAGCTGTGATTTCTAAACTTCTTGAACAAATAATTCATAGCCACATCATGAAACACCTTGAACAACATCACATCCTAACTGACCACCAACATATGGTTTTCGTGCAAAAAGATCAACAGAAACTCAATTAATTCAAACTGTCCATGACATAAGCAAATATCTAGATGAACAGAAATCTGTAGACATGGCCATTCTAGACTTCACTAAAGCATTCGACAAAGTTCCACATAAAAGACTAATCCACAAGCTAAAATACTATGGCATCTCAGGCCCAATATCGTCATGGATAGAAAGCTTCCTTGCAGAAAGAACTCAACAGGTTGTAATAAATGGATCAGCATCCAAACCAATTAAAGTCACCTCAGGGGTACCGTACTGGGGCCCCTACTTTTCTTACTTTACATAAATTACCTACCCAACAATCTCACTTCAAACGTTCGCCTTTTTGCTGATAACTGCCTACTATATCAACCAATTAAATCAGACAATGACATTTCTCTCCTCCAAAATGATCTAATCAAACTTGAGGAATGGCAAAACACCTGGCTTATGAAATTCAATCCCACAAAATGCTTCACAATGACATTAGCCTCAAGAAAACCGACACCAAATATTTACACCTTCTGTGGCCAACAACTTAAATCTGTTCAATCACATTGTTATCTTGGTGTACAAATAGCAAATACATTAAATTGGACCGCACAATGCAACTCAGTCGCTAGGAAAGCACAACAGACTCTAGGAATCATTAGGACAAATCTAAATAAATGCCCAACCCACATTAAGTCAATAGCCTACATAACCCTTGTCCGACCAATACTTGAATATGCGTCAGCATCATGGGATCCACACTGCCTAAAACATATTAAAACCTTAGAAATAATCCAAAGACAAGCTGCCAGATTTTGTACACATAACTATTCTAGAGAACCAGGAACAGTAACCCAACTTTTTAAAGACCTCCAGTGGGACACCCTCCAAACAAGAAGAAAAATTAAAAGACTTAGCATAATATACAAAATGGAACATAACCTTATAGATATCCCGCTAGATCACTATATCCAACACAACACTAGATCCCCACGTAAACATGACAGCCAGTTCTTGCAAATTAGATACTCTGCAAACATATTTGGAAACAGCTTCTTCCCAACAACAATTAAAGAATTAAATTCTCTCCCCCCAAACACTGTCTCAAGTAAATCACTAAAATCATTTCGAAATAATTTAATCCAACATTTTAACAATTAAGTCAGATGACCCACCATGCGCACTGGCGTGATGTGTCTCTAGGACATTTTGCCAGTTAAGATACAGATACAGATAGTGCGCCATAATCCGTGACAGTGATTTATAAAAAACGTAATATTTTATTGCATTGAACGACATTTTAAGAAACTCTTCACAGTAGTCATCACAAAAAAGTTAACTAACAGCTCGTGGCATTTATACCGTAAATGCTTCGTTGTTTTGCTGAACATTGATGATTTTACATTTATTGCGCATGCGCAGAAACGTCAATCGGAACGTTTTTAACGCCCGGAAAATGTAAGCGCGACAGTTATTCGTCAACTGCCTATGGAATGGGAAATCGCTGGGAGGTTTTCAGCGTGATAATTAGTGTGCGTTATGAACTGATATCTTGAGATTAATTTAAATATGAATATATTATGCCAGTATAAATACCGTAAGTAGGTATATATTGTAGTTTATTTTTTAGTCAATTTTATGTATAATTTTATGCCAGTCAACTCTTTCCTTATTCATAGCTGGATCGAGCTAGGCCCTACGGTCGTTATTATGTTTAGCTCGTATGCTATCGTTCATCTCAATACAGTGGCCTGTGGGTGCATATTTTATTTCAAAACTTCACAACGTTATAATTAACTGACATATCTGGAAAAAACAATAGGCAATAGTCTATTCGATCCATACACGATTATGTGATTTTGGTTAGAAACAATTATTATAAAAACAATATGTATACAAAAAATAAGGTAATTAACAGTAGATTAATTGGGAATAGCTTAATTACAAATTAATTACATTCTTGATATCTAGGATATAAACATAATATCACGTAACTATATGCTGTTGGACTGACTGCATTATTTGTTATTCATGTATTTATGTTAATATTATATACATGGCGATCGATCTTTCATTTTACTTTCTGACTAGCTATTACTAAGAAAATAACAATGTACAATAGAAAACCATAGGCCCTCTAAAATCAATAGGAAAATCTAAAGTTTTCTATAAAATATTCTTTAGAAAATTATAGACCCCATGAATTTTATAGAAAGTCTGTAGTTTCTTATAGATAACTATAGACCCCATAACATCTATAGAAAAATAGATAGAATACTTTATAAAACTATAGAAAAATCTAATACATTATAGAGAAAACTAAAAGCCCCGTGAAATGTATAGAAAAGACATGCCCTGTAAAATTTATAGAAAAATCTATATTTTTCTATAATAATCTACCCTTTTCTGTAGAAAAAATAGGCCCCTTAACATCTATAGACAAATCTATAGTTTTCTATAAAATATTCTTTAGAAACCTATAGACCCCATGAATTTTATAGAAAATCTATAGTTTCCTATAGAAAACGATAAACCCATAAAATCTATAGAAACAAATCTTTAGAATTCTTTATAAAATTATAGTAAAATGTATAATATTATAGAGAAAACTATAAGCTCTGTAAAATAAAAAAGTCTGCAAAATTCATTAGAAAACTATAGGCCCTGTAAACTCTATAGAAAAATTTATAGTTTTCTATAAAAAATCTATACTTTCCTATAGAAATGTTCTAAAGAAAACTTTAGGCCCCATAACATCCATAGAAAAATCTATAGTTTTTCTATAAAATATTCTTTAGAAAACTATAGACCCCTTGCATGCTATAGAAAATCTGTAGTTTCCTATATCATTTTACAGAAAACAAAAGACCCCATAACATCATAGAAAAATGTATAGAAAAGTATACAAAAATCAAAACATTATATAGAAAATATTAGGCCACTCAAAATCTATAGAAAATTCTGTAGAATTCTATAGAAATCTATAGAATTTTTTGGTTAGTGATGCGGGTTGTTTGCTTATATAAGAGGATTTGGCTAGTGTTGAGTGAGTATAAATCATGTTTTTCCTCAATGAGCATCAACATTATTTAAAATGCCAGTCGGTGATTTTCCTGTGACATCTTGATTTGCAGTGTTCTCGACAAATCACTGTCTACTAGGGAACGCGCGACCGGAAGAGAGCCTCTGTTTGGTCGTAGCACACGGCATTATGGGTAATCTGGTTTGCTGTGTTATGGTTACGTCGACATTAAAAAATCGTCGCGTAAGTAAATGTAAATGTAGACCCGATGACGTAACTGAGAACTAACCGCTTTTTTCAATCACGGCCCCAGCGCTTCAGAGTAACTTCGGACAATGTGACTCGTCATATTACAGCTTAGTCAACGGGTCAAAACTAGTTGCATGGCCGCGCTGCTGGTCGTAATAGCAATGCATACGCCAATTTGCTTTTGCATTAAGTGCTATAATAGTGGAGTATCAGCTGGTAATGGCCGTTATTGTTATTGCCGACCAGGAACTGACGGCGAACATTGTGAGAAAGCAGCTAGGGATTGGTCGTCAGGAAAAAGAACATATCAATCGACATCATATCGATCTTGGAGTACGGCTGGCTATGCTGTTGACCGAATTTATGTTCGTCCAAGCATAACCACAGTAGAGAGGTATCCTTGGTGGAAGATTGATTTGGGACGACAATTGAAAATAGGTGACGTGCAAGCGATCCCGTTCATAACTAGCAAGTGGGGATTTGACAAAATCCCAATGACGTGGCGTGCTATGGTTGGTGTCACTAGCACTGGCAGATACAAGTTATGTTATGACGATGATGAAAGGCAAGACTGTAAAGGTGCGGTGGGATACCTTGTGGTGATCGTGAAACGGGGGTCAACGTCGGAACTCGCGTATCTTGGGCTACGCGAAGTGGTGGTCTATGCAGAGCCTAGTTCTCCTTCACCGTGTTTGAGCAATCCCTGCGGTAATGGAGGAACTTGCGAGCCGAAAGACACTTACTATCATAGGTGTATCTGCCCTGAGACTTGGCCCGGGCGAAATTGCGCAGGCAAAAACTGGGCACGTGGACAGAACGCAACAATATCTGGAACAAACGGTACGGTGATTGCAGCTTCAAATACTGTCGATGGAAACAGAGACGATGTGATGAGGCATGGGAATAATATTGACAACCAATGTGTCACAACCACCAGCGATGTCACTTCTCCATGGTGGAAGGTTGAACTTGGAATCATGATAGAAGTTATACAGGTTTATATGGTGACTCGCGTGGAAAGTCGCAATACTGATCTGCTTCATTGTGATATTTACATTGGGCCATATAATGACAAGTACACAAAACATTACGATCACAGTCGCGACAACAATACGAACAATACGTCTAGCGGCGACGAAATCTATCGTAGGTTTTACGTCTGGTGTCTTCCTGTTTCCATAGGGAACACTGTGGAGATTAAGTATAATTATCAGCTTACTCCATTTGAGTCATCTTTTTATGCGATTCTATCGTTGTGCGAAGTAGAAGTCTACGGACGTATAAAACTATGTGCGAGCAACCCATGCAATAACGGAGGAACATGCAATTCGAACGACACTTTGTATGTGTGTTTTTGTCCGGCGGCGTGGAATGGAACAAACTGCGAAAATAAAATTACGAAACTACGAAAGGAAGAAATAGAGGGGATGCCTGTTTCGACGAAGGTGCTAGTCGGTGTGGGTGCTATTGGAGTCCTTGTGGCCATAGGCGCTGGCGCAGCTGCTGTTGCCGGTTGGACGTCAGCAGGTGCTATGGCACATTCGGGCGACATATCGACAAAACTTGGAGGCGTCACGGCAAGTAAGGCAGTACGATCGGGATTGGTCGATAATTTCCTGGCGATATTTGGCGACGAGGAGGATGACGGCGATGAAGATGGGGAAGAGTACTCGTTATGGGACTCTGTGTGTCGGAGCGTGACGTCATTTGTAGAAGAAATAAGCGATGCAATAAATCCTGATCTATCTGATACTGCGGCAGCTGACCAACAGAGTGGATAATGTATTAAACATCCTTCAGCTCATACTGGCAGCTCATGGAATGACATATATACCCCGTATATCTGGAATGGGAATATAGTTTACTACTAGCGATCACTACGGGACGAGGATACTCCGGAATCTGTCAGTTACTAATCAATCTCACGGTTGAAATTAGTACATTGAACCGTTGGTTTTTAACGCATTATTTTACCAGTGGACAGAACGTTGAATGGAACTGGCCTAGAATTGAATGATTCCGATGCAATACATTTCGGATAAAAATAAAACTGATAATACTACCCAGCTATTTATATTGTTATGGTATATGATGTAATATGTAATATAATATTACCATATATACATACACACACACATATATATACATATATATATAGTGTGTGTGTGTGTGTGTGTGTGTTGTGTGTTGTGTGTGTGTGTGTGTGTGTGTGTGTGTGTGTGTGTGTGTGTGTGTGTGTGTGTGTGTGTAGAACTCTTGACCACTGTGATACAACCATCAAAGGCGCCTATAGTCCCATCCTGTCACCACTCGGCAGCCAGTTTCTGCGAAGGCCTGTGCATTCCAACGAAACCAGTAACAAGCTACACCAACATCAAACCTTGGTTTATACTTATATCAAACAAAAGCTACAGGCGAAACAGCATGCGTAAATTGACAATGACAGAGTAAAATATAAGAAAGCGAGATATGTAGCGGAAAAAGTAATCAAGACCGGTAAGGCCAAATACCGGGGCAAGCTTGAGGAAAGTCTCATCAACAATAACTTTAAGAACTTCTGGCAGGATATGACGTCCATAACCAACTACACGCCGTCTCCAAAGAGTACCGACAATACTCCCGATAAACAGAATGACGTTTAGAGCCGCTTTGATCCGCAGAACACTATTCGCCCTTCCTCTGTCACAGGGTTTCACTGTGACGAACCTTCCTCCTCCTTTCTCCCTCCTATCACAGTTCACGAATCTGTCATAACACGCATGTTTCAACATTTAATTAAATAGCGTGAAGGCTACTGGGCCGGAAAACATATATCTTTATTTACATAAATAGTGTGCCGGCCAGCCTTCAGGTGTCTTTGCAGGCACATTCAGTGTGACCTTTTCCCACTGTAAAGTCCCCCATTGCTTCAAAAAGTATCAGCCATTTTCCCAAGAAATATACAGCCTCTTATATAAACTGTTATAGGCATTTTGCCTTGAACTCTGTAGTCATGAAGACACTCGAGCGCTTGGTCCTCCTGTTTCTGAAATCAATGATCCATCCAATGCTTGACCGATTTCAGTTTGCATATCGTGAAAATACATCTGTTAACGACGCTGTACGTCTAGGACTGTTCTATATTCTCCAACATTTAGACAGTCCAGACAATTACACTAGGATTCTTTTTGTTGATTATAGATCTGTTTTAATACAAGTATCCCCTCAAAACTGTTGAGAAAATACAGAATGTCGGTGTCCCACAATCCATGTGTCTGTGGATCCTCGATGTTCTATTGAATTGACAGCAGGTTGTGAAAATAGGTGGCAACTTATCGTCATCATTTACTGTGTCTACTGGTACGCCTCAGGGCTGTGTTATATCACCAATGTTATGCTCTCTTTTTACACATGATTGTGTGTCTTTTCATTAAAGTACCCAAATACTGAAATTTGCTAATCATACTACAGTGCTAAGGCTTATTACCAACTCTGATGAATCTGGTATCGTGACCAGGTGAAGAAACTTATCTGTTGGGCAGCGATAATAATCTGGAGCTCAATGTAAACAAAACAAAATAAATGATCGTGGATTTAGGAGAGGTAATTCTTTTCCCAACTCGCCTCTTGATCGATGGCAGGACAGTTGCAATCGTCAAGTTTCTTGGTTCTACAATATCTAATTATCTGAAATGGGAGCGAAATATTGATACTATTTTCAAAAAGGCGCAACACTTTCTAAGAACTTTAAGATAATTTGGTTTGCACACTCAACCATTTATATATATATATATATATATATATATATATATATATATATATATATATATATACGACACACACACACACACACACACACAATATATATAAAATACATACCGAGTTCGCTTAGTTGTCGCATGGACCCCTCCAATGCAAATCCTGGCTACACCACTGTTTGGATTGAAGGTACATTTGATAAGATTGACATCAGGCGTTTACATGCATTTGTTCGTGGATAGGTAGCAAATAACCATCTCCCAATACAACGAAGCAGGACATCGCGGCTGTGCATATAGACAGCGCCACGACTGACGAAAAACAACGCTCTAAATAACCACAAAAAACCGCTCTAAGACTAAATCAAACAATACGTTCGAGTTAATATATATATATATATATATATATATATATATATATATATATATAATATATATATATATATATATATATATATATATATACATATATATATATAACTAAAACAATGTTATATGCATTTATATATATATATATATATATATATATATATATATATATATCTATAATTTTTGATGTCTGTTACTAATTATAAAATAAACAAAGATGTTTATTGTATATTATTTACAATAGTTATGTTGGCTACATGACTATATTTTATGCTATTTAAAATAGTTATGTTGGCTTCGTGTATTTGAGTAGTGTGACTGTGAAACAAACTGTATGAGCAACACAACTTTATAATTGTTTTGGTCAAATCCTTAATTCAAGCACAGGTACCAGACTCGAAATTCAACTTTTGGTGACTCTTAAGGAGGTGTAGTTGAAAATATTGCTGTTATGATTAGCCTAATCTCTGTTAATACTGGAGTAGCCTAGAGGGTCATGGCCTGCCCTCAATCACGGAAAATGTAGAATGTAGACTGAGGACCTACCTATGTTGGCCTTATGCATAGAGTGACAAGGTGCAGAGGTTACATGGGTACCTGTGTAGGATTTCTCAATCCTGTCTTTTGACAACGAAATTTGTCATCACTCAAATAGTATTAAGTTACACAAAGTGCAGGAATCCACTGCTTTAACCAGCAGGCTGCCTATTAACGTAATGAAGTAATATCAATTTGCATTCTCTGTTCAACCAAGCAATTTATTTTTATTTTATTCCTCTGGGTAGTGGGAACTTCATATCGTGAGTTTATTAAATTTAAGTACTAGACCTATGTAGCGGCTTATGAGATAGGTGAGAGGGAGACATACTTTGTTTATGGAGTGAATAGGTGAAGGGGACATTTTCTATGCTGTCCCACTCAAGCTATAAAAAGTGGGGAACATTTCACCCTCATCACCCACCGATCAATGCCCATCCATGTCTTATGAAAAAGCATACTTAGATGCTGCCCTGGGGTACTATGCACGCGAGGCACTTATAATCTGTAAAACAGATCCCACTCTAGAGGATGAAAACCCCTGTTGATGTGCCATTAAATACTTATATTAATAATAGTAAATAATATATAACTTAAATTTTCAAATCAAGTTGCGGGCTGCGGCCAACTAAGCAATTTATCTAGTGATTTTCCACTAAGTAGTCGGAAGTTTATATCTGAACTCGTATAATGTTTTATTAATTTATTTTACTACTAGACCGATGTAGAGTTTATAAGAAAGGGGATTGAACAGTCTCGCTATATATGCTTTTACATTTGTTGTATGAACTGAAAACGTGTGAGGACATTTCCTATGCTGACCCCTCACGCTGGAAATTGGGGGGACGCGTCCCCCTCGTCCCCCACCGATCGATGCCTATGCTGTGTAGAACTTCCCAAGCCAACATTTTGGCAAAGAAATTGGTCATCACTCAAATGGGAATAACTTACACAAAGTGCAGCAATCCGCCGTTTCTGACATAGACGATAAGCATCAAGCAGGCGAGGGGTGAAAGTACAACACAAATGTCATCATTTACAATGTGCATAATGGCTAGAGCCTATAAATATTATCAACACAAAGTTGCAAATTGATAGAGCGCGGCAGCGGCGCAGCCCGGCATGATGATTATTAAATTGTACTAAAGTAAGATCAGGTTGCGCGCTGTGGGTAGGTCCAGCCAAGCAATTTATCTAGTCGATTTTCGAATGGGTTGTCGGAACTTCATATCGTGAGTTTATTGTCTAGCTAGTCCTGTGTAGCGGCTTGAGAGAGGAGTGGTGAGTCAGGCTATATGCCTCACAATTTTCTTTTGGAGCTGAAAAGCGTGGGGGTGGGCCCCCCCCCCCCCACCGATCGACGCCCGTGTCTACGAGGGGATGGATTGCGTCCGAAGGGATATGCAGGCATTGCGGATCACCCCAGAGGATACCCAGGACAAAACATTCTGGAAATCAAGAATTCGGGCCGCTGATCCCACCTAGTAGGAAAAGGCGAAGAAGAAGATATATATATATATATATATATATATATATACACACACACACACACACACACACACACACACACACACACACACACACACACACACACACACACACACACATATGAAATTAATAGAAACACTGGGAACTCTTTTGAATTTCGTTTCGCCTGGATGCAGTCGAAACGATGTACGAAACCTGAGTATGGAAATGGAGCTTTGTGTGGAAACGTGGTTTAGTTTTATATAAATAAAATAATGCTCCCCTAAAAGACAAAAGTCCCAGGTTTCTTGCACGGTCAGCGGTGACAACCAAGGGGACAGTTTCACTAAAATAAAGTGCACTTAAGGAAACCCATCCATAAACAGAATTGGACGAAAAATTTAAGAGAGCTTTCAAAATCCGTTTCATTAGCGTGATCCTTACGGTAATGGTAAGCACTTTCGCCATCATGCTAATCGATAATATACACTAGTTTGGCAGAACATACACTTGTTTGAAAATATATACCCCACCGATCATTTCTCAACAATGTATGACTTTTTACTCACTGTGCGAATATTTAAAACCTTACCTTATTAGCAATCTTATAAACGCGGCCGACATATTATTGGGGAAACTATTGCGGTGTCACACACACTGTAAACATTTAGCAGAGCTATAAGATAGGAGCTGAGGCACGCCCTTGGAACCACGTGCGCTCGCGTCTTTGTGAATTATTTTCTCTCAGCCTCTATGTATATATAATATAAGTGTGTGCAACTTCAGCGGCTGCCGAGTGAAACGCCCACCTTTTTAACACCAGATCCGCTCCCTCGATTTACCAACACCGAGTGTGAAAATCACAAATGCATGTCCAGTGCAATGTCTACACAACACCAACTTTTCGAAACCGAGGGATCCACTGTTATTACCAAAAAGAAGCCTTTAGTAACGTGCTATCGGATTTATAAAACAACGTATGCAAAGTTTCCGGAAGTGACCCGGCGACCCCGCGTGGGACACCTTGTGTGCGCTATGTTCGCCCCAAAAAATCCACGACGCGAGGAGACGCTGTTCTGTGCGAAGCTTCGCCTGTTCCATATTAATTTTCATTTACAAAGAAAAAAACCACTGCGTGCGATGAGGACCCTACAAGAGATGACGTTTTGGTGAGTGAATGAACATGCCATTACATAATATTACTAACATTGTTACAACACGGTTAATAAGGGTTTGCTGGTAATGTAACTGATACAACAAATGTTGTTAACGTCACAAAAAAGGAAACACAAATGCACACTGTGACGAATATATTGGATGCTACAGTGTATATATAGATGCTACGCTGTCAACGATATGACTGAACTACTACATGCGATGTCTATGACATTGTCACTAAAATGTAATGGCCACTTGACCCGTTGGTTACAGGTTGCAGTTGATAGTGTAATTGTAAAATGAAAAAATAAACACTTGTAAAATATGTTTACAGATGTTTTTGTTGTGCAGGATATTGAAACATTACATGGAGGGGGATGGGGAAATAGAAACACAAGACGCAATGAAAAATTACATGAATTCATTTGCTGAAGAAGACACATCCACAATGGTAAGTGTATGACACGAGTGCGTGTAAATGGGAGCAGCCGTATGTGAGTGTATGGGACTGAACTGTTACTAGTACTAGGGTTGGTAAGACCAAATAAGCACTACGGAAAAATGCCGCATGTAATGTAACATGTTTGTTGATGACACATGTGTTTCATTTCAGTTCTTTCAGAAGGTGCTTAGGCGTCTTTTCCCTAAGGTGAACGTGAGACGTGTGCAGCATACGATATATGGAAACGATAACAATCAACGGACTATTACAAGTAAGTTAATTTATATTGAACACATTTAATGCATCAAATATGTCTTGGTTTATCATGACGAGTTAATTTAACAACATCAGTTATTCATTCTTACAAGAGCAATCGATGAGGTTTTCTTACAATACTGTAATAGTGTGACACAAACAAAGGCAATGCAAATATCAGCCGTCACACACAGACCCATCCAACATGTCAAACAACACAAGTCATAGAAGGCATAAAACACACGAATTCAAAGTAATGATTACACACTGCAGGAACATGCGCAGCAACAACAAGAAACACAATTTCAAAGCATTTTCAACATTTATGACCACACAACATTATTGTATTGAATGTAACTTCAGTAGCACTGTATGTACAAAAAGTCCACATACAACCGACATAAATTAGTACCCATAACAAAATGTAATTTGTTCTCCAGGGATATACACTGGTTTAGTTAAACGCCAAGCACCGCCCACTGCAGAAGATTTGGGAGAGGCCCTAGCGCGCAATGGTTGGGCACCTATCGCCAAGCACGTGTACTGTAAAGTTCTGTATCATGTGAACAACACACCGTGTACTTTAACCATAGATGGCGACATGTATGAAATACATATTCGGGATGACACTGTTCCGTTAGACCAATGGGGCTTCCCTGATGCCATCACTACACAAGTCGTGTATGCACTAACAACGTTTCTTAGCGTTGTTCAACTGTGTTACGGCGTGCCGATTGGCCGTGACGCAATCACCCCTAGCAAATCGACAAACATACGTGTGCACAATGGTTTGCAGTACATTCAGCACATCCGCTGCCCTGTTGTTATGCCGCTTCTGAACAAGGAAACATCCTGCCAGGTCTGCAGAAGATTATATGGCAACCGCATTTTAGCGGCATCCAAAGCGGTAACATTACCAGAGGTGAGTCGTATAATTCCTTCATCATATATTTGTATGTTATATGTTCAATAACACAAATGTCATGACATTTTATTTACACAACATTATCTATCAGTATCGGTTCATAGTAATGTCGCTTTATCGTGCGATATCTTATTATGAATGTCATCACAAACACCACACCAGGTGGGTGCACTACACAATGAACTGTTTGCTCAACAAACAGTACACATATTCAGACGCATCGAACCTCGTTGCGTACAACGTCATCGATGCTTGTTGTCTATACTGTGACATTGGTGCGCACGTGTCTGAAACAGTGAAACACACAGTCTTTACTACCCAAGAAATCCCTGCGTAACAACAGCTCCATTAAACATAAATGTGTTTGCAGGTTTCATGCACGATGTCTTCAGTTGGATGACAGCAACTGCAAATGAAAAGAAAGTACCAGAATGTGGCAGGCAAGGAGGGATAATATTTGACGAGATGTCTATTCAGCGTGATCTTCAACTGGATTCACGTGCAGGTGAAACGAGGTTGTCCGGCTCGGTAAACATGGGAAAGGAAGGAAACGATCTGGACAGGTGTCATGGTGTGCATGAGAAAAAGGGAAAAATAAACAACACTATATTAGCAGCAAATGTTTTGCAAATGGAATTTTTAGGATTCTCTGGATTTGTATTCCCATTTGCGCACTTCGCCACCGTCGGTGTTCAAGCACACCATCTGGTGTGCTTGTTCTGGAAGGCCATTGGTTATCTGTACGATTATGGTTTTCATGTTCATTTTTGCTTATTCGATGGGGCCAGCGCCAATCGGTCATTCCTGAAGCTGTTGTTTCATCCACTGAAACCCCTTGACACCAGCATGACAATTGACAACTTACATGTTATGGGTGAAACAGTAGTTTTAGGAATGGACGTTAAGCATGTTATAAAACGTATACGTAATAATATTTTCAACAGCGGCATTACGTCGCTTTGTACAAGACATCTCCACTGGAAGGGATTGCCAATCACCTGGGACCACTGGCGCTGTGCATTTAACTGGGATATGACGTGTAATCCAGAGATGACCCGACTCCACCATAAGTTAACAAAAGAACATATCTTCCTTAACACGGTCTCCAAAATGAGAAATCATTTAGCCGAGGAATGCCTGAACAGCGCCATGTGGTCCCTGATGAAGAACTATGCTGACACTCTGTGTGAAGGGCAAAGGAAGTGTCTAACAGGTACTTTGAAATTTCTATCCATCACCAGTGATTTGATTTCTTTCGTCAACAACGATTCTCCTGTCGTTCATTTAGCTGACAGCAGATTATCTACCCTTGAAGTAACAATGTCATTTTTCTCTGACTGGGAAGCTGAGGTCCTAAGCAATACATGTCTTGACCGAGAAATTTTAAAGAAACGTATTACATCTGGCAGGTCAGTTATGCCATCACGTATTAACACTGATATAGTGGAGAATTTCTTTTCGCAACAAAGATCGCAGAAACATGGTTCCAATACGAATCCGACGTATCTACAATATTCGAAAGGCGTGAATTATGTGTTGCTTGGTAGAAGCAGTAAGAGGAGATCAAAGAAGTCGAATCCTGGCTTAAAAGGAGCTGTCCCTTATAATTTTTCTTGCAATGAACCTTTGCGTAAAAGGTCCAAACGTTCTGAGGTGTAACTGTTTGAAATGTTACAAACACGCAAATGTTCCAATTTCATACGTGTTTGCGCTAAACTTGGTGATTTGTTCTTAGTTAAACCTTTACGATCATACATTATAAATACGTTAACGTACATGTCATTCTTAATCGGTGAGAAAACATTTCGGGCACTTGAACGGTAGTTCGTCATTTTCAACATGTGCTACCAACATGTCAGTGCTCAAGTTGCTGCACGATTGCTGCAGCCAGCGTTGACATCTAGTGCATTGTATCCAATTTTGTATGTATGTATGTATGTATGTATGTATGTATGTATGTATGTATGTATGTATGTATGTATGTATGTATGTATGTATGTATGTATGTATGTATGTATGTATGTATGTATGTATGTATGTATGTATGTATGTATGTATGTATGTATGTATGTATGTATGTATGTATGTATGATGTATGATGTATGTATGTATGTATGTATGTATGTATGATATGATATGTATGTATATATATATGTATATATATATATATATATATATATATATATATATATATATATATATATATATATATATATATATATATATATATATATATATATTGTGTGTGTGTGTGTGTGTCGTGTGCGTGCATGTATGCGTGTGTGATTGTATAATGAGCAATATTTTAAAGAGGTAATAATGTGAACATTTGCAATACATAGATAATAATTGAAAAATTAAAAACCTTCCACAGAATGGTGACAACAGCTGAGATCATCATGCACTGTTGGGGAAGTACGTCCATAGAATGAAGTGACAGAACCTTTGTGACCCGTACACGCATGCTTTGAAAAACCGACCAATTGCAGGTCAGCTGGGTCCCGCACACGGCTTATTGCGACTCCCAACTGACCTGCGGAAAATATTTTCTCCGCATGGACTATGGCGCGTGTAAGTGTCAGGCCTGAATGATAGATAGCCACGTATTACGAAATGTTAATTTAACATTTCATTTCTATACAACGTCATTGCAATGTAATAAAAACGTCATTGTGAAGTACGTCATTTCATAATGTCTTCATAAATGAATAATTTAAAGTTTCAATGTGTGAATGTATGCAGATAACTAAGACAGATATATATATATATATATATATATATATATATATATGTGTGTGTGTGTGTGTGTGTGTGTGTGTGTGTGTCACATAATAAACTAGGTTTTGAGATTACTCAGAAGTAACTTAATTAGACAGTTATTAACTGATTGATATACTTGCCTTGACATTTGTGAATAGTCATGGCGAACGCAAGCCGTAAAGGAACTTGATAGCGAATCGCCACTTGCTTGTGAGTTGTCGATGAATATACCACAAAAGCTGTCTTTTGTAGGTTTGCTGTCCTCCCATCGATGGTCGTGATAGTCACATACTCTGGGCATATTTCTGTAACTGTCGCTTGTGTACCGTTAACCAATCGGTGCGATACATTACAAGTCACACATACTGGCGCGTTTACCTTTAGGTATAATTTTGCAGGGGTTAGTATCCGTCGTAGGGAAGACACATCACCTGCAACCATAAACGGAGTAACAATTTTAACTATCAACCAAATAAAACACGTACACATGGGTCTAAATATAAACATAGTGTTGGTGGATGTTCCGTTTCTCTACGACATCTCAAACTCATGCATATTAAAGGAAATACTTTTTACAGACAGGGTCTACAATAAG
Organism: Ridgeia piscesae; assembly: GCA_025642075.2. Taxonomy (NCBI): domain Eukaryota; kingdom Metazoa; phylum Annelida; class Polychaeta; order Sabellida; family Siboglinidae; genus Ridgeia; species Ridgeia piscesae. The sequence goes on from JAODUO010000970.1 coordinate 281,130, forward strand.
GTAAATTGGTCATGATCCATCCACGGCGTAGATGTGAGTGTCACACACGACATTGTACAAAGTGTGAACAAAGACACTAATATAAGCAACTGCTTATATGACAAAGAAGTGACGACATACCGGTATCTGTTGACTGATACACGTGCAGATGTTGTTGCATTTTCTCTAGACAGTCATGGTTATGCATGTCCACCTCCAAATTTGTAGCATATAGATGCACGGCTCCGTCTGATGGTATGGGCCGTGCTAATGATGACATTGCTATTTCTGTTTCATGGCTTACCTTTTTTTACAAACACAAGGAATACGCTATAGCAACACTTTAGTTGGAAGGATAAATATATATTAAGGGTGCAACCATTAAATGGAACGAAAAATATTGCAATAGTATGAGTTGTTACTGAAAGAATTTCCGCAGTTTCATAACGAAATTAAATGAATGCTATTATGGAGAAGCACTCCAGCGTTATACAAATAAAACAGAGCACTCACTTTACCGGTGGCAACTTCGCCTATCGAACGTATGAATGTTTCGCATTTCTGTCTTTTCACATCTTTCAAATTGATGTGATGGAGTGTCTCGAAAAATGTGGAAGAGAACAGAAATTCCCCAGAATCGCCATGTCCTATATCGGGAACTGGTGGTAGTTGGTAAAAATCTCCCGATAGTATAACTTGCAAACCACCAAACGCAGCACTGCTTTTGCGAACGATTCTGCATATCTCATCGATATTATTGAAGATTTTGAGACTTATCTGTTCACAAAACATTACAATTATAAATGTATAAACATTAATTTAATACGCTTGTACACATGTATGCTTACTTTGGAACTAATGTATATATAATAGTAACAATAACAGTAGTAATTCCAAAATAGTAACGACTTCTTATGCGCAAATATCACGAAGATTAAGTTCAGTGACGCGACAAAGACCAAGGGATTAAACAATATCGTAGTTGTATAACAATGCGCGAGTCGTCACAGGATGTAAGAAGATGCTTGGAAACTAAAGAAGATAGGCAACATTAAGGAGATAGGTTGTTATGCGCCAATGAAATGAAATTGGAGTGAGCACAGCATTCAGACATGCGTGTTGTGTTGACGAGATAGCTTTATAGGTTATTTCACAAAGCTATTTTAATGGTTTCAACAATTAAAGTAAAATATACCGGCGAACATGGCATACATATTCACATACCATGGATATTTCATCGACGACAAGAACGTCCGTAGAGTAAATCCTCGTCCGGACATCGCTGTACGCCTCGTCATTCGATATCAACTGCTTCAATTCCATTACCGTGAACCGGCCATCCTGATGATTGATACGTATTAATATTGCATTGTTTACATAACATCATGTCACATATCCTACAGCTTCCTAGTGTAAATGTGTGAATCCGTGTGCACGTGATTGCGGACAAAACACAAATTACGGAGAATGTACCATTTATATATATGTGTAATAATAATAATAAAAACACTACACACAAAAAAAACTGGGTGGCCGCTATTGCTGTCGAGGCGGTGACAGCCACATTCCTTCCTGTTTTAGATATTTTTTCTATAATTTTTTTTTATCAAGGTAGTCTTCCCACAGCCGGCTTGTCCACTGATGACGAGCTTATGTCCACAGGCACACAGCGACAATGCCTCATTTTCTTGCGAACTAATTTTGGACTGCAGTTAACGTATACATGTATGTGAATGCGTTCTGCTTATAGGCATATTTTTATTATATTATTTTAGGTAAGCTGCCCGTCATTGCAAACAATACAATTATTATTATGGAGCAAAGCTACAGAGACTATTCGAACTCTATTTCAATTTCGATAGCAGACCGACGTCTGATAACAACGTTTGCATGAGATTAAACAATGCTGTAATTTGTATTTATAATATACCTACTTTATCGTTACTTGTGATACAGATGTAACGCATGAAATGCTGCCAATCTTATTTTAATTCTTGAATTCATGTAAGCATTGCGATTTTGTTCATTCATCTGCATTTCGTAGATTTTTTCCAGACTGTTACTATTACATTTCAATTGAAGCATATGTCCATATAACTCTTGCTAAATAAAACCAAATGCATACAACACTGCTACGCCACATACACCGTTATTTCGTTAGACCATACCTTTACCTTATCACTTATTCAAAACGTAATCTTGTGTAGGGTTCTCATAGCACGCAGTGGTTTTTTTCTTTGTAAATCTTCTTCTTGACAAACTCCAAATACAATAGCGTAAACACTAATACAAAATTACTACAAGTACAGCCACTTTTATGGGTTACTACATCATTCATCACATCATCACTCAATGAAAATTAATATGGAACAGGCGAAGCTTCGCACAATACAGCGTCTCCTCGCGACGTGGATTTTTTGGGGCGAACATAGCGCACACAAGGTGTCCCACGCGGGGTCGCCGGGTCACTTCCGGAAACTTTGCATGCGTTGTTTTATAAATCCGATAGCACGTTACTAAAGGCTTCTTTTTGGTAATAACAGTGGATCCTTCGGTTTCGAAAAGTTGGTGGTGTGTAGACATTGCACTGGACATGCATTTGTGATCTTCACACTCGGTGTTGGTAAATCGAGGGAGCGGATCTGGTGTTAAAAAGGTGGGCGTTTCACTCGGCAGCCGCTGAAGTTGCACACACTTATATTATATATATATATATATATATATATATATATAGAGGCTGAGAGAAAATAATTCACAAAGACGCAAGCGCACGTGCTTGGAACCAAACGCGCCTAGATATCGCTCAATCTCGTAGGACGTCTTGTCGTTTAGTGCGGTATTATAGTTTATCCATGTGAAGGCGCTATGTGTTTGAAGAGCCCCAGCTCAGATGTATTAGCTCTGGTTTTTACGGGAGCGTCGCTGCTGAATTTGTTTAGTTTATATAAAATTGCAGAGCGCGCCAACATCTTAAACTGACATTCTGTCGTCGAGTAAAACAATATGAAGGTAACTATGTACAATATAAATTAGATGCAGCCTAAATATGCTCAACAACCGATTAAAGGGCAAAAAAGGCAACGGTTTCGTGGCGAACACCTAATAGAGTTAATATAAAGTAACAATTTCCACATATGCTCATTTTTTTAACGCCAGCCGTTTACCTGAAAAATATTTTTGAACACCCAGCCATCGAAATACTATGAGCTACGCCATTGTCGACGAAGAATGACGTCAGTACGCTGATGCTTCTCCACAGATTAGTTATTCATAAATCCGCCTGGAGGCGCTGTGCGCAGAGAAAAATAAAAATGGCGTGTTTGTTATGGATTATCTAAATCGGATCATTTAACGGATGCAGAAGTATCTGGATATAGATTCCAGCCGCAAAGACAAAGGCACGTATTGGAAGATACACTAGAGGCGAGTGACCACGAAAAGAAAGACACACGGGAAGCTGAACGTACAACAAACAAAACTAGCAGAAACGGTGTCAACTGGTGGCGGTGCTGAACCAATGTGTTGATGCGGTGACAAGTTTGTCTGCTGTCATGAAATGGCTGCAACTCGGCAACGCGCGGATCATATTGATGAAGGTAAATATTAAGTTGTCTATTATTGTTATTGCTTAAATATTATTATCCTGAGGTCCGGACTGCGTAATGATCGTATTATTATGACAAGCGAAATATGATCGCTTAGCTTCGGCCAAGCCTTGCCGCCTTGGGCCAGCCGGGTGACCTCAGGCTCAGGCTTGCCGCATTCAACTATTAGACTAAGTATGTGTCACTTATTACGTTTTATGATAATAACACATTTGTTAAGACTTGGTGGGGTTTATCATTTAACATAAATTGTACTGAATAGTTCCAATGAAATTAAATGAATCAGGTCCCACAATTGTGCAGGCGTGTCAATTGTGGAAAAAAATCCATACAAATGAATAGTCAGTACCTTGCTGTTTTTTTGCATCCCCCAGGTGTGGACACCCATCACATTTGTAATAACAGCAGCTATATTGATTCATATATCATGATCTAAATGCACCGCCTACACAGCAATGGCAGGCAGTTACGATTATTTTATTTGAACATAAACTGCAGGGTTATCTTCTCATCATTTTGCATGTGTCTTATGGAGTCATATATAAACATAGATAATGAGTTTGTTTCAAAGAACCCAGAGATATTAGTGACGAGATGAATACAGGAAATGTGTCAGAATTCATGCTTTGTGAAATTATGTTCATTCAGAATAATAATCCATGTTTGCAATGATTCACATAAAATATTTCTTAATGTTCGATTTTTTATGACAGGTGGACTGCTGTGTATTACGAAAAGTCGGATTTGAAATTCTCTGCTTCGAGCAACTGGTGCTTCGGAATGTATTGGTTGCACTGAACCATATACAGATAGATAACTGGCAACTAGATCCATCAACAAACAAGTAAGTATACTGTGCATACATTTTATATAATTATGTTGCAATAAACGTTAATGCATCAAATAAGAAGCAACAATACAACATCAAACAAAGTAGCACTATAAATAAAAAATAATAGTTATCATTACTTATAGATACAACACATGGAACCATTATGATTTTTATGCAGTGAAAATGGCAGGTATATTTGTAAACATAGTGCATAGTTCCTACTACTGCCCAAAGTATAGAATGGATCATAGAGTAAATTATAGTGCCTAGTCTTTTCACAAAATAATCTAATTGACATTTTCTCTGGTTATCCATTATGAGATGACAACCCAAATATGTGAATGCAGGGACTGGAGTTGTCATTAGAGGTTTTAGACAAGATGTTTATGTTTGACAGCTTTCAGAATGGTTCAATCAAATTAATAAACATTTCTTGAGCTTACTAGCAATACCCTAATTCATTTTATTCCAAATTATAGAAATAGATCCTCAATAGTTTCTAATGCCACACAGCGATTTAAAAGTGCATATTGTCAACATTAGATGCAATATGCTATAATACTGCCACACATTTATTTTTTCTTTTCTTAAAAAGCACCACATGTTTGAAATGGGGTGTGTCTTTAATTATATATTTTAAATTAAAAGGATCATTGATTAATGTTCATCTTATTTACAATGTCATATGTATATTTATCTGAACACGTTTATTTCAGGTTGCTCAGGTGGGCTGTCTATAGGCAGTTTACTGGTGGGTTCACAGCAAGTTGGGCCGGAGTGTTCATCGAGTACTGCCAGCATGCACCAGCCACCTAATCAGGACAAAGTTCCCTGTCCTCGCTTGGAGAGCAGCACGAGGGATATCACTTTGCTCTCAAAGGCTTGACTAATGTACAAAACGATTGAGCCATGCAGCACGCAGATCTTCCTTACTCGGTTTTGGCACATTTGCCCCGATCAAGCAACCCCTGTTGGTACAGTGATTAGTGGCAGTGTAACTTTTCCCATCACCACATGGATTATGTGGCTCATCAGCATGGGTAGACGGTTATGTCGGACTTGTGTTCTGTTGTGCAACCTCCAGTTTAATCATTGTTTCTCGAAGATGACATCTGTGTTAACAGGGATGCCTGGGACAGGACGTGGCCGATAGTTCCCCGCAAGAGCAGATAACATCAATCGTGATTTCATTCCTACAATGAATATAGTGCTTGCATTAACTGATTAGTATTTAGACAACTTTGCAACGTTTTTCTACATGATTATAAACATGTACTGATTTTTTTTAATTTCATTTGATAATCATGTAAGAAGTCATTGTTTTAGTAACCAAACATTAGCCAAATTAGTAACCATAAGTTAAATAACAACACATTGACCAGGAATTCCACTATCACATTCCACTCCCAATTATCACTTGTTGTTCTAATCTTAATGTTTCACTTTGTATCATGTATATACAGTGACTGTATTTTTATGTATTTTTATATTATATTTTAATACATTCAGTGATAATGACGTGTTATTTATTTTATTTTATCAAAAACAGAGAAGTTATTAATTACACAAGTAGCTGTATTCATAAGTGTACACAGTAACTGTTTACAGCTGTGTTTTGTCCCCCCATGACACAGTTACTAGGAGTTCATTCAAATGCTATACCTGGATTATCTTAGAAATATGAAGCAATACTGCAATTACTATGTGCTACTTTATAGAGCTTGGTGCAATGTGAAGAGAACTGTACAAGCAAGGATTCAAATGCAACTTATCGCAAAAGTCCCCTTGTAGTTACGACTGCTGTCATACCTTCATAGAAGTGCTGTCTCTTGGGGCAGATAACTCTGATAGACCTCCACCTGTCCAGTATGACAGAATTTAGTGAGCTAGGCTCCCAGAAAGTGCTGTGATGACTGACTTCAGGCAGGGCATTGAATGCTGCTGAACTTTGCTCCAGATACATTGTCGTATCTTCTTCCTCAACAATTGCAGCGTATGCACATGCGTGTGGATGCCACAATGTGATACAGGACTGACAATCACTGTTTTCTGTAACCAACAACAAAGGAACGTGAAATAATTAATTGCATCATCACCTGATTGACATTTCCTCTGGTTATCCATATGAGATTACCAGAAAGTGAGAAACACAGCCATATTGTGAGAATGCAGCAGACAATTTTTAATATCAATAAAGTGTATGAATTTTCACTTTATAATTATCTAAAATAAAACTTAGCTTTTTTCAATTATCACTTACAGGTGACAATAGATCTTTAACCAGTGGATACCGACGTCACATCTAAAAAGCTAATAAAACATCAAAATAAACACTTGTTGCAGATAAAAAAATTAATGAGTAGTTTAAATGAAGATTTACTTTAAAACATGCATGCAGCTACTGTCCATGGATTTCAAACAATCATTGAATTCCACCAACCATTAAACAGTCATAAATACTGCTACTCGAAGGTGAAACTAATTTTGAAAGTGGGGTGTCAAAGTGCATGCAGAAACTTGATAAAATTATGATAAATATAGTCAGATGTGTATCTCATAATTGGAAACTAACAGAAAAATGCAACTAACAAAACTTTGTAAAAACTTAATGTTTAAATAAATACTGAATGAATTTCTAGTTTTCAGCATCATAACATTTTCATTGTTTCTTAGCACATATCTGAACACACTGATCATAACATAAGCTTTACTAGCTGTATTAATCAATGTCACCTTACTCTGACATAGCCTACATTCACATCAATGGAAATAAATGACTATGTCACTATGAGCGGTTAGTTAACTTTACTGAACTTACAAATAAGTGCCAACGACAATCCAAGTCCACAGTCCCTCCGCCGATGACATATTATCACCCATAAGACGTGTCATGTTCAAGTTCAGTTATTCAAGTTTCTTCTAAAGGCAAAATTATTTATTCTGCATTGTACTAAATTCTGCGATGATATAAATTGTGCTATTGTCCTAGCTTGGTTCAAGTATATCTTAGTCTTTACACATGTGGACGTGATACCATAGAAACAGATTAGCTGTCATCGATGGACATCGCCATCGGCATCGGGCTTCGTCAACACATCGATGACCGAGCCATAATCAATCGATAGCCGGTCTACGGCGGTCAACACTACTTTTAACAGCACAAAAACGTTACGTGTGCTTGACGTCTGCAAAAAACAAAATTAAATACACAGAAAAAATTGTACATCATACTAACCTTCTTGCGATCTGATCATTGATGTCTCGGCCAGCTTGATATATGCGTTGCTTCGACGGTTTAGTCCATCCATGGCTAAATATTGTCAGCCCTGCCCCGGGTTTAAGAAGACGACGGTCGGCGACGTTTTGTTGGATCTTGTTCCATCCACTGGTGATGTATGTCTACTTCATAATTACTTGTTGACCACAGATTTAGGTCTAAGCAGCTGCTACATGTCACGCCAACTAAACGAAGACTCGATGTTGTTGTGCCGTAGGCAAGCGTACTGACGTCGCAGGAAGCTGACCGGCCTCAGCAGAGACCTAGAATGCCGCGCGCTTATTGGCCAGGCCAAGCCAAACGAATACGTCACCGGTTAAGATGGTGGTGTCTAGGCCATCATGGATTTCTTTAGATTTTTAGACTTTAAGGTCACATTCTGAGTAAACCGCTGACGTTAAAAAATTGAGTATATGTGGAAATTGTTAGTTTGTATAAACTCTATTAAGTGTATGATACGAAACCGTTGCCTTTTTTTGCCCTTTAAATACACATCACAACAGCCTTGACCTCCGCAAAGCCGTAGACTGCACTGCAAACGTCAACGGGTCAAGACGCTAATGTCGTGTATACAAGTCTTAAATTACTAAATCAGTATTCCAAAATAGGGATGTAAGGTTGTCGCCGCTGTGTGGCCAAAATAATGGGAGCCCGACTTGACGTGTATAAAACGTATTACCTCGATCCTAACCCTAAACCTGACCATAAACCTAACCCAAACTCACACCCCTATTTTGGAATAGTGGTTCGGTCTAAATCTGTCAAGCACAACAACTATAGACGTGCAAGTCTCGCACGCGAAAACGAGGCTAGGGGCAGTTGGGGGCAGGAGGTCCATATACTCCATGTGAACATATAGGACTTTGTTTTGTTTTTGGTCGTAATAATCGAATTGTTCCGAAATAGCGTATTTCAGTTAAATTGTCCGAAGGATTATTACAAACAGAAGCAGTGGAACACTTTGCCGGTGACAATGATCACGAAAATCATGAATTTTAATCGATTATTATGGTGGTTGCCATGGCAATAGCGGCAAGTACTTGTGTTTGGCGATCTTGACTAATAATGAAGAGTGCCAGTTTTCGCGCAGTACAACCAGTTTGGGCTAAACGTATACATGTGTTATGATTATGTGCATTTAGACAACTTGTCAGATATAAGTGCTTATCGAAACCACAACATACAGCAATGTAAAACGCAAATTCCGTAAAAGACACATACGGTCTAACATTGTGTCTATTATCTGCACAACGTAAATCGCTATGTGTCTATGATAGTGTGATAAACTCAATTTTAAATCGGACATTTAAGACAAGAAACGTATAACACAAGAAATGTATGACCTGTTTTCCTAGTATTCTTGTGTCCAGTCCCCAGTTAGTCTCGCTTAATCCCCAATAAGCTCCAGTCGCGCGGAGTCACGCCATGTATCGTGACCCACTAGCAGGCCCTATTGTATACACTTTAGGTGCAATATACATTTCGTACTTTTAATGGCTAACGTATTCAATATTTATTGGCTGTAGAAAACTGATTATAATAATGCATGAAACTGGACTTCAGTTAAAGCGCTTATTAGTGAATTCTATACCTGTTTATCTGTTTATCTGTATATCTTTGTTTTAAAGTATGGTATGGCGTACTCTTAGACATTTGCTTTTTTAGATGCATTTGTATGAACGGGAACCAGATTAAATGTCATTAAAACGACTTTTTTCATTTTGGTCTTACATAAAGTGACCTTTTAATTCTATGGATCAAAATCGATATTAAAAGCTCTTAAAAATGTGTGTGAAATGGCCACCTGGAACCTATTGCCAAAGTCCCCAAATCAATATTACTTATCATTTGGTCCATCAGGTCATCTACTCTCTAGATATGTACTTTTGCATCTACATAGGTTATTAACAAGATCCTATAATAATAATAATAATGACAATTTATATAGCGCCGGTATCCGCCATGTGGTGGCGCTCATGGCGCTTTACATCATTGTGTTAATCAGACACATAAAACATCATGCTAAAACAATACTATTAATGTTAATAAAGCGACATTTTATATTACAAATATAATATAATTACCATTCATTATAGTATTAATAAAAACGGTGACATCATTATCAGTGTAAAGTAATGTTTCTAAAAATGTATATACAATACAAAACAGCTGTTGTATTATAGGATTTTTCTTTAAATTAGTGTCATAAAATGCACACAGTCCGTTCGTCCAAAACATGTCCAGGAAAAGTCGACATGTATTACTCAAAGCGAGCTTTGAAAATATGTGTTTTAGTGATGTCTTGAAAATATTGAGTGCAATAGATAATATGCAATCAAACATAATACAGGTAAACATATACTGTATCTGGCTAAACCAGTGCAGTGCTAATGTCACCAATGATGGTGTGAATGTCAAACTCAAAGTGGCTTTTCAGACTTGTAGTCTTACAAGTTAGACAATCTGCGTCGAGTAAGCCTATAATGTAGGGGTTTGCAAGTTGCAGTTGTCGTTGAATTAACACACAACTACTTGCTATTGATGCTGACTGCGATAATGTGCTCAATACATACCTTCATAGTCTTCGGCATGATGCTAAACTATTAATACATTACACATCTGGACATAAAAGAACCTGATTGGCGAAGGGCAAACGAATGGATTGGGCAGCTATATACAAGATATATCAATCAAACTATATGAATTTGCATTGTTATATAATAAGACTCTTAACATAAGAGGTGATTGTCGGTTGAATAATTGTACGCAACCACTCTTTGTAAGAACACAACAGTTTATTACAATACAGCCTCGTGGCACGGTGGTGTAGCCGGAACTGGCTCCGCATAACATTAATTACTGTAGAGACCGGTGCGCTCCTGTATTGTACGGTACTATATTATAACCATGTATTCCAATATCGTAACATTTCTCTTTTTAGTTAAAGAAATATGGCACCTAACTAAAACAAAAGACTCTAATTATTGCTATAGGGTCAGAGGTTACTAGGACATGATCCTCACAGGACTGCGATCAGTACCATCGAGTCCAGATTATGACGTCAGTTCATGTGGTAGCTGGTGATTGCGCTCTGGCCAGCCTCACATAACTGTCGTCAGCAGTCGTTGCCAACGGACTGGTCGTAGGTCTACAGACTGGATATCTTCTGCTATGTCATATTGGATAGAACACTGGAATATATGTTGTTTTGACATATCCTGGACTGGAGGACGTGGCGGAGGAGCTCGTGACAACGTGTCTGCTACCAGCTGTTCGGCGCTTGGTTTGTACATCACTCTCAGGTTGTACCGTTGTACTGTGAGCATCGCACGTTATAGACGTTTCGGCGCCTCCAGCAGCGACTTTCGTCATTGACCGAGATATGTGCACGACAAGCTCGACTTCTTGTATCAGAGCCGCTCCTAGCCCTCGGGTGCTCGCATCGCATCGCACTGCACCACCACCGGATTTGTCACTTCGTAGTAGGCAAGTGATTGTTCTGTGGAAGCAATTTCTTTGATCTCCCGGAAAGCATCTTCTTAAACCGATCGCCCTTCGAACTCTGCATCTTTCTGTACCAACAGTGTCAGTGGTCTGCTGCCGCTGGGCCTTTGTGAGATAATTGGTGAAACCAAGGAATATACGTAATTGTTCAACGTCGGTTGATGTTGGCATCTTCCTTCCATATCAGCTATTTTCTCCTGATCAGCTTTCCTACCTTCTTGTGTCAGCACGTGACCGATGTAGTTGATTTCTGTCAAGCACAGCCTCACATTTGCTTTGTTTAGCTTCAGGTTCTGTTCTCGAGCGCGTTGTCACAATCTGTCCAGATTTTTGTCATGATACTGACGAGCTTCGGCTTCCGTTTCACCTCGACCGATGATCAGTATGTCGTCGACGATAATTGAGATTCCTTCTAATCCATCCAGTGCTTGTTGCGAGCGATGCTGGAACTCGTCTGGACATGAGGTTAGTCCAAAGGCTGGTCCGAGCCACCTACATTTCCCCAAAAGGCGTCCAGAGAGTGGTCAGGTGACTGTTTTCTGGTAGTTTGACTTGAAGGAAGCCGCCTTTCGCATCCATTACCGAAACTATCTTCGCGTTCTTCAGAGTTGGCAGCACCGCCTCAGTGGTTGGACATGGGTACTGGTTTCATTGCACACCCGCACCGTCCCATTTACGTTACGAGTAGCTTGCATCCTTCCAGCATTACCTCGTGTTATTTGTCGTGCACCATATGAACACGCTCATTCGCTGAGAGCAATTTGAGGTGTAGGTATGTGCAGTGAGAGCAGAGTTGCATGTTTCGTTTCTACCACCTCAATAGTATAGTATGGGCAAATCAAGGGATGGAGGAGGGCTGGAGGGAGGGGAGGAGAGGGAAGGGGGTGTCCAAAGGTCAAGTGGCGCCCCTAGTGGATAACAGGGTAACTCCTAGCGGAAGGTCGTGAACTAATAGTTCCTAAATTCGTGCGTCTTATTTTATTTTAGATTTTAAATTAGGTCAAGGGTGTTAGGGGTCAAGTAGCTCCCCCTGTTGTATACATGGTGAACCCCAAACTAGGTCAACGAACAAGTGGTGCCATCTGACGAATACGTCCTCAACTAATATCCAATAAATACGTGTGTCTTATTTTTAAATATTGTTAAATATTTTTAAATTACGGTAAAAGGGCTACAGTTCGTGTAGCGCCCCCCTGGGGGTCAACGCTCCTGGTAAACGAACAAGTGGGGCATCTACGACAAATCAAACGACATCTACGACAAAGATCTTAGTTACAACGCTTGCGTTAATTTGCTGCTGCAAGTCGGATCAATGCTTGAATGTGCTTGACTGGAGGAAACATGTTTGGGAATGATGCGTGTTTTTGACGACCAGGCACTGTTGGAGATAATAACACCTCAACTGATTGGACGACAGGAAAGAACGCATCCCAACCGACTGGATATACACATGCGTTTAGGGATTCCTATGCTGTTGACGTTAAAAGATGATAACTAATTTTAGAAAGTAGAATACACCAATCCGCCCACTTTCAAAAATGGTCGTGATAGTCTACCTAGTGTTGTCTGTTTAGATTACTGGACACAGCAATTTATAGTAATATCAGTAGGGATGCAAACACACTGTGCAACACAAAACAGACACAACAACGCATATTCTTTCTTAGACTACTATGGAGATTTGGCATTGGGCTGGATATCAGTATGCGATTCTAACGCGCTACCAATCAGAATAGTCAAAACATTGACTGGTTTTCACTTCTTATATAGTTTGGCAGCGTCAGCCACGAAGAGAAATATCGGCTAGAAAACATTATGAAGTCTTCATCCAAAATTATTGTGTGCGAGTTGTCATCCCTCAAATCAGTTTACCATGCTCAATGAGCCCGAATGTCAACCAGCATTGAGAAGGATACAACCCACCCACCCGACCATCTCTTAGAAGTCGTATTAGGAGTATTCAATGCAGAAAAACTAGGTTGAAAAACGTTTTTACCCACTGGCCATGAAACATTTGAACAGATTGTTACACTTTTTAAAGTCGCCATGTTTATGTATTGCTTGCTTATTTATTACTTACTTATTCATTTATGTGTTTATGCCATTTATCTGTCAGAATTCTGTTATAACACTAATTAAGTTTAGATTACATTTTAATTTGCCATTACACTTTCTTTATTCAGTTTCCTTTTATGTTACCACGCCTATGTACAACTAGTTTGATATTCGAATGTATATATATCCCATTAGACCCCAGGGCTCATATGCATGTCCCCAGACTAGCTTAGGCGCCGCACAGGCGCTACCCTCCGACTAACTGTGCCGTGGCCTAGCGAGTGATTCAGTCGGTATGCATGAGCCGGTCGCAGTGCGATTTAGCCGCCGCATAGTTGGTCTGCAGACCGCGATCCTGAGAGTCAGTTTGAAAAGTTATTACCGCTTCGAAACAGGGATTCCCCACGAATTGTGCCGCATTGCGCACGCGCGCGGTGACGCACAGGGTCAAAGCGGCGGTTCATCGCAGGACGTGGTCAGTGTTTGTTTACATTAAGCTTGGCACGGAAGTCAGCGAAGGTGGGAAGCGCGTAGAGAAAAAGGTTAAGCGTAAGCCGACCTGTCGAGATGACGAAATAATATTTTTAATTGAGGGAATCGGCAACGAAAAAAGTATTTTGATGAGCAAGTTACAAAATTCGGTAACAAAGAATAAAAAGGAAGTTTGGCGAGAGGCGAGCTCAACGCTGAAGTGAATTCGCTCGGGATGGCGCTAAGTCTAAGAACGGAGGACGACCTAAACAAAAGGGGAAAGATTTGAAATCTGCGGTCTTTGAACGCACTACGTGATCAGGGAAAAGTGGTAGGCAGACCACCAAGCACACCTCCACTGTATGCTGATATCATAATGGAGACAATTGGTGAAGGAACCGATATGGCGATGTGACAACGGAATTGATGGTGAGTATTCACATCTCGTCAAGCGAATGATTACTGTCTGTGGTGTGTGTTGTACTTTCAAGTGTCACCGTATTATGTACAATTCCTTATTTACTACAGTGTCTTCTCTGCTAAAAAAAGTAATAGAAATTAAACAAATGAAATAAAATCCCAAACAGTGTTTTTTATTTAAATTTAATTATTTTATTTTGTGATATTTATGCTTGTGATATATTACAACAAAATTAAGTGGCCCTAAAGCGAGGACTGACTGTTTTCAGACTTGTTGATAGCATAAATTATAACACAAAATAAATTATATTAAAACATATACTAGTATATGTAATTATTGTTGGAGTACAATTATTACAACTATAATTCTCATTTCGATAAAAATGAACCAAATGCATTAATGGAACAAATCATGACACTTTATTTATAATAGTTCAACATACATTAGTAAATCAAACATATGCCTATATTCAAATTTATATAATGATTTGAGTGCTACAAACAGTTGTATTGTGAAAGAAACTTATGCAGAACTGTTATACAGAAATAATTATTATGTACAGTAATATGCAACTCATACACGATACAATGAAAATAACCTATTAACACAATACGTAAATGTGTAATATTTACAAAACTTATAATGTTCATGTTTCAGTGCAAGGCACAGACAGCTTCATGCTGGACACAGGTGATGGACAGGCTGTGGCTCTGCCAGTGGATGATGCATGAGGTGAGCAATCTCAATTAATCTTTGATTTCCATATCTAATTAGCAATGTCAAACAGCTTATGTAAACATTGAGGGTTGCATCAAGCATCCTAATAATTGAAACTTCCCAGTATAAAAGAGAGAGAGAGAGAGAGAGAGAGAGAGAGAGAGAGAGCCATCATAAAAATAGCAGTGCCAACGACAATCCAAGTCCACAGTCCCTCCGCCGATGACATATTATCACCCATAAGACGTGTCATGTTCAAGTTCAGTTATTCAAGTTTCTTCTAAAGGCAAAATTATTTATTCTGCATTGTACTAAATTCTGCGATGATATAAATTGTGCTATTGTCCTAGCTTGGTTCAAGTATATCTTAGTCTTTACACATGTGGACGTGATACCATAGAAACAGATTAGCTGTCATCGATGGACATCGCCATCGGCATCGGGCTTCGTCAACACATCGATGACCGAGCCATCATCAATCGATAGCCGGTCTACGGCGGTCAACACTACTTTTAACAGCACAAAAACGTTACGTGTGCTTGACGTCTGCAAAAAACAAAATTAAATACACAGAAAAAATAGTACATCATACTAACCTTCTTGCGATCTGATCATTGATGTCTCGGCCAGCTTGATATATGCGTTGCTTCGACGGTTTAGTCCATCCATGGCTAAATATTGTCAGCCCTGCCCCGGGTTTAAGAAGACGACGGTCGGCGACGTTTTGTTGGATCTTGTTCCATCCACTGGTGATGTATGTCTACTTCATAATTACTTGTTGACCACAGATTTAGGTCTAAGCAGCTGCTACATGTCACGCCAACTAAACGAAGACTCGATGTTGTTGTGCCGTAGGCAAGCGTACTGACGTCGCAGGAAGCTGACCGGCCTCAGCAGAGACCTAGAATGCCGCGCGCTTATTGGCCAGGCCAAGCCAAACGAATACGTCACCGGTTAAGATGGTGGTGTCTAGGCCATCATGGATTTCTTTAGATTTTTAGACTTTAAGGTCACATTCTGAGTAAACCGCTGACGTTAAAAAATTGAGTATATGTGGAAATTGTTAGTTTGTATAAACTCTATTAAGTGTATGATACGAAACCGTTGCCTTTTTTTGCCCTTTAAATACACATCACAACAGCCTTGACCTCCGCAAAGCCGTAGACTGCACTGCAAACGTCAACGGGTCAAGACGCTAATGTCGTGTATACAAGTCTTAAATTACTAAATCAGTATTCCAAAATAGGGATGTAAGGTTGTCGCCGCTGTGTGGCCAAAATAATGGGAGCCCGACTTGACGTGTATAAAACGTATTACCTCGATCCTAACCCTAAACCTGACCATAAACCTAACCCAAACTCACACCCCTATTTTGGAATAGTGGTTCGGTCTAAATCTGTCAAGCACAACAACTATAGACGTGCAAGTCTCGCACGCGAAAACGAGGCTAGGGGCAGTTGGGGGCAGGAGGTCCATATACTCCATGTGAACATATAGGACTTTGTTTTGTTTTTGGTCGTAATAATCGAATTGTTCCGAAATAGCGTATTTCAGTTAAATTGTCCGAAGGATTATTACAAACAGAAGCAGTGGAACACTTTGCCGGTGACAATGATCACGAAAATCATGAATTTTAATCGATTATTATGGTGGTTGCCATGGCAATAGCGGCAAGTACTTGTGTTTGGCGATCTTGACTAATAATGAAGAGTGCCAGTTTTCGCGCAGTACAACCAGTTTGGGCTAAACGTATACATGTGTTATGATTATGTGCATTTAGACAACTTGTCAGATATAAGTGCTTATCGAAACCACAACATACAGCAATGTAAAACGCAAATTCCGTAAAAGACACATACGGTCTAACATTGTGTCTATTATCTGCACAACGTAAATCGCTATGTGTCTATGATAGTGTGATAAACTCAATTTTAAATCGGACATTTAAGACAAGAAACGTATAACACAAGAAATGTATGACCTGTTTTCCTAGTATTCTTGTGTCCAGTCCCCAGTTAGTCTCGCTTAATCCCCAATAAGCTCCAGTCGCGCGGAGTCACGCCATGTATCGTGACCCACTAGCAGGCCCTATTGTATACACTTTAGGTGCAATATACATTTCGTACTTTTAATGGCTAACGTATTCAATATTTATTGGCTGTAGAAAACTGATTATAATAATGCATGAAACTGGACTTCAGTTAAAGCGCTTATTAGTGAATTCTATACCTGTTTATCTGTTTATCTGTATATCTTTGTTTTAAAGTATGGTATGGCGTACTCTTAGACATTTGCTTTTTTAGATGCATTTGTATGAACGGGAACCAGATTAAATGTCATTAAAACGACTTTTTTCATTTTGGTCTTACATAAAGTGACCTTTTAATTCTATGGATCAAAATCGATATTAAAAGCTCTTAAAAATGTGTGTGAAATGGCCACCTGGAACCTATTGCCAAAGTCCCCAAATCAATATTACTTATCATTTGGTCCATCAGGTCATCTACTCTCTAGATATGTACTTTTGCATCTACATAGGTTATTAACAAGATCCTATAATAATAATAATAATGACAATTTATATAGCGCCGGTATCCGCCATGTGGTGGCGCTCATGGCGCTTTACATCATTGTGTTAATCAGACACATAAAACATCATGCTAAAACAATACTATTAATGTTAATAAAGCGACATTTTATATTACAAATATAATATAATTACCATTCATTATAGTATTAATAAAAACGGTGACATCATTATCAGTGTAAAGTAATGTTTCTAAAAATGTATATACAATACAAAACAGCTGTTGTATTATAGGATTTTTCTTTAAATTAGTGTCATAAAATGCACACAGTCCGTTCGTCCAAAACATGTCCAGGAAAAGTCGACATGTATTACTCAAAGCGAGCTTTGAAAATATGTGTTTTAGTGATGTCTTGAAAATATTGAGTGCAATAGATAATATGCAATCAAACATAATACAGGTAAACATATACTGTATCTGGCTAAACCAGTGCAGTGCTAATGTCACCAATGATGGTGTGAATGTCAAACTCAAAGTGGCTTTTCAGACTTGTAGTCTTACAAGTTAGACAATCTGCGTCGAGTAAGCCTATAATGTAGGGGTTTGCAAGTTGCAGTTGTCGTTGAATTAACACACAACTACTTGCTATTGATGCTGACTGCGATAATGTGCTCAATACATACCTTCATAGTCTTCGGCATGATGCTAAACTATTAATACATTACACATCTGGACATAAAAGAACCTGATTGGCGAAGGGCAAACGAATGGATTGGGCAGCTATATACAAGATATATCAATCAAACTATATGAATTTGCATTGTTATATAATAAGACTCTTAACATAAGAGGTGATTGTCGGTTGAATAATTGTACGCAACCACTCTTTGTAAGAACACAACAGTTTATTACAATACAGCCTCGTGGCACGGTGGTGTAGCCGGAACTGGCTCCGCATAACATTAATTACTGTAGAGACCGGTGCGCTCCTGTATTGTACGGTACTATATTATAACCATGTATTCCAATATCGTAACATTTCTCTTTTTAGTTAAAGAAATATGGCACCTAACTAAAACAAAAGACTCTAATTATTGCTATAGGGTCAGAGGTTACTAGGACATGATCCTCACAGTACTGCGATCAGTACCATCGAGTCCAGGCACTGTTGGAGATAATAACACCTCAACTGATTGGACGACAGGAAAGAACGCATCCCAACCGACTGGATATACACATGCGTTTAGGGATTCCTATGCTGTTGACGTTAAAAGATGATAACTAATTTTAGAAAGTAGAATACACCAATCCGCCCACTTTCAAAAATGGTCGTGATAGTCTACCTAGTGTTGTCTGTTTAGATTACTGGACACAGCAATTTATAGTAATATCAGTAGGGATGCAAACACACTGTGCAACACAAAACAGACACAACAACGCATATTCTTTCTTAGACTACTATGGAGATTTGGCATTGGGCTGGATATCAGTATGCGATTCTAACGCGCTACCAATCAGAATAGTCAAAACATTGACTGGTTTTCACTTCTTATATAGTTTGGCAGCGTCAGCCACGAAGAGAAATATCGGCTAGAAAACATTATGAAGTCTTCATCCAAAATTATTGTGTGCGAGTTGTCATCCCTCAAATCAGTTTACCATGCTCAATGAGCCCGAATGTCAACCAGCATTGAGAAGGATACAACCCACCCACCCGACCATCTCTTAGAAGTCGTATTAGGAGTATTCAATGCAGAAAAACTAGGTTGAAAAACGTTTTTACCCACTGGCCATGAAACATTTGAACAGATTGTTACACTTTTTAAAGTCGCCATGTTTATGTATTGCTTGCTTATTTATTACTTACTTATTCATTTATGTGTTTATGCCATTTATCTGTCAGAATTCTGTTATAACACTAATTAAGTTTAGATTACATTTTAATTTGCCATTACACTTTCTTTATTCAGTTTCCTTTTATGTTACCACGCCTATGTACAACTAGTTTGATATTCGAATGTATATATATCCCATTAGACCCCAGGGCTCATATGCATGTCCCCAGACTAGCTTAGGCGCCGCACAGGCGCTACCCTCCGACTAACTGTGCCGTGGCCTAGCGAGTGATTCAGTCGGTATGCATGAGCCGGTCGCAGTGCGATTTAGCCGCCGCATAGTTGGTCTGCAGACCGCGATCCTGAGAGTCAGTTTGAAAAGTTTTTACCGCTTCGAAACAGGGATTCCCCACGAATTGTGCCGCATTGCGCACGCGCGCGGTGACGCACAGGGTCAAAGCGGCGGTTCATCGCAGGACGTGGTCAGTGTTTGTTTACATTAAGCTTGGCACGGAAGTCAGCGAAGGTGGGAAGCGCGTAGAGAAAAAGGTTAAGCGTAAGCCGACCTGTCGAGATGACGAAATAATATTTTTAATTGAGGGAATCGGCAACGAAAAAAGTATTTTGATGAGCAAGTTACAAAATTCGGTAACAAAGAATAAAAAGGAAGTTTGGCGAGAGGCGAGCTCAACGCTGAAGTGAATTCGCTCGGGATGGCGCTAAGTCTAAGAACGCAGGACGACCTAAACAAAAGGGGAAAGATTTGAAATCTGCGGTCTTTGAACGCACTACGTGATCAGGGAAAAGTGGTAGGCAGACCACCAAGCACACCTCCACTGTATGCTGATATCATAATGGAGACAATTGGTGAAGGAACCGATATGGCGATGTGACAACGGAATTGATGGTGAGTATTCACATCTCGTCAAGCGAATGATTACTGTCTGTGGTGTGTGTTGTACTTTCAAGTGTCACCGTATTATGTACAATTCCTTATTTACTACAGTGTCTTCTCTGCTAAAAAAAAGTAATAGAAATTAAACAAATGAAATAAAATCCCAAACAGTGTTTTTTATTTAAATTTAATTATTTTATTTTGTGATATTTATGCTTGTGATATATTACAACAAAATCAAGTGGCCCTAAAGCGAGGACTGACTGTTTTCAGACTTGTTGATAGCATAAATTATAACACAAAATAAATGTATATTAAAACATATACTAGTATATGTAATTATTGTTGGAGTACAATTATTACAACTATAATTCTCATTTCGATAAAAATGAACCAAATGCATTAATGGAACAAATCATGACACTTTATTTATAATAGTTCAACATACATTAGTAAATCAAACATATGCCTATATTCAAATTTATATAATGATTTGAGTGCTACAAACAGTTGTATTGTGAAAGAAACTTATGCAGAACTGTTATACAGAAATAATTATTATGTACAGTAATATGCAACTCATACACGATACAATGAAAATAACCTATTAACACAATACGTAAATGTGTAATATTTACAAAACTTATAATGTTCATGTTTCAGTGCAAGGCACAGACAGCTTCATGCTGGACACACGTGATGGACAGGCTGTGGCTCTGCCAGTGGATGATGCATGAGGTGAGCAATCTCAATTAATCTTTGATTTCCATATCTAATTAGCAATGTCAAACAGCTTATGTAAACATTGAGGGTTGCATCAAGCATCCTAATAATTGAAACTTCCCAGTATAAAAGAGAGAGAGAGAGAGAGAGAGAGAGAGAGAGAGCCATCATAAAAATAGCAGAGTGGGGGACTCAAGTTACAGGCAGTCACCATAAAGTGACAGGCATCCATGACCAGGGCAATTATACTACAATAGCAATACACAAGAGCATGGTCAGCCCTAGAGTTGGTGGTGGACCAAGTTGGTGACTGGTAGAGTTACATAATAGGACAGAGGTCAATATCCACACTTTGTCACATCTACAATGATCTGTCACCTTCTAAATTCTAAATAATAATCATACTTACACATCACATACAAACACATACAAACACATACAAACACACACACAAACAACACACACACACACACACACACACACACACACACACACACACACACACACACACACGTGTTGGTGTGTGGGAGTGTACATACATTTTTAATCTAGTGAACATCTTGTATATTATGTGAGTAAATAGCATGTTGGGTAAGACTGAACCATAGCGACATACAGGTATAGTGACTCTATTCTTCAGTTACAGAAAACATGATTGACTATGTCAATAATAAAGTACACGTACTAATTCAAATAAGTTACTAAAGGAACATGTTTTGGCATTCCAGGTGTATCATCATCTGTGATGCCTGCACAACTGCCAGAACCTCCACCACAGCCTGAGCCAGGTGCCAGCTGGTTTATGCAAGTGGAGCCACTAAAGCAGCAGTTAACTGCTACTTTGACAGCTATGTTGACACAGTGGGCATCTGTGTATGACCATTCCTGTTGATTCCGCGTGTTGAGGATCGTTGAGAGAATATATATCCACTGTCCCCAAGAAACACACCAGTCAATGATTTTCGTGGCGACTCGAATGCTGCAAACAGCTGCGATTCCCTCAGGATTCTGGAATCTTGCGCTGAACCCGGCCACTTGGCAAATGGCAGTGCAGTTCATAATCCTCATGTCAGCATCACATATCAACTGCAACAGAGACAGATGACACTCATTTAATGTGCATGTTTTTATACATGAGTCAATGTATTTTTTTAATACTTTATATTGGGTAGTTATTACTAGTTTGTGCATGAAACAAAACCGTGTCTTAAATTTTATTTAGAAGTGGTCATTAGCACAGGGGTGAAATAAAATTATTTCTTTTGTAACTGATGCATTTCAAACAGCATTTCATTGTTAAATTTAAATGACACAGTAAAATAGTACCTGAATGTTTTTTGCATTTAAACACATTTATAGCATTAAACATGCAAATACCAAAAAGTGAACATAGGTAAAAAGATCCAAGTATCCCACATAATTCCCTTGATCTGTCATAATAAAAACACCCTTTCCATTCAAGCAATAAACACCTAGCATGCAGGAATCTCTATTATATACTATACTGTCCTCAAAGTGTAGCCATGTGTTATCTATCAGCTGCAAGGAGCACTTGAACAAACAATAGTAGGAGCTGGTGGCTGTGGGCAGGTGTCTGGTGTTACTAATTGGAATTAAGTGGCCAGTGCAAATAAGGCTGCTACTTTAATCAGAGGAAACATCAGTGACTGGCACAAGAGGCAAAATTAACTGTTTCACAATGTACAGTGTATAGGTGTTTCACATAAGTGAATAATAATTATTATTCAAGGACCCTGTATATGTGGTCAAATCAATACATCATCATATTTGTGTCATTATTACATGATATATTCCTATATAGCTACAGTTGGTATGCTGTCAAATGTCAACAATGTAGGCAAGTAATGCTGTTTGAGAAACTCCTACCTCCCCTCAGACTATACAGAGCAAATATGTGTTAGCAGTCTTATTAGCAACAAAACAAAGCTGCTCACAGGTGACAACTAGACAATTTATCCTGCTTTCACTGGTATGACCTCAGTGATAATGGTTTTCTTTCTTACTAGAAAATGTGGTCAATTTACAAATGATCTAGTGAAAATTTTGACTGAAGAAAAGCGAATGAAATCTAACTCTTCATTTAATAATAACCGTACTCAAATAAAAGTACTTGAAATATTATTTGGAAAAAAATCAAATAATTTAGGGAAGAATTTAAATACAAATTTATACAACCAATTCATTTTAAGTAGTGTCAAATACAATTACAAATAGTTAATACAATTTATTTATATTTCAATTATGAAGTTGTATTTAAATCTATGTTTGATCATGTATTCGTATACTTTTACAATGGTTGCTTTGGTACACACATGCACACGCAAAACACACAGATTCATTCCAAGTACTTCAAGAAATAGTTCAGTAAATAGGTTATTACCTAGTATGTTACAACAGAGTCACGTTGCATAAAGGTTTTGGGAAATTTAAACTATTTGATAAATCACACGTTACCTGGACATTTATCGAGTGAAAATTCTTCCTGTTGACATATTCGTGCTCGTGCGGACCTGGGTCCCGTCAATGCCTGCCACCACGGTGGGGAATCCTGCTAGCCGGAGGAACTCGGCTTGTTGTTGCGTCGGTAGCTGGATCTACTCATGCATCCGAGCGACCAAAGCGTTGGTCACACGGTAGATGGTTCGGGATGCGGTTGACTGGTCGATGCCGATGATATCAGCCACCAAGTTCTAGAAACAAACTTGCATACATCCGCAAAGCCACTATAACTTGCAGAGTAGCCGGCAAGGGGCCTTGTCGCGTGTCGGGGTACTCTAAGTCGTCTCGCAGTTCATCTACGATTGTAATGATATCGTGTCGGCGAAATCTAAACTTGTAAAACTCCACGTCGTCGTACATATCCAGTGGATTCCTCCTATCCCGGAATACCCGATTTCGCTTCAAATTCCTCCTGTGTTTACTTCTCCAAACTACCACGGCCGCCATTTTTCACCACCGCCTAAGAGTTACACCTCCTAGCTAGCGAGCCTAGAGATAGGCGGTCGAAGTGCGGGCAACAGCCTAAAATCGAGCCGATGCAGTGCTCATGCATACCGGATTAGCGAACTTAAGACCTCGCAACCGAGTTATACCCAGTTTCACGAGTTAGTCCCTGGCCATGCATACGGCTCCTGGAGCCGGTTAAATTGACTAGTGCTCCTGTTCCCCAAGCTGCAGCCACTGATTTCACCAGTTTGGGGTGCTTGCAGATTTTAAGCTGTATCTTCAAAACTACTGATTTTCTATAATTGCAAGTTGTGTTTATTTTAATGTTCATTTAATTATCTTTAAATTGGTGTAACTTTGGTGTATGTTGGTAAAACATATGTTGTTATATATAGGTGACAAACATAGAACATTACTATTCTGGACAACAATACAGTAGAATATATCATGTTTTATTCACATAAAATGTATTATATTGTTCTATTTACACATGCTCTGCCTTGTTTAGATATGGTACTATGTAAATCAGTTCATTTTGTCTGGATATGGACAGGAAACACAGCTTTGCAAGACTTCTATCTTGGTTGTCATCATCCTATATGCGACTTCTGTGTCATGCCAATGTGTATGTTGACATTGTGATCACTGGTATTTTGACACCTGAAACAACGAAATGTCAACCATTAGGAAAATTGGCAATGTTACCTAATGATTTGTTATAATAAAACACCAAATTTTCATTTATAAACACATAATCAACAGTTTCGGTGCTGAAAACCCGACTACTGGTCACCCAACCTGGACAACGAAACATAAACAAAGCTCCGATCATTCATTTTATCGCTCATTCAGTTGTATTTCGTACGTAATGTAAACTTACCTTCAGTTCAATGCCAGAAGTGTCCAATCCAACGATATATAAGCACAAACTTAATCAGTAGTAACCAGATACGACGTCCAAGGCGCCGCCATTTTTGAAGGTCCACAGATGATGAACTTCAATCACGAAAAACTCAAACAATTTCAATGCAAACCCATGTCAAAATTACCCAGGATTCATAGCTGAGATATCAAAGAATCAGTGGGAATTAGTCTCTTAAGTATCCGCAAGATGGGGCCACCGTTAGAGGCTTTATCTCCGCCGGACGCTTTCGGGCGCTCTGGGGAGGAGACATCCGGGCGCTTTTGGACGCGTGGGGTCTAATGGGATATATCCAGTTTCTTGGTACAGTCTTAAATAAAATTAAATTCCCTGTCAAGAAAAAATATACGGAAGGTAATTTCATTGTATTTACTATTTTGTTTGTTTATATATTTTAGCGCGGCATCAAAGCTCCCAACTTATTACAAATGCCAGTCGACATTTTTCTTTCTAATCTTGAGAGACAATGTTCACAACAAATCACTGTTTACGGGGAAGCCCGCGACCGGAAGAGAGCCTCTGTTTGGAGATTGATACATGGGCACTGGGCATTATGGGCAATCAGGTTTGCTACGTTATGTTTACGTCGACATTCAGAAATATCGTCGCGTAAATAAATCTAACATGTTGGACCAATTACGTAATGGACAGATTGTTTGTCGGTCCCCGGTGCTTCTTAATAACTTCGAACAGCGTGAGTCATCATTGCATAAGAGCTTCAACAGTCGGGTAAACAAGTGACAGTATGACCGCGCTACTGATCTTAATGACGTTGTTTGCGTCAATTAGCTGCTGCATGTCGTTTTCATGTTTGAATGGAGGAAAACCGTTTATTAATGTTTGTATTTGCCGACCAGGGACTGGTGGAGTTAATTGCACAGAAACGGTTACTGATTGGACGACAGGAAAGAACGCATCCCAGTCGACAACATATGCACCTGGGTTTTGGGCTTCCTATGCTATTGATGGGTGGTTGAGTTACGAGAACAGTTCTTGCTCCCTCACCAAAGAAGAGGTTTCGCCTTGGTGGAGCGTGCATTTAGGAGCAGTAGTGAAAGTAGACGTTGTGGCCATTTCTAAGTACAATCTAGATTATCATAGTATCGGATATCAGAAAATTAATCCCTTTTTTTCAGTTTACATCGGTATCAACACCAAGGGCGAGTACTATTATTGCTCGCCCAATTCTTTCGTAGATTACTATTGCTATGGTGAACCGGCGTACCTTGTGCTGGTCTTAAAATATCGGTCGAAACGAGAACCTGTCACGCAGTATATGGGACTATGCGAAGTTATCGTCTACGGAACTCTTACTTCTGACTCACCGTGTTTAAGCAATCCCTGTGGTAATGGAGGAAGTTGCGAGCCGAAAGAGACTGGTTTTTATATATGTGTTTGCCCAGAGACCTGGCCTGGGCAAAATTGCGAAGGAAAAAACTGGGCGCGAGGACAGAATGCAACAATATCGGGACCAAACGGAACGGTGATTGCAGCTTCAAATACTGTCGATGGGAACAGAGACGATGTGATGAGGCGTGGAGATATTTACCACCAATGTAGTACAACCACCCGTGATATCACTTCTCCATGGTGGAAGGTTGAACTTGGAAAACTGATAGAAGTTACACATGTTTATATCGTGAATCGCGTAGAGTGTGAACCAAGTTTTCTGAAGGAATACGTTTTTGTCGTTGGGCCATACAATGGTATATACACACAATGCAGGATCGGTCTTAATCATACAGACGAACACGCACGCTTCTACTTTGCATGGCTGTATGTCTGGTGTCTTCCTCATGCCGTAGGAAGCACTGTGAAAATTACCTATACATTTGATGACCCCAATAAATTACACAGTAAATTGCTAATGTTGTGCGAAGTGGAAGTATATGGACGTCTGAAGCCATGTGCGAGCAATCCATGCAGTAACGGAGGAACATGTCGTCTGCTTGGGAATACTGAGAATATAAGGCCTTATGAGTGTTCATGCCCAGCTAATTGGGTTGGTTCAAATTGTGAAACTACTCACCCATGCATTTGCAATCCGTGCGACAATGGTGGCACTTGCGAGTTGAATAACACTTCGTACGCGTGTTTGTGTCCGGCGGCGTGGACTGGAATAAACTGCCGAAGAAAGAAAGAAGTACAGGGATTGTCTATTTCGGCGAAGGTGCTTGTTGGTGTGGGTGTTACTGTAGGCGTTGTGGCTGTTGGCGCTGGCGCAGCTGCAGCTGGTACAGGTTATTGTACAACGGGTTGTATGTCATATTCTGGTGACATAACGTCAAAATTTGGTACCATCGCGGCAGTGAAGGCAGTTCGATCGGGGGTGGGCAAAAACAACTTGAGAGGTCTTGGCGAAGGCTCAATAGAAGAGCAAGAAGCGAAGGAGGAGGACGATTACTCGGCATGGTCTGCTATGTATCAGTTATGGTATGGCGAAGAATAAATGACAGAGACGTAGTAGGCACATCGGCATCTGAAAAACACTATTGATAATTTATTATATAACTTGCTGCTCACGGAATGACATACATTCCCCGTACGTCTGGATTGGGGATATACTTTACTCTCACTGGTCGCTGCGGGGTAAAGATACCCCGGAGACAATCAACTATCAGTGAATCACACAGTTGAAATTGGTGATTTTGCCTAAGGAGAGAGAAGGAGTACTTGAACTGACCGAGAATTTAGACAAACAATTCGAATACAAATAAAGTTTTTGTTACTTCCCAACTATTTATGTTGTTATGGTGTACAATTGTATTGAGACTAGATGAAACGGTTTGGTTTTTGAACTCGTTATTTTATTAATGGAGAGAGAACGGGGACTGGAACTGGCCGATAATGTTGTGTTTCCGGAGCCAAGCAACTCGAATAAAAATAAAGTTCTTTTATTATTTCTACCGAATTATTTATGTCTATTGTGTACAATGTGCTCTTCGTAAAATACACAAGCATAGTATTCAAAATGGGCCATTGATTACGTAACTTCAATGCGTGTATTCAAAAAGGGTTAACATACTCCACACACCTTTTCACTTTTTTGAACTGTTGTCTTCATGTAGCAAACTATCTGATTACATAATAAACATGTCATTTTAATTATACAAACATTATTTTATTACTGTTTAATTAAAATAAATAATAATTCTCTTTATTGAACAATTTGACATTCTGTTTGTGGAGGCCTTCTTAATTTATGTTTCCTAATAATTACTATTCAATGAAACAGTAGACGTATTACAGTTAAAATGATAATGAAAAAACTACTTATTTCATGTGTCGACGTAAGTGCGTCACAGAAGCGACACTCCTGGCGAATTTCAATGAAATAGGTTCCAATGTAGCCTCTGTTACCCAGGCTCCGTTAGGTGGCAGCACGTTTAAGCCTCTCAACTCTGCTGGACAACTAATGCTCTGCATTTGTAACTGCCAGGGGCCCTTACTCCAGATCAGGGTAGAGACGCTGATTGGCTTTCAGGCCAATTATGAAATACAAATTAAAATAACGATATACTTTTACAAGATAATGATATCCTATGAAAAGTATTCAACATTGAATTTACATTAACACAAATATAAGTACATATTCAAATTTACAGTTGTTTATAAAATAACAATTACAGCAGGATTAACCAGTATCCATGAGGTGGCAGCATTGTTTAGCCCCACACGGACAGCATATAAATTATATAAGGATACCTTTTTCTTATCAAATAATGCTGTATTATAAAAAAAACTATTCAAAATTAAACTTATTAACTATTAACACAAAATAAATAGAAATAAAAATTTGCAGTTGTTTTTAAAATAGAAATTACGGCAGGATTAACCAGTATGCATTGATTAGATCACGCGGATAATATTCAAAAGCCGGCAGAATCACCAGACTGTCTTCTCGGCGTAGTTACACAGCCGCCGACAGTCGGATAAGCGAGACAAGTTTCAATAATGCATAGGATCAATGAGGAGAAAGCGCCCCAAGCTCTGTTTCGTACGAGTAGACGTACCAATATTATTATTATTTTTGAATTCACCAATTCAAGTGCATCACTGACTGCACGCATTTGACGTGACATTGAAAGAAATAGCATGCGCTCAGAATGTGTTCAATTTATCTCTTGAAGCATAACACTTTGGAAATAATTACGCATTGTAGATTAAGCCATGGAGCTACGGTGGATAGGCTAGATTGTAAAAGTATGTTTTTAAATGACGCTGGAATTTAGCAATGTATTAAACTGATTTAACAAAAGAAGGAAACATATTCCAGTGACTTTATAAGCGGCTTAGAATGGGTAAAATGTTGATACCTAGTCACAACCCTTGCTAAGCAATTCTGAACTCTTATCATTTTATTAAAGGACATATTAAGAAAAAGGGAATTACGAATGTGGTTATAATACGTTCAAGACAAATGTATTATTACACAACTAGTAATTTCTACTTTCGCTCCCTCCCAGTCTATCACAGTTGTGTCTGTTCGCATAGTCTATTATCGCCGATTTGTATTCTACGTTTGTCAAACATGTTCGTGTCTCCCGAGTGAAACGTATAGTTGTCATGATTTAAACTTGTTTTCTTTTTTCATGTAGTCTAGGATTTTGGGCACACATAATCGATTTTCGCGTTTTGCTTTCCACTTTATCGTTTGGATACACTCGTAGTTGTTTGAGGTTTCTGTGTGGTCTGACAGCTGATGCTATCATGATGTCTTAGAATACGCTGTGCCGGTTCAGTCACACCTTGGAAATATGTTAGCGTAACCAAACGTCTGGACTTCTCCTTGTTCTTATCCTTAATATTTCTTCTTTGGGTTTGCTGCTATTCCCTGATTTTTCTTATAGTTCACTTAGGGTAACCACACTCCTGTAGAGCCTTTATGATGTGTTCTTGCATCTGTCTTGTAGTATTTTAAGACCCCCATATTCTTGCGTAGCGGGTGGTGTAAACTAATATTCAGATACTGGTCCATGTGTATCTTATTTCGATACGCGAGGAGTTGTATCGTTTCACCCACCCCGTGCCATTAATGTGTCAAGGAATGACAGTGACCCATCAATCTTTTTATACATGCACTTGATATTGCCTGTAGTATCAATGGTTTCTGGTGAGCTGTCAATTGTTGTTCACACCCTTTCTTCACTATCTGCGTTACGTCATCCACATAGCTCTTCCATAGTCAGGGCTGACACGTTACTGGAGCTGTGGCGATACATTTTTGTTCCAGGCATTCCATCAACAGATTGGCTATCACCGATGACACTAGGCTTCCCATCGTTGTGCCAAACTTCTGTTGGTAAATAGTGCTCCTGAAGCTGAAGTATGCTGTTGCAACGACAAACTTCAAGAGCTCCATATTGTCGCCCACCTGTAAATGTGTCCTTAACTTCAATGTTGAGTCCTCCTCCAGTCCTTTCCGGCGATGAGAGAGAAATTAAAAGTGTTATAATATTGCTTGAATAATAAACTTCTAACTTAATAAAATATAATAATACGCTCGACAAATCTGAAACAATGTGTTATATAAA
The DNA here is from genome assembly GCA_025642075.2 of Ridgeia piscesae. Taxonomy (NCBI): domain Eukaryota; kingdom Metazoa; phylum Annelida; class Polychaeta; order Sabellida; family Siboglinidae; genus Ridgeia; species Ridgeia piscesae. Next base: position 311,395 of record JAODUO010000970.1, read on the forward strand.
GTTAGATTTATCATCAAACATTATTCTTTCATTCCGAGATGAAACTGCATGCTGACTAAGTAAAGGAGTATTCCTAACATTGTACCTCCCTCTGTGTGCAATTAATAAGCAATTGTGTTTTATTGGCATTCATGTGTAATCTACATTCATACATCCAGTAAACAAGGTTATCAACACAGTTTCGAAGTTGTTATATGGCAAAATTAGCATATATGGTAAACATGAATATAAACATTTGAGTATCGCCCGCATAAAGGTGAATATGACGACCATTAATGACTGAACTCAGTGCAGTTGTATACAGTTTAAAATAATATAATTACCTAAATTCATACGGAACTATTTTGTTTTGGCCTGGACACACCTATGCGTGTAACTTGTCATCTGTCACTTGCGTGTGTGCATTGTATCTATATAATACTTCACACAATATTTGTTAGACCTCACTTACTTTATAGGCTGAAAGTTTACCATTTTCTAAAAAACTAAAACTGACCATCTTTTTATATGTATAGATTTATAATTAAGACAACCAAACCTGTCATATTGTTCTGATTTGCGCACTGGTAGGCACAGAAGCATAAAACTATAACAAAGCTACAGGAACTAGCTGATAAAAGTGATAATCACGATCTGAAGATGAACAAGTCAAGGGCGATGATGGAAATCGACACACCAATATAATAAATTATGTCAACATCACTCAGATAGAGAACGTTGAAAGCTACATCTACCTGGGACAGAGATACAACACCAGAGACAAAAACCAACACAATGAGATTCTGTATATCATAACAATATAAAGAATTGGGAAGTTATGCCAACTTTATTTTAATTCGATTTGTGTTCCTCAGAAAACGCCCAATTGTCAGCCAGTTCTATTCACCCTTCTCTGTCCATTGGAAAGATAAGTACAAATCACCTTACCAATATCAACTGTGGGATTCATTGACAGTTGGCAGTCTCCGGAGCATCATTATTCTGTCGCGACCGCTGACAGTAAAATATGTCCTCATTCCAAATATACGCGAATACAATTTTATGATATGATGTCCGTCGGCAATTTGGCTCGCAACGTCGCATGTTTGAGCTTCGTGATTGTATAATAACTAATAAACACTGTCACTGTTAGTTACACATCGAAGCATTCACATTGTCATAGTCTTCTGTTTCATACGTCAATGAAGATACGCCCTTCCACGATGGCAATATTCCTCCTCCTCCTCCTCCAGTGTCGTGACGACTCCAAGTGTGGACACCAAGTCCCCAGTATGTGCCGCTGAAGCCGCTGAACATGAACGAGAACCAGAAGCAACAAGTATGGCAGCGCCCGCGGCCGCAAGGCCGAAGCTAATACCCACAATGATAAGCACATTCGTCGCAATAGGCATCCCCTTTACTTTCTTCTTTAGTTCGCAGTTTCTTCCCGTCCACGCTGCTGTGCAGAAACATGTGTACGAAGTTTCGTTCCACTTGCAGGTGCCACCATTGTCGCACGGATTGCTACTGCATGGGTCGATAGTGTTACAATTTGATCCAGTCGAATTATCTGGGCAAGAACATATATAAGACCTTTTATTCTCAGTATTCCCAACCAGATGACACGTTCCTCCTTTACTGCATGGATTACTCGCACATGGCTTAATAATTCCGTAAACTTCCACTTCGCACAGTGATAGCCTGCTACTGTGGGCATCTCCATATCGGACAGGCTGATATTTATAAGTAATTTCCACAGTACTTCCTACGGCAACCGGAATACACCAGACATGCAGCCAGGCCCAGCGGTAGTGTCTTGCGTGCGCTGTGCTGTTACGGTCCACACATTTTGTGTATGCTCCACTATGTGACCCAATGACAATATCGCAGTTCGTCAGAAAGGTGGTGTGATAATGTACGCGATTCACCATATAAACCTGTGTAACTTCTATCATTTTACCAAGTTCAACCTTCCACCATGGAGAAGTGACATCGCTGGTGGTTGTGACACATTGGTTGTCAATATTATTACCATGCCTCATCACATCGTCTCTGCTCCCATCGACAGTATTTGAAGCTGCAACCACCGTTCCGTCTGGTCCCGATACTGTTGCATTCTGTCCTCGTGCCCAGTTTGTTCCCTCGCAATTTATACCAGGCCAGGTATGTGGGCAAACACACATATAAAAACCAGTCTCTTTCGGCTCGCAACTTCCTCCGTTACCGCAGGGATTGCTCAAACATGGGGAATCAGAAAACAAACTTCCATAAATCAATATTTCGCATAGTGCAACATACCTTTTGTAATTGGTATGAAATTCACGTTTCACCACCACAATGTGTCCTGGGGCACCTTTGCAAAAGTAAAATCCGTCCTTACCTCTACGACAATCCTGGTATTCGCCTAAGGTTGTGATGCCAACCCAAATGTCCCAATATGAAAACAGATACTGGAATCCGGTACGTTCATAATCAAGTTCATAAGGAACAGGGAATACAGAACCTACTTTTACAATTACCCCTAAATGCACCCTCCACCAGGGATCCCACTCGAGTTTGGTGAGGGAGCATTGACCATGCTTTGAAACTATCATCCCGTCAATAGCAAGGGAAGGTCCATACCCCTCCAGTGCATATATCGTCGATTGGGATGCGTTCTTTCCTTTTGTCCAATTCGTGACGTTTTCTGCGCATGTTTGTCCAGCAGTACCTGGTCTGCATATACAAACATCGCGCCAAAGTTCTATTCCTCCATTCAAGCATTCAATCGACTTGCAGCAGCAAATTGACGCAAGCAACGGTATTAAGACCAGCAAGGTGGCCATACTATTACTTTTTGTTATGATGACAAGATAATATTACGAAACGCCGGGGACCGTGATTAAAATAATCGATCAGTTCTCCGTTACGTCATCTGGTACACAATGTGAATTTATGTTCACGACATTATTGATTAATTTCGACGTAAGCGTAACGTAGCAAACCAGACTGCCCATAATGCCCTGTGACCAGATATCAATCTCCAAACAGAGGCTATGTTCCGGTTGCGCGCTCGTCTGTAGACAGTGACTTGTCGTGAATATTGCCACCCCAAAAAAACATCGACTTATCACAAATGCCAATTTGTGATAAATTGACTGCGCTGATGCCGAGTTAAGATAAATAAATAAATAGTAATATATAGGCATGGCGACAAAAACTGATTTCGTATCTGAAGACGGCAAACGACGGGCGTCGGACTCGCACCAGTTTGCATACCAGACAAACACATCAGTAGAGGGCGCCACCAAGTCAGACCTTTACCACCTTTCAAGCACATGGATATTGGACGATCCTGTTCTGTGTGTGTGTGTGTGTGTGTGTGTGTGTGTGTGCGTGTGTGCGTGCGTGTGTGTTTGTGCGTGCGTGCGTGCCTTTGCAGGTGTGTATGTGCAGTTGTTGCATGTATATATATATATATATATATATATATATATATATATATATATATATATATATATGTATATATATATATATATATATATATTGTATGAATGCGACCATGGAGCGACAATTGACCGACTATGCAGCGACACTTGGTTATCAAGCGACACGGAATGTGTCGCTCGAAAGTCATTGCTCAATCGTTCCTAGGTGTCGTCAGATTTTTCAACTCTATGTATACCAACATATTGTGGTATGCTAGGTGAGGTTTTAGTGATAATATGAAAAGTGTTGTATTCGTTAAACGGGTGAAATCACCAATATACATTTTTTTCTATTTGACTAAATCCGACTACGCAACGACATCTTACAACGTCAATAACTTCTTCTTTTTTCATATATGTTCTGTACGAAATTTCGACAGTATAATTATGTGGGATACGGCCGTGTATACTGCATTTGATTTAGCATGAAATACGTGCAAACAACAGTATATATATATATATTTATCCTGTTTATGTGTATCATTTGCACTAGTCATAATCTACCAGTTGGTGGGGCCACCTACTGGAATTTTCCCGCAATCGCTGTGTCAACATGGCCGGGTCAGCCAAGTATCTGTGTCGGTGGTTTAAAAAATGGATACGAAATACCCATTGATAAAATCCTTGGTCCAAGCTCAAGCATGGATATGTTAACATTCATAGCAACATTATTACACAACAAGGTTCATCTTTTGACATACACTAATGCCATTGGTCGATTGGAAGTAAGTGGACGCAATAAATCACAGTCAGCATGATCTTTCTGACTTTCATTTGTATTTACTAACTTCATTCAAATCACTGACTTCACACGCACAGTTCTTAAGTTGTGATCCACATTGAAATACCAGTTTAGCTGTGCGTGATATAACCGTTTTTTATTACATAAACAGTGAACACTACCTTACATGAGACATAATTATTATAAACATTAATATGTAATTGTGTTCTAATATCGCCCACAACTTGAACTCGACGATAACGCCGGGATGCACAACGGCGTCAACGCCTTCGATTATGATTTCTTGTTTTGATTTCATTAAGACATACCCGATGAAAATGCACGATAGTTTTGTATTATTGACATTATATCTAAATTAATTGTAGTCCTCTGCAATGTTATGGACTTACACCCTAGCAAATTGTCTTGACTTGATGCTTTCATTATTGTTACAATTAATTACATGTATATCACCTGTCCTGTTGTTTTAAATAATAATCTAAAACCTCGAGCACTAACAGGGAAAAGCGTCAAACCTTTAGGAAACAATACGGTTGTTACCGTGACACTTACGTGGTACCATCAACCACACAGCAGTTTCTAAAACTGCTAGGTAATAAGTAAAAGTACATGAACCTGTCTAGTACAACAGGTTTTCGTGAAGTCAAGCTAGTGAAGACATGTATAAAAGGGAGGAAGGGTGAGAAAACAAAATGTGAATAATATAAAACAACAATCTGGAAAACGAATGTAATGAGCACTCGGCATAGAATTTTGAAATAATGAGGTCGAACCCGCTTCAGCTATTGCTTTTATATTGCTATCTGGCGCGCATGCGCAAATCGTGTAGCCTCGTAACCAAAACCCATAACACTTATGTTGCGCCTTCCACATAAACCGTAGTATGTCACCATTAGATACATACATCCATTTATGAAGAAAGAACAACACAAGTCAGGAGTTGATTGATTTTGGGCCAAGTGCATGACATTTTTATTAACGACAATCATAGCAAGCAAAAAACTACCACCAACGGAATGACTACTAGCTACTGTGCATAATTTACCCTATGTGTGGGGGTCATTCCGCCACCAGGTTACCCAATATGTGACCGACCCCCACCAAAGCAAAAGGTATCAAACATGAGCTGTCAACTCCACAACTATCATAGTATGCATTTAGCATAACAATGGAATATGCATAACAGATCATGAGTTATAACACACTGTGAATGTCATAAGGTGCAATAATCATAAATCAACAGGTATGAAACGTTAGCTGTCAACTCCGCAACTGTCAGAGCCTAAGCCATATCAGAATAAAACGGATCATAATATGCATTAAGCATAACAATTTAATATGCACAATAGATCATGAGTTATAAAACACAGTAAATGTCATAAGGTGCAATAATTATAAATCAAAAGGTATGAACGTTAGCTGTTAACTCCGCAACTGTCAGAGCCCAAGCCATATTGCAATCAAAGGGATCATAATAGGCATTAAGCATAACAATTTAATTTGCACAACAGATCATAAGTCATAACACCCTGTCAATGTCGTAAAGTGCAATAAATCCAATTGTATCAAAATTTGCTGTAAACTCCGCAACTGTCAGAGTCTAAGCCATATCTAAATCAAAGGAATCACACTATGCATTAAGCATCACAATGTAATATATACAATAGATCATACGTAATACAAACCAAGGTATGAACGTTAGCTGTAAACTCCGCAACTGTCAGAGCTTATGCCCTATCGCAAACAAAAGGATCATAATATGCATTAATCATAACAATTAAAGGGATCATAAGTCATAACACACTGTCAATGTCGTAAGATGCAATAAGTCCAATTCTATCATACATTAGCTGTAAACTCCGCAACTGTCAGAGCCTAAGACATGTCAATAAAATGGATCATAGCCTGTTAAGCATAATAGTGTAGTATGTGTCTCCCAGCCAGTGTCATCGAGCGTTATCATATACCAACATGGGACATATAAGAACACAAACATTATAAGTTAACTACGCCACTGTCAGAGCCAGGAAACTGTCACAAATGTGCAATAAGCATACAGCACTTAGTTAAGCAGTTAATTAGTACACCACATGCAATACGAATATACTTCCTGAATGCATCTGATGCCCATCTACCTGCAGCTCTAATTTGAGCATCTGATTCGACCCTTAACGCCGCTGATGTCGCTGCACCAATCCGGAAACTGTGTCCCTTGAAAACCTTAGGGCTAAAACCACTGAACACAAGCAAACGCTTTAGCAGCATATCAAACTCGCGTCGCAGCATGAAGGAACCATCGGCATATGCAAACAGTGGTGCCACCTGCGTACCTCTAGCCATCAGAAATTCCCGAAGAAACGCAGCTGGGTATATGTCAGAATCTGTCATACGCTGTCCATCTATCTGCAAAGACTGGGGGCCTTGTTTATTGCTGTGTTTAAAATGGCGAAAGGAAACTGTTATCAAATCATCATTTAAAGCTAGATCTGTGAGCTGAAGGCAATCCTGAAACATTCTGCAAGAACGGGGGACCATTTCCCCTACCCTTAGGTATGCTCGCAAAGGAAGGACCATCATGGCTCTTAACATGACACGTATGTAATTGGATGTGACCACATGCGGCAGAGCTGTAATTAGCTTATGTAAAACTGGCAACGTCACTGGGAGTCTAACATCAGAGACTGTTCTCAAATTATGTGCGCCTGTTAACAGTTTAGCCACCATGAAATTCTTAGCTGGTTCCGGGAAACCGTTAAGCTTATGGAAATAGGAAATGGCAGATATGGCAGAAATTATGGAAGTAGGTGCAAATGCTGCATTACGTAAGTATGCTATGAAACCCATTACCATTGCCACTGACACTGGTAGTACAGGCAGGGTGCCTAGTGACTGCATAAATCCTACCAATTTGTCCCAAGCTCGCAGGGGAGACGTGATACGGGACAATCGCTGGTTTGGAGTTGGCCCATGGCGCGAGCCTACGAAATTCGTCGATCTGGCAACGGGATAATCTGTCAGCCAAAGTGTTGTCACGACCTGGTATATGACACGCGGTAAAGTTAATATTGCGACGCAAACATGAGAGAATTAGCGTTCTCAACAATGCCATTACACAAGGTTCCTTGGATGTTTACTTGTTGATTATAGCGACCAATGCTTCATTATCAGTATAGAAGCATATACTGCTGTTAGCCCAAGCCCCCCCACGTCTCCACAGCCGCGACAATTGGGTACATTTCCACGAAGTTGGCCATGTATGTACCCCAAAACCACTCAGGGCCAGAAACTGCACCATAACCTACCCCACCTGAGGCATCAGTGAATAGCTGCAAGTAATCACCAGTTAGAAAATGTGTATCAATAAAGAATGCTTTCCCATTGAAACTGGCCCGAAAGTCCTGCCATGTCAATAAGTCAAGTTTCACCTGGCGAGTAAGTCTGATGTGAAAATGTGGTTCACTGACGTGCAGGGTTAAATCGATCAAACGTCTTAGGAAACATCGTCCTGGAATTACAGAACAGCTGAAGTTTAGTATACCAATGAGACTTTGAATTTCTCTAAGAGGGGCTTTGTCTCTGTTCAAGAATGACTGTATAAGCGATCTACATTGTGCTAACTTCTGATCAGGTAAGCGTGCTTCCATGCTGACTGTGTCTAATGTGATACCTAGAAACTGCAATGATGTAGTAGGGCGCACTGTCTTGTCGGGAGCCAGTGGGACTCCTAGCTGCTCACAAAGCCTAATGAAAGCGTGCATATCGTTAAGACATTTAGCATGAGAGGTCGCTAAAAACAGAAAATCAGCAATTGTGTACAGCACTTTAGTAACACCAAGTTTGTTCATTGCAACCCATTCTAGTGCTGTGCTAAAAGCTTCAAAAATGGAACACGAATAGGAACAGCCCATGGGTAATACAGCAGCCATGTAATAAGATCCCCGCCATTGAAAACCTAACAGTGGTGAATCTTTGGGAGAAATAAGTATAATCCTAAATGCTGCTTCGATGTCAACCTTAGCCATGGAATCTATTGAATCAGCTTCTTTAAAGAAATAAATGACATTTTGTATAGTAGCATATTGCACGGTGGCAAATTATTTAGGAATGTTATCATTAACTGATTCATCATCAGTGTCAGACAAATTGTGTATGACGCGAAATTCCCCCGGCACTTTCTTTGGGACAACCCCAAGTGGCGATATTCGGTAACTACGAATAGCAGGCTGCTCATTAAAGGACCTAAAATGCGACCCAGTGCTAACTCTCGTTGTAACTTCTTATCAATGACATGTGAAAATTCAAAAGCAGATTTCATGTTTGTAACTACATCTTTCTGCAATGGCAGATCAAAACACCTGATTTGGAAACCAGAACGGAAACCATTAATTAAATACTCGCTCTTGAGGCCATCGTATCCAACTAAGACACTTCTGAGAGCTGTGGGTGACACTGGCGTAGGCATGGCATGGTTACAGTTTGGACAGGGGACGCTGGAAATCGGAGGACTTACGGATATGTCACATGTGGCAAAGGAATCCGGCGTGGGCACCACCACACACACCACCGGCAGAGATGTCGGAAGGGGCAGGGATTGCGCATACAACGTCCCTGGTTAAAGGCCCAACAGTCTCGGCTGGCGCGCTTACCCGTACCCCTGTTGAGAAAGGCAGGGCCCGTCTGTGGTGTTACGCGGGGAGAAGGCTGCTGTACAGCATTAAACCACAACTTATAGTTGATGCAATCCCAGAGCCACCCTTCACTGTGCATCAGAGTCCTAAACGACTCATCATACCCACGCCAGGTTCCCCCACGCTCCGAGATATTTCTGATGACATTCAAATATTTTAACATCTTAGGTGCCACCATGGCATTACCTGGCTTGACCAAGAACACAGATATATAGATTTGAAATGCTCGAGACCACTGGCTGAAGGAGCGGATAGACGTTTTCGTGTTATGGATCACACACGGCTGGGTTACCACTGTCACCCCCTGGTCGAATAGTGAGACTGTAGTCTTGGTGGTCAAGGGCACTCTCAGGCAGCAGAGCTTACAAGTCCACAAAGTCCCCTGTCCAGATTCTCTCCCTCACTCTCTCGGACACATGAGCATGCAACGACAAAGTAGGTAAGACTAAACTGGCTACCCTGCTTTGCGCATCCCCAGGCAAGTCTTGTAAGATGTTTACAATACCTGGCATAGGCTGGTCAACGGCCCCCAACAGGCCATCCATGGTTGGCCACGGGGGGCAAGGTCTGATGACACGGTCGCTGTAACAGGCGGTGCTGCTCCCTGGCGACTCGTCGACGCAACAGGTGGCGCACCCTGGTGCCTGGTTGACGCACCCTGGCTGGTCGAGGCTACAACACTAGGAACTAGCGATTGAATCAAGGTAGGCATTTCACGCAACTCACGTCGCAAGAGTTCAGTCGCGTCAATGCGTCGCTCGACGTTGGCCTCCCATTGGCGACGCGCAGTGACGGCTGCAGCTGCCGTCGCCAAACGGGTAGCTGCCACCACTGGCTCTGCTGCGGTGTTGCCCGGTCCAGTTCCGTCATCGCACTGGCCTGCACCCGCCGCGCCCGTTGGCGTTGTGACTGTCTAATGGGGGGCATCTGCAAGGTGATGATAAATTATAAATTCAGCTTAATAAAGGCCTGCCAGGCAAACGAATCGGACTAAGCTGAATGGATTAAGTAAGTAAGGTGGACACACTGCGCAAATTAATAGCTGTGCCTGGAAGTGGGTCTCATGGGAGGTGACATACGTCATCATAGGGTGAAATGCACAAAAACCTCAATGCCTCCAAATAGTTCACGTCGGTTAAAATGTCTCAGGCGCCTGAATTTACCAAATCAGTACTACTACACATGCCTCCAAAATTTCACATGTCGGTTATAATATCTCAGACCCCTGAATTTACCAAATCAGGACTACTACACATGCCTCCAAATAGTTCACATGTCGGTTAACGGAGTCATGAACATTGCATGAATTAGCAAAAGTAGTAGGCCTATACATGCCTCCAAATGTTTACATGTCGGTTAAAATTACTCAGACCCCTGAATTTACCAAATCAGGACTACTACACATGCCTCCAAATGTACACATGTCGGTTAACAGTAGTCATGCGCATGACATTTCCAAATCAGTACTAGTACACATGCCAAATATACACATGTCGTGTAACATAAACATTGGCAGTAATCGTAAAAATCAGTACTGGGCTCTAGAATAGCAACAAAACACATGCCTGCAAAATTTTGCATGTCGGTTAACGTACACATGCCCAATGCAATAAGCCACAAACGCATTACTGGGTGATATAACGCATAATACTACACATGCCTCCAAATGTTACATGTCGGTTAACGTGTGAACGAAAGTTATAAGAACAAACAAACTGAATAGCTATACATGCTTCGAACTGTTGGAATGGCGGTGGAGATGCAGACTGACCATAATTTAAACAAAATGATGGGAATTAAAATCTAAAAACAACGATGGGGGGAAACACAAGCATGAATAAAGATGGGATAACACCAAGCATCACACCACGGAAACAAGCACTTACCGGGGATCATCCCTTCATTGATAGAGTGGCTTTACGGCGGTAAAGACAGCACCCTTAAAGGTGCGGAACAACTTATGGTTACCGAGGTCATTGAAGTGAACTCCATCGTTACGGAAAATAGGTCGCTGGATATTCCAGAAACCCTTATATGACCATAAGGACATAGGAAAAACCGTACAGATTGCTTTAAGGAATTCGTTAAGTTCGGCAACTCGGGCCGAACCCTCGTCGTACGTAATGTGCCGCCAGCACTGCCGATGCACAACGACCTTATTAACGCCCACGTGAAGAAATTGTTTGGCGAGCCGAAACAAACGCATACCTACCAGTAGAGTCTGCGGAAGTCCCGCGTGGTCCATGTCATTGCTGACATTCTAACAAAGAACCGGAAAATCTTACCTCCGTCGACGCCACAAATCGCTCCAGCCAGAACACGTGAGAATCGCCAACGATCCACACCAATTCCCGGCTCGAAACCATAACTGATACAAACCTCGAAGAAAGGATGCGGGAAACAAAATGGCGACGCAGCTGCCTTGTTTGTTTCCTCGTGGTTCGACCGTGGGAAAAACCCGGCATCTAACTCAACGAAGTAGGAAATCAGACAAGAAACGAAGACACTAATCTAGTATAAATTTACCACTAAACCAAACTTCGCAAAACAAAATGTGAATAATATAAAACAACAATCTGGAAAACGAATGTAATGAGCACTCGGCATAGAATTTTGAAATAATGATGTCGAACCCGCTTCAGCTATTGCTTTTATATTGCTTCTGGCTTCGTAACCAAAACCTATAACGCTTATGTTGCGCCTTCCACATAAACCGTAGTATGTCCCAATTAGATAGATACACACATCCATATAATTATAATAATTTGGAGTGTCTTTTCAGTAAGTGAAAGTGGTAAGTATTGCCAAAAGGTATTACATTGGATATTATAATGGTTTTGAAAGGAGCTATATTTAAAAACATCCATTTTACCTGAAGGGTGTTTCTGTTCATTGCCATTCTTTTGTCTTTCCACTGACATTGCCATACAATGTAATAACGTTGAAAGATAGAACGTTCACTGTTAAACACCTGTATGCAAGTTGGAGAATGTGCTGGCTATAGAGATGGAGTAATCGTACTCTATACTCGTACTTGTATATAACTATGTGTATGCCTGAACCTAGTTGTTACACACAATCTACGAATAGTGTGTGTGATTTCAATTCAGGGCCACGAAATACGCATCTCGCACCATCGGCTGTCTTGAGTTGCATGCTCAGTATTTTTGCGTTTGCAATTGTATCCATCGGCTGCTACGGCTTTTTCCAATACCTCTCTTACGATAACATCCGGCAGTCACACGTGGACACCTCCCCGAAGTGATGATGTACAAACACACGTGTTACTTTGAGAGAGACGCATTAAAATATGCATGAACTTAATTGGCGTTCTTTCCATTGCTTTCATATAAATGATGCTATTTACAATGACGTTGCTGTCAGTAGAATGTCGCAGAATACACAACATATTCACAAATTATTTTTAGTCTGGTTCATAATGACCAATTATTTTGGCCGTATCGGTACGTGTCTTTCCCAGCGGCTTAGATTATAATGGGTATCATGACAAATTTGTCTTAGTTGACATCCATGGGATACCACATGTCTTATTGTAAAATACACACCCGATGTTTTGACCAAATCGTTCCATTGTGACCGTGACTGTTTGAATGATGTTAATGTCACCCCTAAGTACACGCCATATGCCTCATCAACATGTGATCATTCCGTAACTGCTAATAACTACCTGTCAACTCGTGTTACCGCTGATGTGGCCAGTTACATGACGCACACCCATTTCCAAACCACCCAGGTTAGGGTAAGTAACACCTAGGTGACACGTAGCCAGTAGGAGCGGTTGAAACACACCCGGCTGGGGTATGTCACAAGTTAGGTCGAACTTCCTGGGGCAACACGAAGCACCCCAACTGCAGCTGGGTAAATCACAGCGCGTTGTATCAATGGCAGCAGTGGTGTACTGCTTATATAAATCCTACGACTCTCCTCTTACTCATGGACATAAGGGAGTTTACTTCCATGTCAGTCTGTCAATGTTGCATGATAATTACTAAATATTGATAAATGAAATTGTTATGATTATTACATTATTTGTTACTTTGCATTTATTACCACTGTCTATGTGATTGTTCACAGTTCATAGTGATAGTATAAACATCTTCATAAATATGGATATTATGGCCTTTTACTAACATGTTCAGGTTTATCAAAGTAATACAATTATTATTAAATAATCTATTAATTTATATTTGTAACTACTATTAATGTGGTTATACACATTGCGTAGTATGTGTAATTATCTGTTCATAATCATGTATATTATGACATTTTGCTTTTGTGTTGATCTGTATACGAATATTGATTTATGTATTAATGTATTCATATTATATAACTATTAGCTTATATATCTTACCACAATTACCGTTGTTTTGATAAATTGCATGTTTACATAAATATATACTATTGGACATTGTGGCATTTTACACACAAAAAACGTTTATGTCTGTCGAGGTTACCCGCTAATTATCACCTATTAATTAATTAATTAATGTATTTATTATTACAGGACTAGTTAATATATATTTATTCTCATAATAAATGTAGTTATGGATACTTTAACTATTTTATATAGAGTTCAAGAGAAATGCTATAGAACGTGTTTTGGGCTGACGATTAATAAGCGATATTATTTGACACCATGTTTTTGCTTGAAGTGGATTTGCAATTTAAGCTACTGTACTGATAAGAGCACTTCGCTCGGCTGTTGATCTGGATACAACTCGTACGCTGTAATTAGTCAAGTTGCCGCCCTTAAACTTCTTATATGAGACCCTGCGATGTTAACTACTGTAAACTTTTGTTATATAGAAATGTATTTTATGTAGTTAGGAGAGCAAAATTAGCTTGGTTGCAACTTGTGCAACCATTAGCATTTCTCAGAATTCAAGATGGCGGTCTCGGACATCTTGACTTTCCGCCAATTTTCACCTTCTGATTTCGATGACATACCTCTTTTTAAGGGTTTTCCAGGATGGGGAGTCCATTTCTGGAGTTGTGTTTTGGATACGGGGTCAAAGTCAAATCAGATGTTAAAGGACAAATTTGTCCTGAAATCAGGAAAACATCACCTCTATTGACCGATTATATGTGGTTCGTTGCCTACTTATTCCAGAATGTCAGGGTTTACTAGGATGGGTAGGTAGGTACAAATATGTTTGATATGTCTACATTTAGGTAGGTCCTGGGTATCATGGGGTGTTTTGCATTGAAATTTGTTTTGCAGGTTGAGCAATGGGTCGGAGTTCGTTAAACACGCAAAGTTCCGCCATTGATCTGTCTGCTGCTGACGCACAATACCATGTCCCCTGTTCCAATAAAGTTACAGTTGTTCTCGTATCCCGCCTCTCCATGATGGCGCCTGATGGGAGGCACTGAGGTCCGTGGTCACGACGATGGCTGAAAACATGACAAAGACGTCGACGACATCGGAGCTGTACTCCGTGTACCTCGCTGCCTCGGGGCACTGTGTCAAGAAGACAGTTTGTGTCCAGCATCACATCCTACTTCGGCGACAAGCTGCTTCCACTGCATATCGATGGTTGTGATAATGTAGTTGGATTTAAAGCTGGGACAGTTTATCAAAATTGCCAAGAAAAACAATAGCAGCAACGATGATGACGAGCTGGCGAAGCTGGTGAGGAAGATTTGCAGTGAGGTCCGGGCGACATCTAGGCCTGGGGACTACAATATCAGTTACAATGCTCGTCCCAAGGGCATTGAGAGCAGCAGTGCTACTCCTAGTATCTAGCCTTGTATCAGGAGGCGCCATCACCAAGCCGTCCCTGACGTTGGCCCAGTGCATTCAGTTGCACATTTGTGGTGCCGGCAGAAACCAGACTACACTCGGGCTCGCAGTGAAACACCACAAAGATGGTAGTTCAGAGCTCATCAAGACGCTCAATGACCACAAGCACATACGACGAAGTGTTGCGCTTCTGCAAGTCAGTGGCCAAGTTCGTGTTGGACAACCATTCAGCTTACCATAAGAACGTACGGAGATCGGCACTATCTTCAGCTGGGCTGACAACTACAATTTGTACATCGCGAGCCCCAATGGGATAACGAGAACCCACGCCATGGTCATGGAGTTCACCCAGCATCGTCCGGCATCATCAACACAGGAAACATTGGCGTGATGCAGCAGACTATCCCTCGACTCAAGAAACACGATGCGTCCTCTGTGTGACTCACCCACCAGTGTATACAGCTGTAGCACTACACGGGCCTTCCAAGGTGAACCCTCTCTGCTTCCGACGAAAGCTCTGTCCGCTGAAGAATCGTAGCTTCAGTCTGCGGCAGTCGTATTCAGTTAGCAGCGAGATGCGGCATGGCAGTCGCAAGTCCACGGGAACGACAAGCCAGTTGAGTGGGCGGGCTTCAACGCTCAGCAAGACCGCTTGATGGCGGGCTCTGCCCAGAAGCCAAATACACTGGTTGTGTTCAGACCGATGATCGACTCACCGTCTGCTCACCCAGACACTGTAATAACTACGCGTGCAAATATCGAGAAGGCTCTCAATAGTTTTGGGATGCAGTACACCCACATCACAGTCGACCTCCAACTGTATCATATTGCATGCTTTGTCCAATGGAACGATTCTTTGCGCTGGGCCAACGTTATACTTCACCCGGGTATGATGCACACTCTCATGAGTTTCCTGTGCTGTATAGAAAAACTGATGAAGGCATCTGGCGTGGACATTCTTACCAGCGCAGCGTTTGCTTGCTTCACCAGCATAGTAAAAAACAATGGAAAGGCCTGGACAAATGGTCTATGGGCATACCGTGTCATCACGGCCGTGTTGCTGTATAAATTATACCTGAATGGCGCCAAGACATATGGTCACCACAATTATGCCCAATACCTGAATTGGTATATGCGACAGATGGGGCACCTTCCCCAGCGTGCCAAAGATGACCTGACCGGAAGAAGATCGCGGTGGAGCTGGAGAAGTACAGTCACCCCCTGAATGACCAGCAATGGCCATGTGGCTCCAGACACAGTGAATGTTCAGAACGCATTGGCCATCGGGAGTGAGCAGAGCAGGCAGTTCTCCGCTTCGTAAGCAGTGAATTCCACAAGACAATAAAGGAGAAGGTCAAAACAATAGAGTTGCTCAAGAAGGCAGTCACTGTCAAGGGAAGGCCATCCACGACGTCGAGACGCTGTTCAGTCGGATGTTAGTCGTAGAGCAGTAAGATGCCTATGAG
>JAODUO010000970.1:332500-343837 GCA_025642075.2 Ridgeia piscesae
CATTCCATCTAGGTACAATGTAGTCTTGACACAATTTTTTTTGCATGTAGTAATTGTTTCAAGACTAGATACCCGAAGCGCATTACATATATCATCGAATAAATTGTCAATGTCACGTATATGCTGTCTGTTTGAACAGTTATAATTAGTGCATATACATAAGTCTAAAATGTGTATTCTGTCTAGATGAACAGCAATACACTTGTTGTTACGGCCTACTTTCCATACTACTTCACCAATAAAAACTGTGTTCTTGCAAATAACTTATATCAATTTTGTTCAGTGTATAAAGGTATTTGTATGTCCGACACCATCTCACCCTCGGTGCATTATGTTTCCAGTGGTCTAATACAATATGGCGTCAGTCGTGTTTCTACTGGGTAGCCACCTAGTGATTATTACCACATTGATCCCAAACACCTGCTCGGCTGGTACGTATTCTTCAAAGTGCACTCTAAATGGCAAAATAGACTCATCTGAAATGTTCTGAAACCACTTCCAGTTGCTTTATATATATATATATTATATATATATATATATATATTAAAATAATTATGTAACATTATAGCCAGGTATTTCACCATACAGCTGAGTGACTAGTTACATATATATATATATATATATATATATATATATATATATATATATATATATTTTGGGTGTGTGTGTTTGAGTGTTTTGTATGCATTACAATTAATTATGATAAATAATTTAAAAATATAAAGCTAATAATAATATAATACAGTTTTATTTCAGACAATACGTCGTCCATATATATATATATATATATATATATATATATATATATATATATATATATATATATATATAAAAATATATATATATATATATATATATAAAATTATATATAAAAAACACAAAAAACATATGAAAAGTACAATACATATAATACAATCAAGACAATGATATGATCGACGAAAGATATAAGTGTAAAGTTAAAAGTAATTTTGGTGGAAATCTTACAAAGACACAATTTTCGAGCTAATACATTAGCTTGTGCATAAAGGCATCTTTTTTGTCTGGCAATGTCGTCATCATCACTTAGGTTATTGTTGATTATATGACCAAGATATTTATATTTCGTAATATAAGGTAATGGATGGTTATTCAGATGGATACAATAAACACTTTTCATGTCCTAGGGTTTGTTGTCAATAACCATACAAATGTACGCCTTGGCATTATACGTAATATTAAACAATTCGCCGTCCTTGGCACAACAATATGTAAGTTTTCTCAAACGAGCAACACTGTGAGAAAAAAATACAGAGGCCATCAGCATACATGAAGTGGTTGATTAAGGTGCCAGCATAAAGACAACCAATTTATAATGTGTTGAGATTAACACTTAAGTCATCCATGTACACATTCAAAATATGGGGAAAGGATTCCAGCCTGTTTACCACCGTTTGAAATAGTAAAAAAGCTAGAACCTGACACCATCTGATTGTAAATTATTATTATTGTACGCATTCTATACCAGTGGTATAGAATGCGTACAATAAAAGCTGGACAGCCACGATCAATTAATTTATCAAATAGCTTGCGGTGGTTTATTTTTCGAAAGGTTTGAAGGCATCCAACATAGTAACATACATAGAAGACCCATTAACAATATAGTTTCTAAAAAAAAAATTGTAACCGAAATATGAGCATCTCAGTAGAGTGATGCTTTTTAAATCCAAATTGATTGTCACATGTAATGAGAAATTGGGTAGCCGTGGATAATATTAATGATTCAAATAGTTTGCTAGCAACTGTGGCAAGGGCAGTGGGTCTATATTTATTATTATTTAACAAATCACCAGATTTATTTTTAATGATGGGAGCTATGATTTTTGTCATCATAGTATCAGGTAAAACAGTAAAAAATTTGGAAAAAATTTAAAAAAAGACTAACAAATTTAAAACAAAAAAAGACTTTTTTTGTCGCTAATTTGAAAATTGCTACAATACATATCAAACTTATGAATGTGAACAGTAGACTCTGGTACATAATTAAGCAGTGATTGGTAATGATGAAGCCACATATTTCTGAAATGTTAACGCCACAGGCACCTTCAACATTACTGGGGTTAGGTAACCTGGCATTGTTTGCTTGTTTGATGCGAATTATCCAATTTTTCTTATAAACTCAGTGTTGTATTTTCCTTCAGAGAGTAGACGTGAACATTTGCATCACATTCATGCTTCTAAATAATATTAAATAAACAATACTGATAACTCAATTTTAATTTTTTGTTCCATTTACATGAATAATCACTTACAATGTGTATCTTTTAAAAGAAGAATTCATCATATTGAATGATTTTCAGGGGATACATGAACTGATTTGTATTTGCGTAGCAGAAATTTGGAAAATAAAGTAACGCATTGGTGTTGACAAGAGACAAGGTAATTCATAATACATCAGTGTTCACATAACATGCATTCATAGTTATCAACACACACACACACACACATATACATATATATATATATATATATACACACACATACATATATATATATATATATATATATATATATATATATATAAATCCATAGTGGACCACGGACATATAAGTTCTTAGTTGAGTATGGGTGTATGTTGATATTAGTTGTTAAATATAATGTTTCATATCATGAGACCTGTATAACTATATGTATACAAATATATGTATATATCATCATATATGATATGAAGATCACTTCATACATATGTGTTTTATGTAACTAAACCAAGTGGGTTCGTTTTGTTCGTGTCAGTGATAGAAAAATAAAGGTAGTCGTTGTTATCTGCTTGAAGAATTATTCATTCTTAAAAATCACATTTTTTTCTCAACAATTTGCATTTTGTTATAGTGTATATTTATTGTATTACACTTCTGAGTATGGCATTAGATTCCTCATATTAGAAAACATGCAAAAACACACTTCATTCATGTTTCGACCATGCTTAATAAAATATATATGAACTGTTATGTCTTATAACAAAAACTAATATAATACAGAGACAACTCACATTGAGCGAAAATCAGTTTAATCACTCGACAACCGACTTTCGTAACTGTGCCGTATAGTACAGCCGCTGTGATTGGTCAAGTCCCATCACGTCCATTTAAAATGCCGGCAAGTGCCGCACGGTACCTATCACGTCCCCCCTTTTTTCTGTGTGTCCTAGTGTCTCTAGTACACATAGTCGTTTAGCGTAACGGGAACTCGGGACACCCGGCCCGAACGAGTTGTCTTTACCGCGGAAGCTACAACAATTTTCTGGCGGGAAAAGTTGGCGGATGTAGAGGTTTGAAATTGGTGGTGTATAAAATTTGAAAAACACGCGGAAATATTGATTAATAAGTATTATTCTTGTGTTAAGGTTATTCATAAAGTGGTACTGGACATATATTGAGTAGTAGTTTTGGTTAAACTTTGTTAGTTGAACAGATTAGAGTATAGTGGGTGATAATAGGGTAATCTAGGCTTCGACAAATTGTAAACAAGATTGAGCAAATCTCTTTATTTGATATAGTATATAAGAGATAAAGCAATCAGAGTAACAACTACATATGTAAGATAAAACTGTGAATAGGTATCATTGTTATTAAAAATAAACAAGCGTTTTAGTAGGAAACCCTTGTTTGTTTATATAGGTAGTGTCCAACGTTTCCGCTAGGGAACGGTACCAGTACAGACTAAACTTATTGTTCATGGTAGCATAGGTAGTAAGTTGTTTATAACATAAAGGGTGCTGCAGTTGCTGTACACAATAAACAAACAGTCTTTCTAAAGACTAAGTTGGTTTAAACTAAGAGTTGATTTTGACAAATCGTAATATGGCACCTGGCAAGCGGCAAGTGAAGGCAAGGAGGCACTTGGTGTGTAACCACTGCCACAGCTTGGTGGATTTTGCCGTATCGGGGTGCGGAAAAACTTGGTCAGAGACAACGGAGGAAGGGTTTACGTTCCAATGTTTATGGTGTTGGAAAGTGGACTGTCTGACAGCAGAGTTAGCTAGGCTAACGGATATTGTGAAGGGGATGCAGAGTGGAGGGAGGGTGATTGCAAGGACAACAAATGGAGAAAGAACAACAGGAAACACGACATGCAAGAAGGTGACAGGGAAGAAAGTGACAGTAGAGAAGGAGGGAGGGAAAAGGGGACAAGAGATGAGAGAAGTAGATGCGACAGGAGGTAAGACGAATGGAAGAAAGGAAGTGAGAGGTGATGTGACCAAACGGAAGTCAATAACAAGGACGATGACAGGAAGAAAAGAGACCGGAAAGAAAGGAACAACAGAGAAAGCGGCAGGGGGAAAAGTCAGCAACCAGGGAGATGCAAAACGGAGGAGCTACTCTGAAGCAGTGATCGAGGGGGCATTGAGAACAGAAAGGGTATTTATGGGAGACTCCATTTTGCGAAAGACAGACAGGACATTAAGCAAAGGAGAAGACGTTGTTGTTTGTCTTCCGGGGGCTAGGATAGAGCATATGACTGAACGGGTAGAGAACGTATTGGGGCATGGCCAAAGGGGGTCTATATTAGTACATGTAGGGACGAACAATGCAGACCGGGATGGAACAACCACGATAGTAAAGAGATACAGAGAGTTGGTAGAGACACTGAAGAAGACGAGAGTTGGACAGATCATACTCTCAGGAATATTGCCAGTGATGAGGGGAAGGGGAACAACATTTAGAAACTGCAAGAGGATGGCAATTAACGCACTATTAGAGCAGATGTGTGAAGAAGAAGGAGTTGGATTTGTAGATTTGTGGGGATATTTTTTGGTAAAGAAGACATGTTTATGAGAGATGGCCTCCATCTAAGCGGAAAGGGCGCAGCAGTGTTCTCCGAGAACCTTCTTCGATCGATGAATAATGGAACAGGTTGCAACTTTTTAAACTAGTTTCGCAGGGGGGATACACAGAGAAGCCAAATACTAGAGGCATAGATAAAGATAGCAAAAAGACATCAGCAAAGAACAGCCTGGAAAGCCCGACGGAATTTGGTTATAAATGTGTTTGTTTAAATGCAAGGAGCATAGTAAACAAAAGAAATGAACTAAACATTATGGTAGAAGATATTGCCCCTCACATAATAGGTATAACTGAATCTTGGGCCACACTCGATATATCAGATGCCGAGTTAGGAATGACAGGGTATGTAATGTTTAGGAAAGATAGATTAGGAAGAAGGGGAGGCGGAGTTATTTTATATATTAAAGAATCCATCCAAGCTTATGAAATAAAATTAGAAAAAGAAGCAGAATGTGAAGAAGCTGTCTGGTGTAACATAGTTACAGGAAACTCAACATTAACTGTTGGGTTAGTGTATCGGAGTCAAAACATAAGCATGGAAGAGAATGAAAAAATACATAACGCTATCAAAGAAGTGAGTAAACGGGACTGTATTATTATGGGGGATTTTAACAATGGGCATATACAGTGGACATCTCTACAGAGTACCGGGAGAGAGGATCAAGAGTTTTTAAATTTAGTACAAGATAGTTTCCTTTCTCAACATGTGTTATAAGCAACCAGGGGCGAGAACGTGTTAGACATTGTATTGAGCTCACGGAAGGAATTTGTTGATAATGTCAAGATATGTGAGCCACTGGGGTGTAGTGATCACAACCAGATACATTTTATCATCAAAGTAAAGGGAGAACGGAATAGAAAAATAAGGTACAGGAAAATATTTCACAAAGGAAGATTATAAGGACTTGAGGGAATATTTAGCAAAGATAAACTGGAATAACACACTGAAGAATAAGACAGCAACAGAATGCTGGAATATTTTAAAGAGTGAAATTGACTGCGTCGTTGACAAATTTGTCCCCTTGAAAAAACAGGGGAAACGGTCAAAGTAGAAACACTTATCGAAGGAAGCCATTAGAAAAATCAAGTACAAGCAAATGATGTGGAAGACATATACCGGAAGTGAAGAAGACTATAGCATTTATAAAGAAGCACTTAATCAAGCTACAGCTGAAACTAGAAATTCAAAGAGAAGCTACGAACAAAAAATAGCTTTTAATATAAAACATGACAGCAAGAGTTTTTATGCGTATGTTCGAAGTAAACAGAAAGTTCAGGATAAGGTCGGTCCTCTAGAAGGTAGTGATGGAAACAGAATAACAGAGGGATTCTTAATGGCAGAAAACCTAAATGCGTACTTTAGTTCGGTGTTTACCAGGGAAGATATTAGTATATTACCAGTACTTGAGACTAAGTTCGAAGGGAGAGAGTTTGACTATTTAGGACAACTAATTGTAACCCCAACAATGGTAGCTATGAAAATAAGAGATATGAAGGATAATAAATCACCTGGAGTGGATGGGATTCCTCCCAAATTACTATTGGAAATTGTAGAACAAATCAGCATACCGCTTGCAACAGTGTTCAATTTGTCATTAGAGGAGGGAATAGTTCCGTTAGAATGGAAAGAAGCAAACATTATACCATTATTTAAAAAAGGTTCGAGAAACAAGTCAGAGAACTATAGACCAGTGAGTTTAAAATCGGTGATTTGCAAACTATTTAGAAAGACTAATTAAAGATCACCTGGTTGATTTTCTTGTTAAAAATAAATTGATAAACCCATCTCAACATGGGTTTTTAAAAGCGAGGTCATGCTTAACAAATATGTTATGTTTTTTGGAAGATGTCACAAAGTGGCTAGATGAGGGATCACCAGTAGATATAATCTACTTAGATTTTAAAAAAGCCTTTGACAAAGTGCCACACCAAAGACTACTACTTAAACTAAAGGCCCATGGCATAGGAAATTGAATGATCAACTGGATAGAAAAATGGCTTATTGATAGAAGACAAAGAGTAGTAGTTGATGGGGAGGTTTCAAACTGGAAAGCGGTTTTGAGTGGAGTACCGCAGGGATCAGTACTGGGACCTATTTTATTCTTAATATATATCAATGATTTGGATGATGACATAACAAGCAAGGTGTTGAAGTTTGCAGACGACACAGAAGTGTTTAGGAAAATTAAAAGTGATGCAGATAGACAGCATTTACAAGATGATCTTAATAAGTTGATAGAATGGTCTGAGAAGTGGCAAGTGCTGTTTAATTTTGGAAAGTGTAAGTGCCTTCACACAGGATATGGAATATAGATGCACAATATACAATGGGTGATACTGTACTAAATACTACCTTAAAGGAAAAGGACTGAGGGTTAACTATTAGTGCTGACATGAAGGTATCAGAGCAGTGTGGGATTGCAGCAGCGAAGGGAAACCAAATTCTTGGATTAATTAGGCGAAATATAGTGTACAAAGAAAAAGAACTAATAATACCGCTGTATAAAACAATAGTTAGGCCTCACTTAGAATATTGTATACAAGCATGGAGGCCATATCGCAAGAAGGATATTGATATGCTAGAAAGAGTACAAAGGAGAGCAACCAAAATGATACCAAACCTCAGGAATGAAATAAGTCTAAAAGAATGTGGTTTAACAACACTAGAACCAGAAGATTGAGAGGAGATCAGATTGAGGTGTATAAAATATTGAATGGATATGAAAATATTGACAGAAATATTTTTTTTCACAGTCAAGGAAGAGAGAAGGACTAGAGGACATGGAGTTGCATTAGCAAATAAGCAGTGTAGACTAGATATTAGAACATTTTCATTTTCACAAGAACAGTAAACGAATGGAACGGATTATCGCTGATTGTGTAGGTGCTAGTAGTGTTAATATATTTAAAAATAAAATCGACATATACCTAAGACGGGCGGGGTATACTTAGATAGATAGGTTGGACTCTCGATAAGCCAAATGGCTTCCTAGTCCACCTGCCATCTAGAGTTGAATCTCTAGGTGGCAATCTTGTTAAATCTTGTTAAACACGATCATCCGCTACTGGTGACACGTCTCGCCCGTGTTCTTCCGTCAGTTCCGCTGGTTCATTTGTCACGGGTGGAACCGCGGCCGCGCACGGCTCGGACGACGGCCCTGCCGTTTCGCTCGGTGCTTGCGTTGACGAGTAGTCATAGTTCATGTACTCTACACCCTCGGATCCTCGCACCTGATCCACGTCGCGTCTCCACGTAGCCCCGTCTACGAGAAGCTTGTACAGTACTGGACCAATTCGCTCCAACACTTCTCCTTTTAGCCATTTCGGTCCTCTGTGATAGTTTCGAACCATGACCTTCTCTCCATTCTGAAAAAAAGAAACCAGAGTTCCTTTCTTATTTTTTAGAAGTCTCCCATCAACACCTCGTTTGATGTTCGGCTTCGGAAGATTCAACCTCGACTTCAGATTTCTACCAAAAAACAATTGAGCTGGACTGTGTCCTGTTTTAGCATGTGGTGCTGTGCGATACGCAAACAGAAATCTGTCGAGCTTGTGTTGGATAGATCGATCCGATCTGTCAGCTTTGACAGCGTTCTTGAAACGTTGAAGCATGCATTCCGCTAAGCCGTTGGTGGATGGATGATACGGAGCGCCAGTCACGTGTCGGATACCATTCATTTCTGTGAAGTATTTCAATTCTCCAGACACAAACTGAGGTCCATTGTCTGAAACAATTGTTTTGTTTGGCAGACCCATTCTTTCAAATAAGGATCGCAGAGTAGCTACAGTTTCTGCTGCAGTTGTGTTCCGCATCTCAAAAATATCAGGCCATTTGATGTGTGCGTCCACTACGACCAAGAACATTTTCCCTTGAAATGGTCCTGCAAAATCGATATGCAGTCGTTGCCATGGGTACGCTGGGTATTCCCATCTGTGCAGCGGAGCTTGTTTAGGGTTGTTTGCGACACCTTGACATCCTTCACATCTCTTTGTGACGCCTTCGATGTCTTCATCCATTCGGGGCCACCAGACATACCCTCTTGCAAGTCCCTCCATTTTTACAGTCCGCATGTGTCCCTCATGCAGTGTCTCCATCACTCTGCCTCGCAGTTTTGTGGGAACAATCACTATGTTACCCCACATCAGAATACCATGAGTTCTTCCTTGCGATTGCGGTAAGGTTGCGATACGACACCTTCCCAACCAGACTCCACCAGTCGTACTATACGAGAAAGCAGTGCGTCTCTGTGTGTTTCTCTTCTGAGCTCTCTTTCCGTGACTGGTAACGTCTCACCAACGGTCATGTGAAACATTTCCACCTCATCAGGCTTGTCTTCTGGCACCTGACGAAGCGGTAGACGAGACAATCCATCACAGTTTGCATGCTGTTTGGAACCTCGATACTCAATTTGATACGCAAAGGCCCCAAGGAAGAGACACCAGCGTTGCAGTCGTGCTGCTGTTGTGACTGGTACTGCCTTTCCAGGGTCCATGATATATTCAGGGGTTTGTGATCTGTGATCAGTATCAACCGACGACCCTCCAAGTACGGCTGACACTTTCTGACACCTCAGTAGAGTCCGAGAGCTTCCTTCTCGATTTGAGCAAACTTCTTTTCCGTTTGTGTTAGTGAGCGCGATGCATACGCTACCCGTCTTTCACTTCCGTCCGCCATCCGGCCAGGCGGCGCCCAGGCCATACGACGAACTGTCGCATGCCACAACCACGGGCAAGTCTGTGTTGAAGTGAGTAAGGACTCGATCATGAAGCAGCATTTCTCTTACGGTTGTGAACGCACACTCCTGCTCTTTGCCCCAGATCCAATGTTCTTCTTTCTGGAAAAGGGTATGCAGTGGTGCAACATGTGTAGCCAGGTCTGGTAAGAAACGCGCATAGTACTACACCATTCCCAATAACGATCTCAACTGTCCAACGTTCCGAGGACTAGGTAAGCCTGCCATAGTTTGCACTTTCTTTGGTGACTGGTGTAGTCCCTCTGCAGTGATGACATGGCCCAAGTACTCAACTAAGTTCTGCATAAATTTGCATTTTTCTCTGTTGGCCTTTAGTCCATGTTCCTCTAGTCTTCCCAGTACCTTGTCAAGGGCTTTCAGATGTTCTTCTCGAGTTGTGCCTGTGACAATGATGTCGTCAAGATAGCACTGGACACCCGGAATACATTGTAGGAGTTGCTTCATTGCTCTCTGCCATACCGCTGGTGCTGATGCCACTCCATACGGTAATCGCTGATACTGGTACAGTCCGCGATGTGTGTTAACAGTCAGGTAAGTCTTCGATTCTTCCTCAACCTCCATCTGAAGGTACGCCTGTCGTAGATCAATTACGCTGAACTGTTGACCACCACTCAGATTTGCGTAGATCTCTTCAATTCGTGGCAGGGGTACCCATCCACGTTGAGTTTTGGATTTATTGTCACTTTGAAATCACCGCAAATTCGAACTTCACCGTCCTTCTTGATTGGTGTAACAATCGGTTCAGCCCACTCGCTGTGAGTCACACGCTTCACGATCCCTTCTGCTTCCAATTGGTCCAACCCTCGCTCAACAGCTGGCTTTCGTGCAAATGCTACAGGTCTGGCTTTCCAGAATCGTGGCTTCGGCTCTTCTTTCAGTTGGATCCGTGCTTTGATGTTCAATAACCGTCCGAGTTCGTCAGAGAACACCGCTGCATGTCTGTCGAGCACATCTCGGAAACCAGACTGCGTCTCTAGATGCATTAGAAGCCAGTTAATACGGATGGAGTGCAACCACTCCCGACCAAACAGTGTAGGTCAAATTCCTTTCATCACATACAATTGAAGATACTTGCTTTGTTCTCCATAACGAACTTTAACTGACAACACGCCCAACGGTTTCACCGTTTCTCCCGTATATGTGTGTAGCTGTAGAGTGGTGCTTTCTAACGGT
Organism: Ridgeia piscesae; assembly: GCA_025642075.2. Lineage (NCBI taxonomy): Eukaryota > Metazoa > Annelida > Polychaeta > Sabellida > Siboglinidae > Ridgeia > Ridgeia piscesae. Next base: position 343,248 of record JAODUO010000970.1, read on the forward strand.
ACATGCCGCAGTTGTTCACGATATTTCTCCTCCCCGATGACAGAGACAGCTGAGCCCGTATCTAACTCTTCAGCGTTGCGACGGAATCGCAGACAGATTCACCAACATATCTCGATCGATTGTCAAACTCGTATCGAGCAACCAATGCTGATTTTTTCTGGATTTGTGTGTTTTTGCAACCGGTCCACTATCACCGAATACGTTACCTCGGCGTCTTTCGGTGTGGCTGGTACCAACAAGTCTTTGAGCAGCTGATATGTCTCCGTGGACACATTCGACAATAAAATTGCCTTTTTGGTTTGATCGTCAGTTACTCCGTTCGCAAGGAAGTAAAAGGCCAACTGTTCCGTATAAGCTTCCCACTCGGCACCATGGTTATACTTCATTACTTTGCCGAAGCTAAACGACATTCTGCCCTCTTCGACCATTTTCAATTTATCTTTCGAAGCAGAAAACCACGCCGCATCAAAGTCACTTTGTTTTCCAACATTCGTTGTCTAGCCGTACTCACAGTAGTCTTGCATAATCCGTGACCAACCAGGATCCCATCCTCGTCGCCAATTTGTTATGTCTTATAACAAAAACTAATA